>CAKOAT010050488.1:12705-28220 GCA_932364175.1 Eruca vesicaria subsp. sativa | reverse complement strand
GAATAGGATTTCCTTGAGTTGCTTGCAGTCTTTAGAATCGTGTGTTTTCAACTTGTGGTAAGAGAGCTGGTCACCTTCTTCCTTTCGATGATGGTGGTTCCATTCCTTTCCGCGTACAACAACCGCTGAGTCGGAAAGTGAATCCTCATCATTCATGTAGACAAAGCTTTTCTTTTTCGGCGTTTTGTCGTCTATCGAGTGTTGTCTCGGCTATGGTTGCGAGTCGGTGTTTTTGCTTGCCGTGGGTTTCGTAGGTTTCTGCTTACTGATAATGGCTTTGGTATCTTCTTCCATACGGATGAAGTTGTTGGAGCGAGCGATAGAATTATGGAGCGATGTTATGGGGTTGCGGTAGAGGTCATCGTGGAACTGCGAGTGGACAAGAGGGTGTTCTGCAGTGCGTCTACTGCGATGCTATCAGGTATGTCGACTTTGGAGCCGACTGCCTTGAATTTCTCCATGAATTTGCGTAATTTTTGTCCCTGCGGTTGGGGAAGTTTCCACAAGTCGGAAGCCGTAGCCTTCTGATTGGTGAACATTATGTAGTGTTTGATGAAAGTTGTCGACAAATCGCAGAAGCTGCCAATAAAGTTCTCCGGTAATCGAAAGAACCAGTTTAGGGCAGCCCCGTCGAGACTCTCGACAAAATTTTGACAGAAGCTAGCGTCTCTCTCGGTGTCGGTGAAGTTAGCCTGGCCCATCGCGATGTTGAACGTTGTCATATGCTCCGTTGGATCATCGCTACCACCAAAGGTTGGTAAGCAGATTTTTTTCGTGATGCGTAGCCGAACGTTACTGATACGCCGAGTAAATGGGGTTCATAGTGCGGTGGCGAGTACCTTATCGATTTGTGGTGCTGTGCTCGTGACGTGGTGGATCTTGGAGTGGTTTTCTTGGAGCGAGAGCTTTAGATTGGCGATTTCTCGAATGTTTTGCAGATCTGGGTTGTCTCCTAGTTGCGCAGAATCGTCTGCCAAAGGTTCTGCCGGCGCGACGGGTTGGTTAGCCGGAGTGGCGGTTGGGTTTGTATTGAAAAGAAATCGTCGGACCGATGATAGGTTTCTTGCGTCTCAGTCAGGAATGTGATTATGGCGGCGAGTGCGGCAAGTTGCTCGTTTGTCGCTTATGGAGCTTCCTATTGTTGAGCGAAGCGAGCCATGACGGAATCCATGAAGGTTTCGACGATCGGAACGACTGGGGTTTCTTCCGGTTGAATGTCGGGAGGAGCTTCCTCGGGTAACATGTTTGTGTAATACTATTTCGTTATGCCCCATGGTGGACGCCAACTGTTTGAACCGAGTTTGGTGATAAACGAGTAAGATGATCGACGAAAATCGTCGGTGGGTTATTTTGAAAAGGTGTGAACGAATAAACGTGAAAAGTGAGTTTATTTATAGTCGGAAAGAGGTACAAAGAGTGACTTTGGTGTTCGGAGAGCTTAACCGGAAGTGTACGGACTGATCAGATAACAACAACGAGATAAGAGAAAACCCTTGTTTAAACTGCCGCCTAATCAGTTTTTTTTGGATCCCGTCTTTGTTGTGCATCCTCTCCCTTTTATAGCAGATTTCCTTTCCCTTTGATCTAGGGTGGTGCGTAGTAGAAGGCCTCTCATAATGGCCTTTACACGACCTGCGAATATGTGGCTCGTTAAACACCTTCTCCTTGGTCATTAGTCGTCAAAGTAGGGAGTCAATTCTACTCGGCTAGAAGTAGTTTTGCGCTGAGCCGATCTGTTAGTTGCTGGCTAAACCGTTGAGATGTTCTTCTAATGGCCCAAACATGCTTTCTTATGGGTCTTGTGAGAGGATGCACTCAACCTCTTACAAGTATGTTGTTTTTTTTTCTTTGAAACTGGTTTTGGGAAGTATGTGTTCATAATATGATTATCAGTTCTGTCGAGATCAAATATTTGAAGGAAAAAACAATTAAAAAACATGACTTAGACAGCGCACAATTAATTTGCTATGACAGTTGGAACCCTAATTATAATACGTAGTAATAATTACCAGACATCATTGACAACAACAAATCTTAACGATGAAAGATTTGCAAATTGCATTATGACATTTTTGTAAAGAAATACTCGAGTCATAGCGGATCATGATGACACATCATTAATATTCAAATAGATAATCTACTACGTATTTCATCATTTATCATGCCAAATTTTAATCAGTTATGGATGATTTATCTTAATCATATACCATTAGTAACATTAATTATTATATAAATTAATAATGTTATGACTATGATAATTTTGTTAATTTATACAATTATTACATTTCAATTTTTAGGTTTATATTTATAAAGTATTTTCTTTTACAATTTTGAAAGAAAAAAATAGATTTTGTGATATTATATACTAATTAAATATTGTAGATTTGGTTTTCATCTCTTTTATTAGATTATCTAAAAGTTATGAATACAAATGTGTGTTTATATGTATTTTGATAAAATAATACCAAAATAATGTAAGACAAAAAAATTTAGATGATTTTCATTTTAAAAGAAAAACAAGCAATACCATAAATATAAACTTTATACAATCACTGTATACAACAACTATTAATTTATTAGGTGATTTTCCGTGCTCATGCACGGGTATGAATATTTATAAAGTAAATATATTATAATATATTCTATATAGAAAGTGTAGGTAGATAGGAGATTGAGATTGATATTTACTTTTAATTTATAATTTATATATATATATAACTTATATTAATAATATTATATTATTTTTAATTAGACATATGATTTGGGAGATGTTACATTTAATCGGTTTGGTTGTTTTTTTTTTGTCAATAGTCAATTTGATTACAGTAGTGTATTTTGGATTGCATCTGTTTTTCTGAATTTAACAATAATATTTTTCTTCTAAATATACTAAAACTTTGATTACTTTGCATTTAGATTGGTTATCGTCTTATATATGTAAATATATTTTAGTAAAGTTATGTATAACTTAATATATATTATGCTTATAACAAAAATAAAAATAAACTGAAATATTGTCAAAATTACATAAATGCATATGATGATAATATTCTGAAGTCTCATTCATATATATAAAACTTATACAAAACTGAACTATAACAGTTGGTTAATAATTTATTTTTCTATATTGATGTTTTTGACTCATCCTATAATTTATATGTATAAAAACAAATAAATAATTATTCTAAAATAATATGTTCTTGTTGTAGTTGGATCTTTTATTTTGGATATAAGTTAGATTAGTTCCATTACTCTTTTTTGAGTATATTGAGTAGTTATATATATTTTCTAACTCAAATGAAAATATGATTATTTTTATTCTAATTAAATCAAATTAAATTAGTTTTATTTATCGCTTAATGCAAGTATGTTTATAATATTTACAATAATTGGATATATACTGATTTTTAAGAGATATTAAAAATTAAGTGACGATCAATAGAATTTAAATACATAAATATGAGTATAAAGATAAATATTTATAAGCTCTAAATTATTTTATGCCTTAGATTTCTTAAAATATAAACTAAAAAGTAATTTAAACAATCTTAAAAATGAGAACTTAGATTTACTTGAGTATTTCGATTATTTATATATTAAATTCCACAAACATAAAAGACATAAAATTAAAAAACAAACTAAATATTAAAAAATGATAAAATATAATATTTCTACTTCATTAGTGTATAGCGCTACACTATTTAAAAGGATTTTGAAATTATTTGATTAAAATATTTATTTTTGCAAAAAATATTTTTAGTTTCCTTTTTAATATCTCTTAAATAAACAGTAAATATGTTATCTTAGGAAAATTTAGAACTTTTTTTTATTAAATTTCGTTTATATATAAAGATTTATATTTCATAAATATTTTCTTTTTTATTTATATGTTTTCAAAAAATAAACTTAAATTAAAAAGTTATGTAAAATCTTATTATGTAAAAAGAAATATATTATTAATATTAATCTTATATAATATTTTAGTTCATTAAAGATATCTATGTAATTAACCATCATGAGAGTTAACTTGAGCGCGATATGTAAGAAATTAACTTCTCGAATAATATTATAGAGATAGGTTTAATAAGACCATGCCGAGGACCAGACGCTAAACTGAACGAAGATATCTGTCACTAGTGTCTAATTAACTTCTCGTTTAGATTGATATTTTTTTCTTTTGGCATATGCCTTCACAAATTTATTATTTGATCGGTTGTAAGGTCTCATACTAAGCGGAGTTTGACTATATATATATTTGACTTCTTTGGTCTAATATAAGATGATATGAGACTAAAATTGTCTATTTATCCTAACAATCTTTTCCTCAAACCAAAAACTAGAGAAGCTTGTATTTTGGTACAAATTTTTGCGATGAACGAGATGCTCTCCTAGACTATACGCTCAATTAGAGCCAGATTAGATGCCTTTTGATTTCTCATTACATATGTCCAACTTCTCACTCATTATAAATTGGTTGCTCCCCAATGACATCATATTAAATGGAATTGAACCATATATATATATATATATATATATATATATATATATATATATATATCCAAGTGGAATTTTCATTACTTATTTATCATAATCAAAAAGAGAAAAAAAAATGTAATGGATTTCTCCTATTTTTATGAGATAGACACATAAAATTTAATAGATCAATACATGGGTATTGTTGGAGGAAACCATCTGACTCTAAGAATATAATATTTTCAAATGCATGACATGTAGGATAGGTCCTGAAATTTTGGGGGTTTGAAACAAAATTAAAAATGAAGGCCTATATATTACATTACAAAAATATCCCAAAAAATAAATTCCTAAACATTGTTTGAAATATGAAGTAAATCACCGATAAAACATAAGTTTTCTCACACAAAAAAATAAACCGATAGTTTACATCTTCTGAAAAATACTCTTTCTTGCTTCTAATATAAACACATGCATTTGAGAAAGGAGTAATGAAATTGTGTTTTTAGCTTTTGATCTCACGACGGAGAAGAAGAAGAAGAAGCTTAAAAGTCTTTTTTTTATTAGACACACAAAAACAAGGTTTTAAATTTTGTATTTTTTTTTTTTTAAAAGTTTATTGGGCTCTTACCTTAATACATTATTTGGCCCATTCAAATTAATATGGATTCTAAAAACCAATGAAAATTATAATTTTATCTAAATAAATTATATATGCATAGTGGACATTTTATTTAGATGGGGGCCTCTAAAAAATGGGGGCCTAAAAAAATTGTTTCAGTGGGCTAGGCCCATGGCCGGCCCTGATGACATGATGAGAGGTATGTTTATCTAAAGCTGAAGAAGAGAACTTTCTTTAAGTCATCAAAGCCCCTACTACATTCACCATCTCTACCATAAAATCTCAGTTTCTTAATAGATCTCACAGACTTGTTGTACATTATGATACATTTGAGATGCTGAGATACAAAACGAATTCAAAAATCAGATCTCTTTTTTTTTTACACTCAGTGAAGAGCTCCTGTCTTCCAGAATTTACCATTGGTCAAGGTCTTAAATCTTTCTTGGGTAAAACTTAAAGGAGGGGTGTTACCTTCCAGCATTGGAGAGCTTATCCACCTGAGATTCTTAAGCTTAGACCATGCTAGGGTATCTTCCCTACCTTCGTCTCTGAGAAATCTAAATGCTAGAGCTAAGGTATCATATCTTACCTCGGTTCATGCATGATAAAACAAAGTTGTAACTGAGTAATCTCGTGAACCTATGATTCCTTGTGGGGTTTCTAAATGGAACCTAGTAGTGTGACATATCTCCTCTATGTGACAGATCTCCCCACCGTCCACTCTTAAAGAATTGAGAAGCTTTGTTTATCATGTATGCCTGAAGTTAAAAGACCTTTTCTGTTTTTGCATGGTCAACATCAGTTCCTTCCCCATCTTGCCCACATATCTCTATTTATGTGAAACATGGAGGAGAATCCAATGCCTATTAAATAAAATTTACTTCATTTGAAGTCAGTTGAGTTATCATCTGGTGCTTTTGATGAGAGAAGAATGGTGTTCTTAAAAGGAGGGTTTCCTCAGCTATGTGCTTTATAAATAATAGGACAAGAAGCTTTGGAAGAGTAGATAGTAGAGGTAGGGTCAATGCCATGTCTTTGAACTTTGGGTATGGATAATTGCAAAAGGTTAGAGGAGCTTCCATGTGGGCTCAAGTACATTAATTCCGTAAAGGAGGATAACATATATGAAGGAGGAGTGGACGAGAATTAAAAAAAAATGGAACAAGGTGGGGAAGATTACTACAAAGTCCAACACATTCCAGTGTTCAGTTTCTATTTAAAGTAAAAGTGGTTAAGAATTATTTGAAACGTTTATCACGTAGCTTTTAGCATGCATCTACGGAAGACTCAAGTAAGGCAAAAGTATTAAGTTTCCTAGGTTTCCAACTTAAAATCAATTGGTAACAAGTGGATTGACTCAAGTCATTTATATATATTACTTAAGTCCCTTTCATATTTCTAATGTAGGGATACATCATACCTTCTTAGAGACAATGTCCTTTTTTTTTCTAGCAGTATCGGCAGAACTGAGCTCATCAGCTAATGAAATGATCGGGCGACTTTCCTGGTTGGATTAATAGGCCAGAGTGTAAGCCCGCTATGATACCATGTTAAGTTTCTTGGGCTTCTAATTTAAAATCATTGCCCATAAATAGATTGACCCAAATCATTTATATATTACTTAAAGAGAATTCACACTCCATATATAAGAATAAATGTCATATTTGAAAAGATGGAAAAGTGAATCATTGAACATTTTTATACCCAAATTCCCATATTACTAGAACTAAAACATATTAAAGCTTGTCGTAATAAATTATTTAAAAAATATATTATATACAATTTATGTGGAAAATAACACGGAAGGCCCAAATTAATCATTATTTTGTTCTCTCTCACTCTTCATATCCATTTTATATTTAATATTTCATCTTCTTCTTCATCGACATGATAAATCTATACAACTCGATGTTTAAAAACATATATATGATATATGGCCAAAGTTTGAAATATTAATATGATATATCAAATAGAAATGCTATGATAATAAGATAATTAGCCAGCTAACGTAAGTTATTAATGGTTAATTATCTTTTGTAATATATATTTTATATTTATTTTTCTGTTTTGATTTTGAGTAGTTTTAGCTTGCTAACAATTTTAACTTCATTCGAAGAAGGTAATATACATCCTATATTTCTGATCTTGTAAATTATATATCCCAAACCAAAATTTATACATGTAACACAATATTATTTTCTCAACATATAATTGAAAATGCATGTTAACTGGTTAAAAGTTTCTAAACCCAACTACGTTATATGTATTATTCGCTTTGAGTGAACCAACAAACATCACACTCATTACTCAAATAGTTTTAGGTTGAGATCTATCGTGATAACCAATTACTAATTAAAAAAACCAACTAATAATATTGATTTTCCGAAAACATGTATACATTACTTAACATTTTGGATATGAACAGTTGATTAATAAAACATATGATATCATTCGAGTTAGTAACAATATTGGTCGTCCAATATATATGTTAACTGGATATAGTGTTAAGGTTCACCCTCCGAAGTAGGGTTTATCTTTGGTTTATGGCTTAGTATTTATTGGGATTAATGTTTATTATACTTGTTTGGGTTAGGGTTTGTCTATTGGATGTAGGGTTTGTCTTTTAGATATATGGAAAACCTTGAAGAAAACTTATAATAAATTGTTGCATTATGAATTAACCGCGATTTACAACTAATATCAAAATTAGTTGTTATTCTAAAGTTTTATCCACCTAATAAAAATATCAATTGCAAGTTAAAGAGCTAATATTATGATTAACCATATTATTACCTCCACACTACAAACATTAAGTTTCAAATGCTAAATCCAAAGAATAAAATTAAATCATAAACTCAAACTCTTAATTTTAAACCCATAAGATAAACCCTAAAATCTAACTTTAAACCATCAAACAAAAGTATAAATATTATGTCTAATTGTAAAATTTAATCCAAACCCTAGGATAAACACTTAAACTTAAAACCCAAACCTAAAGGATATCCCTAAACCCGAATGATAAACTCTAAAATCTAAACCCAAACAATAACAGTTATCCGGATATCATTATTGCTAATTGATTATTCTATCAGTGGTCGGGTATAATTACAGATCCCAAACCAAAGATTATACATGTAACACAATATTTTTTCTCAACATATAATTGAAAATGTATGTTAGCCGGTTAACGGCTATCTGCGAGAACCGCACAACGAAAATAAGATGACGAAAATGCTTAGAATTAAAATGAGAATAAACGAAAACGGAGAGCAAAGAGGTTCTTATTCCGAATCTGCGTTGAACTAGTACAAAAAGAATCGCCGAAAGCGTAAGAACTAGAAAACCTTAATTGAGACGCAGCTCGCTAACAGAAAAACGGAAATATTCCTAAATGCTAGTTTTGGTGGTGAGAGCTCTGAATTTCGCCTGTGTGCTTCTGCCCTAGACCTCCTCTTTATATACTCCTCGTCTTGGCTATCCGATCTTTCCATTTCGCCCAGATTTGACTAAATCGGGAATTTTCCATTCTTCTCGATCCTTCCTTTTCTTCTGCGGAAACCTTCTATTTCTCTTCAAACCTTCCTTTTATGTTTAAACTTGACTTTTATTTTCTTTCTGCGAGTAAACCGTCAAAAGGTTATCAAATCTGCGGGTTAGATTCTGTTAAAATCGCGAGATGGGTTTTTATCGCGTTTTAGGTCCTTCCGGGCCATTTTGCGATAAAAACCGTTTTCCGACTTTTTACGGGATCGTTTCCTGATCTGACGTCGTTTTTAATAAATCTCTCGAGTTAATCGCAAAGTTTTATGATTTACTCGACTTTTTATTAAAAACACGTTTTTTACGACTTACTCGGCGTTTTTTATTAAAAGCGCGTTTTTTACGATTTTAACGAGAAATCTCGAATAAATCGTATAGTTTAGGCAATATTCGGTGTTTCGTTTAACCGTTGCCGTTTTATACGATTTCCTCGAGTTCTTTCCGAGAAAATGAAGTTTTACGGTAAGTCGGATCGAGATGGAAAGAGAGATATTTCGACCGTGGTTTAGAACGCGGCCTTGTCGAAAGACGTAAGTTTCGAATCAGGAATGCGGGAAATCGAGACGCGGAGTGTTCGGGACGTCTTTAGTTCGCCGATGGGCAAACTAGAGAGTGTTTCTTAGTTCGCCCATCGGCGAACTAAGCCGGGTCCGGCTTAGTTCGTCGATTGGCGAACTAGTTGCGACTAGTTCGCTTTTTACGGCTTTTTCGGTTTTTTGCGGTTTTTTGCGGTTTTGTAAAACGATTCTCGAGTTTTATAAAACGATCTTCGGATTTCATAAAACGATTCTCGAGTTTTATAAAACGATCTCCGGATTTCATAAAACGACTTTTGAGTTTTATAAAAACGATTTCTCGAGTTTTATAAAACGATTCTCGAGTTTTATAAAACGGTTTCTCGAGTTTTATAAAGCGATTTCTCTAGTTTTATAAAGCGATTCTCGAGCTTTATAAAACGATTTCTCGAGTTTTATAAAACGATTCTCGAGTTTTAAAAAACGGTTTCTCGAGCTTCATAAAACGATTTCTCGAGTTTTATAAAACTGTTCTTTTTGTATTTTTACGGAAAGTTTTGGCTATTAATTCCGTCGTACCGATTTTGACCCCAACAGATCGTTTTATAAAACTTGAGAAGCCGTTTTATAAAACTCAAAGATCGTTTTATAAAACTCGAGAAGCCATTTTATAAAACCTATAGATCGTTTTATAAAACTCAAAGATTGTTTCATAAAACTCGACAATCGTTTTATAAAACTCGAAGATCGTTTCATAAAGCTCGAGAAGCCGTTTTATAAAACTCGAAGATCGTTTTATAAAACTCGAGAAGCCGTTTTATAAAACTCAAAGATCGTTTTATAAAACTCGAGAAACCGTTTTATAAAACTCAAAGATCGTTTTATAAAACTCAAGAAGCCGTTTTATAAAACTCGAAGATCGTTTTATAAAACTCAAAGATCGTTTTATAAAACTCGAGAAGCCGTTTTATAAAACTCGAAGATCGTTTTATAAAACTCGAGAAGCCGTTTTATAAAACTCGAAGATCGTTTTATAAAACTAGAGAAGCCGTTTTATAAAACTCGAAGATCGTTTTATAAAACGCGAGAAGCCGTTTTATAAAACTCGAGAATCGTTTTTACGAAACCGCAAAAAACCGAAACAGCCGTAAAACGCGAACTATTCGCAACTAGTTCGCCCACCGGCGAACTAAGCCAAGCTGGCTTAGTTCGCCGATGGGCGAACTAGGAGGCCCATGACTAGTTCGCCCACCGGCGAAATAGTCCCGTCCCGACTAATTCGCCCACCGGCGAACTAAGCCAGTCGGCTTAGTTCGCCGTTGGACGAACTAAAGACTTCCTGGACGTCCCGAGCCTCGATCTCCCGCATCCCCGATTCGAAACTTACGTCTTTCGACACGGTCGCGTTCTGAACCACGGCCGAAACGTCTCCCGTTCCATCTCGATCCGACCTATCGTTCGAGTTTTACGATAAAAACCGTAAAACTTCGCTTTCTCGACAAAGAACTCGAGGAAATCGTATAAAACGGCAACAGTTAAACGAAACACCGAACATTACCTAAACTATACGATTTATTCAAGATTTCTCGTTGAAATCATAAAAAGCGCGTTTTTAATAAAAACGTCGAGTAAATCGTAAAAAGCGCGTTTTTAATAAAAACGTCGAGTAAATCGTAAAACCTTACGATTAGTTTGAGGAATTTACTAAAAACGACATCTGATCAGGAAACGATTCTGTACAAAGTCGGAAAACGGATTTATCGCAGAACAGCCCGGAAAGTCCTAAAACGCAATAAAAACCCATCTCGCGATCTTAACGGAATCTAACCCGAAGATACGATAACGTTTTGACGGTTTACTGGCAGGAGGAGAATAAATGTCAAGTTTGAAGATAAAAGGAAGGTTTGAAGAAAAATAGAAGATTTCCGCGGAAGAAAAGGAAGGATCGAGAAAAATGGAAAATTCCCGATATAGTCAAATCTGGGCGAAATGGAAAGACCGAATGGCCAAGAAGAGGAGTATATAAATAAGAGGTCTAGGGCAGAAGCAAGGGACGCGATTTTCAGAGCTCTCACCACCAAAATTAGCATTTAGGAAATTTTCCGTTTTCGTCATCGAGCTGCGTCTCAACTAGGGTTTTAGTCTTAGATTGTTAGAACTAGGAATTTCGTCGACGGCTCAGGCACCTAAGGCAACTCTCATTGTAACCGTTCTTACGCGAATTCGGAATAAGAATCCTCTTGCTCTCAGTCTCGTTTTCTTTTTATATCTTTCAATTTATTCATATTAATCGCGTTCTTGGTTACTTGTCGTTGGCTTTCGCAGAGATCCGGTTCCTCTGGAAAATTAGGGTTTTCCTATGTTTCCTTATTTAACGGAAATCGACAGGTGTGAATTTCGGTTCCCACAGTTTGGCGCTAGAAGGAGAGGGGGTCGGATTACTCTTACTCATAGCCGCAAAACGCTTGACCAAAATGATGTCTGGATGTATGAAAGACAAAGTCGCAACTCGCAAAAAGACGCTAGTAAAACGACTCCAGCAACGACTACTCGTACGGCCAACGCTCACGCAAACGCTGTAGTACTCAACAAAATCAAAAACCTAATCGCGACTCTTCACCACGGGAAGAGCAACAAAACAAGCTCGCGATTTCTATCTCAGATCACTAAGGGCAACGATAAAATCTATCAAACCCCATAGTGTTTTTCTTATTTCCGAGTTGGAAAAATCTCACGCGTTAAGCAAAAGACGTTTTCCGAGAACCTTTCGGAAAAATAAAACTTGCTCTCCCAGCAACCGCGGAACAAACCGTAAGTTACTCGCGAAATAAACCCTAGGCTGTTCGCGGAAAAATCCTTACGTAACTCGTGGAAAAACCATAGGTTATTCGCGGCAAAACCCTAGGTTGTTCGCGGAAAAATCCTTAGGTAACTCGCGGAAAAACCCTAGGTTATTCGCGACAAATCCCTAGGTTACTCGCGGAAAAACCCTAGGTTACTCACGGAGAAAGCCCTAGGTTACTCGCGGCGAAAGCCCTAGGTTACTTGCGGAAAACCCTAGGTTATTCGCGACAAATCCCTAGGTTGCTCGCGGAAGAACCTTAGGATACTCGCAGGATCGGGCAATACTATCCAGCCGATAAGACGGTGAGTCGGCCAAGCAACCTAGCTCGCCATCTTTGCGAGCTGACCGGCTTTCCACCTCATCCTAGAGGCACTGAATTTTCCCCGAGGGTCCGCACAATCCAACTCATAGCTATGGTGAGCCAGAAACATTAATCGCACTGCTTTTCGTTTCGTCTCAATCAAAGTTTTCGTTGAGATTTTACAACGAAAACAAGATAGCTTGATGAATCGGGACTGTTCTCGCCGACTCACATTTAGGCAAGTTGGACAAGCTCGATGGATCGAAACGTCTCCATCTCGAATCTTGATTGAGACGCTTTTCGTTTCGTCTCAATCGGACTTTCCGTTGAGATTCTACGACGAAAACAAGTCAACTCAACGAATCGAGATCACCCGCGCCAAGCGTCCTATCTCACCGAACGTAGAGCTAGCTAGCTCGCCATACGTCGAACTGAACCAAGCGCCTAGCTTGCCCGAGAGACGCTGACTTTGCCTCAAGGGTTCTTACCATCCGGATCGCCACACAGCGAGCTGAAAGGGTTGATCCGACTTGCCCTATGTCGAGCTGAACCAATCCTCGAGTTTCTCTCTCGAGTCTTGATCGCGCTGATTCTCGTTTCGACTCAATCGGAATTTCCATCGGGATTTTACGATAAAACCGCGAAGACTTGTTTCTTCGTATAGGTTCGAATCAATCAATTAAAACGGCAACGACTGACTTAACACCAAAGTTGCCTAAACGCTACGAGAAATCTGAACTCTCTAGACCCAACCCGGTTTTACGAAACTCTGCCACGCTAAGTCGAAACATCCAATCATAAACACGTGATTGTTTTTTTTGATATACAAAGCGCATCTAGTCGGTCAAATAAAACCAGCAGTATGAAGAAACAAGAACATGAGCTCCGATGGTTAAGTCTTCTCCCCGCTCCGGTACTCTCGCCGGTAATTCGTCGAAGACCGGTAATTCAATAGACAAAGAACGAAGAATAGACAATCCCAAATCATCGATGAAACTAAGGCATAACTCGCAAACCGATCCAATCTCTCGTACAACCGAGAAACGATCGCCACGCATTCAAACGTACTCATTTCCTAAAAGAAAGAGTGAGCTAGAGACGCTGACGTTGTCTTAAAACCGACTCGCTCCTAGAAGATTTCGTAAATCAGACGTACTCCAAATCATCTCCGATACACCATGGTCTTTAATCGACTCGGATTGTCGATCATCCCAATCCTTCAAACGAAACTCGTCTTTCTTCTTTCGCCGAACATTTTTACTCGCATCAAGAAAACGCTTTCTAAAATAGGCGGAAAAATATTCGGACGATGCAACGCCTCGTCGAAATCATCCCAAAAGCAAATGACAATCTAAAAACCGTCTAAGCGCTAAAGACTGGTCCAAACCGTCTGGGAAATAATCTCGAGGAATATACAGCATCTCTCGTCGCAATCATGCGGTTAGAAAATCTCTGCGAAACTTCAGAGCGAAACTCGATTATTTGCCGAAGTCATAAAGATCTTCTCAAACTTGATAAAACAAGTATAAGAATCGAAATCTTTAGGCATCAAAGCATTGATCTCATTTTCTGTCAAACCAAGTGAGTCACGGAATAATGTCAAGAACATTTGCGGCGAAAGAAAAACCGAGAACACAAAGCAGCAATAGAGAACACGTCCTCCCTTCTCGCTGACTGATCCTATTGCTGGTCATGTGATTCATTCCGCATGAGAAACCCGCTAAAACATTTTGCGACTAGATCTCGGTGAAATAATTTTTGCTATAACCCCACGAGTGACTCCGAAAAAACCATCACCGAAAAATAAAAAACTCAGCGGAAAGGTTTCTCGAAAAATCTGCGGAAACATTGTTAACCCAATGCGTCGTGCCAATTTACTAAAGTCATCGCCCGTTGCTTACGCGAGAAATCCTTCGTATAGTCAGGATCATGTCATAACAAAGTAACTTTCAAAGTAAACGTAACAGGTTTTGCGAAAAGTACTTTCCTTATAGCGAAAACCAAGCTATACGATCCGACACTGAGCGACCAATCTAAACTTTTCCTCCTCGCGACACGATCTGAAAGATCTCACTCTTTAGCCCTTTGGTTCATGAGCCTCCGCTCTCATTCCTCCCGATTACATCCGAGAATGAGACCGCCCGCAAACGACCCCGCACGGGCTCTGCATCGAGCTTCTTAGGATCTGTCTCCCTCGAGTAAAAAAAAAAAAAAAAAAACAACTTTCATACAAAGGAAAGTTTATACGAAACTTTCACCGTATAAATCAAACCTACAACGGAAAAACGTTTTTATAAACACGGGCATACTTGGCATATCAAGCTCGACAAAGGCTACTTGGCTATTGTCCAATCGCGCTTCACTTCAATGCCAGATTTACAAACCGACTCGACCCTTTCGATAGCACGAAAGTGTCGCGGTCTAATCCTCTACCAAATACGACCTTGGCTGTATGGCTGAACACAACCTTCACGCTAAGCCAATACGTTCAACGGATAATGCAAACTTGTCGAAAATCGGCTAAGTTCTGTATTCTCGCGATTCATTCTATTCCCGAAGCAAGTTGCCTACAAAATTCGACGTATAAGAAAACACTTGTACCAGAGGTCCTAAAAGCCGTACGAATCTCGGAAGGTCAACACTTCACAAAGCACCGTAACAAAAAACGCTTCGTTTCGGGGAAACAACTTACGCGACCTCTCGGTCCTAATTGCTCTAGCACAAGTCATAAAACTACCTAACATCCAAATAGGAATGCAAGGTTTGATTGCGAGTATCTGCAAACGAACCAAAGTTTTCCTGCAAAGCAAGGTTAAGACAAAACGCTCGTAACACCGCGCAACATCATCGAGCCCGCAAATGTTCCGAACACGAAACGCGGCATATAAAATAAAAACCAACTTTCGGCACTGCGAGACGTCGCAGACGCCCGGAGATTAGTTTTTCGACATAAATACCTTCCTCAATAAAGTCCTTTTCTTGGAAGACCTAACAGTCCTTCCGCGACTATAAATTACGCTAAACTTCTTAACGTACGTATCCTTCGCGAAGGCCAAAACAACGTAAACATTTATCGCCTAAAAAGTTTGTTGCTGATCACAACAAACTCGCAACAGTCCTAAACAAACTTAAGTTATCTCGCAGAGATAGCTCTCGAACACCCGACACAAGGGTAATAGCGCTATAAAAGAAATCCAAACTTTTGGTCAGCACTTCCGG
>CAKOAT010050488.1:1470-12605 GCA_932364175.1 Eruca vesicaria subsp. sativa | reverse complement strand
AGTATAAGCCGAGAACCTATCGCGGATTCTAAATCGGTATGGAATCAGGTTAAAATCGCACTGGTCGCTAACGTCTCAAGGCATGAATCGAGATCCTAAAACTGGTTAACCACTCGCAAAAACCTTACGCCAAAGGCTCAAGATTCTTACGAGCTGGGGGGGGGGGGCTAATTGTTGGGGTCAAAATCGGTACAACGGAATCAATAGCCAAAATTCCCCGCAAAAACATAAAAGGAATAGTTTTATAAAACCCAAAGATCGTTTTATAAAACAAGAAGACGTTTTATGAAACTCGCAGATCGTTTTATAAAACTCAAAGATTGTTTTATAAAACTCGAGAAGCCGTTTTATAAAACTCAAAGATCGTTTTATAAAACTCGAGAAGCCGTTTTATAAAACCCAAAGATCGTTTTATAAGACTCGAGAAGCCGTTTTATAAAACCCAAAGATCGTTTTATAAAACAAGAAGACGTTTTATGAAACTCGCAGATCGTTTTATAAAACTCAAACATCGTTTTATAAAACCCGAGAAGCCATTTTATAAAACTCAAAGATCGTTTTATAAAACTCGAGAAGCCGTTTTATAAAACCCAAAGATCGTTTTATAAAACTCAAAGATTGTTTTATAAAACTCGAGAAGCGGATTTATAAAACTCGAAGATCGTTTTATAAAACTCGAGAAGCCGTTATAAAACTCAAAGATCGTTTTATAAAACTCGAGAAGCCGTTTTATAAAACTCAAAGATCGTTTTATAAAACTCAAGAAGCCGTTTTATAAAACTCGAAGATCGTTTTATAAAACTCAAAGATCGTTTTATAAAACTCGAGAAGCCGTTTTATAAAACTCGAAGATCGTTTTATAAAACTAGATAAGCCGTTTTATAAAACTCGAAGATCGTTTTATAAAACTCAAAGATCGTTTTATAAAACTCGAGAAGCCGTTTTATCAAACTCGAAGATCCTTTATAAAACTCGAGAAGCCGTTTAATAAAAATCGAGAATCGTTTTACGAAACCGCGAAAAACTGAAACAGCCGTAAAACGCGAACTAATCCAAGCTGGCTTAGTTCGCCGATGGGCGGACTAGGAAGCCCATGACTAGTTCGCCCACCGGCGAACTAAGCCAAGCTGTCTTAGTTTGCCGGTGGGCGAACTAGTCCCGTCCCGACTAGTTCGCCCACCGGCGAACTAAGCCAGCCGGCTTAGTTCGCCGTTGGACGAACTAAAGACTTCCTGGACGTCCCGAGCCTCGATCTCCCGCATCCCTGATTCGAAACTTACATCTTTCGACACGGTCGCGTTCTGAACCACGGCCAAAACGTCTCCCGTTCCATCTCGATCCGACCTATCGTTCAAGTTTTACGATAAAAACCGTAAAACTTCGCTTTCTCGACAAAGAACTCGAGGAAATAGTATAAAACGGCAACGGTTAAACGAAACACCGAACATTGCCTAAACTATATGATTTATTCGAGATTTCTCGTTGAAATCATAAAAAGCGCGTTTTTAATAAAAACGTCGAGTAAATCGTAAAAAGCGCGTTTTTAATAAAAACGTCGAGTAAATCGTAAAACCTTACGATTAGTTCGAGGAGTTTACTAAAAACGGCATCAGATCAGGAAACGATCCCGTACAAAGTCGGAAAACGGATTTATCGCAGAACGGCCCGGAAGGTCCTAAAACGCGATAAAAACCCATTTCGCGATCTTAACGGAATCTAAGCCGAAGATACGATAACGTTTTGACGGTTTACTCGCAGGAGGAGAATAAATGTCAAGTTTGAAGATAAAAGGAAGGTTTGAAGAAAAATAGAAGATTTCCGCAGAAGAAAATGATAGATCGAGAAAAATGGAAAATTCCCGATATAGTCAAATCTGGGTGAAATGGAAAGACCGAATGGCCAAGGCGAGGAGTATATAAATAAGAGGTCTAGGGCAGAAGCAAGGGACGCGATTTTCAGAGCTCTCACCACCAAAATTAGCAATTAGGAAATTTTCCGTTTTCGTTATCGAGCTGCGTCTCAACTAGGGTTTTAGTCTTAGATTGTTAGAACTAGGAATTTAGCCGACGGCTCACGCAGCTAAGGCAACTCTCGTTGTAACCGTTCTTACGCGAATTCGGAATAAGAATCCTCTTGCTCTCAATCTCGTTTTTCTTTTTATATCTTTCAATTTATTCATATTAATCGCGTTCTTGGTTACTTGTCGTTGGCTTTCGCAGAGATCCGGTTCCTCTGGAAAATTAGGGTTTTCCTATGTTTCCTTATTTAACGGAAATCGACAGGTGATAATTTCGGTTCCCACAAATCTTCGAGTTTTATAAAACGATTTCTCGAGTTTTATAAAACGTTTTCTTGAGTTTTATAAAACGATTCTTCGACTTTTATAAAACGGTTTCTCGAGTTTTATAAAACGATTTCTTTTATCTTTTTGGCGGGGAGTTTTTGCTATTGATTCTGCCATACCGATTTTGACCCCAGCAGTTAGCCCCAGCTCATAAGAATCGTGGAGTTCTTGCGAGCGGATCGAACTTGTTTGGCGAGTTTGGTAGAATTAGGCGGAACTTTAATGGCCAAAAGTCCAAAGGTGAATAGTAAACTTTTTCCTATAAGTATATGGGGTGAGTTCTCAAGTTCTTCACTCATTTTTCCATAACTTGTCAAAGTTTCAAGAAGTTTTCTCTCTACTTCTTTCTTTGGATCCTTTTTTTTTTTTTGACAGTCCAACATGTCTTCCGAATGAAAAGCTTCGGACCATGCTCACGCATCGATTTTTGATCCGAGCGACCTTGACATCTCTGGCGGTTGTGCCCTTCCCAGACCGATCTTTCGGCGCTTTTCCATGACTGAGAAAGAGTTTTTGGAATACTGGTTAGCCTTGGAGGCCGCCGAGGTTCCGTCTTTGAGTTTCTGGGTTCCGAAGAAGGATAAGCTTTGGAAGAAAACGGTCTGTCCGAGTACGAGTACTATCGGTTCTCTCAGAGATTTGAGGAATCTCCATGTGATCCCTAGTCGGTTCAGTTTTGCCTTCCCGTTCAAGGTCAGGATGCCGAGAATCCGCCTCCGGGTTATTTTACGTGCTACGAAGCCTTTCTGCTGAACTGTCAGCTATGATTCCCTATTCCTCGAGCCATATTCGAGTTCTTGGATAGGTTTGGCGTACCGTTCAGTCAGCTACGTCCTAGTGGGTTGCAGCACCTTGTTGGGATCTTGGTGCTAGGCTACGAGCGCGGAATGTCCCTTGACGCGGATCTTTTGGCTATGTTTACCTAACCTCTTGGCGAGAAATGACGGTTATCGGCGGGCTCACCTCGAATGATCACGATTGGATTGATCGGTTCTTCTATGTCAAGATTGATAGCGCGTCAGTGGAGGAAAGTTGTATTTCTTTGTTCAGGACCGAGTGAGCGACAGCTGGTATTTTATTGGTGTGATCTACATATCTGTATATATATAGATATTAACCTTTTCGTGTGTTTTGCAGTGTATATCCCCCGAAAGCCGCTGCTTGATGATTTCTCGGAGGTCATGAATCTTCTTCGTGGCGGCCCACTTCATTGGGGATACTTTTCTCCGAAAAGGATCCGTCGCGCGGTTGCGTATTATTCATCCGGTTTTTCTCAGGAGAGTCGTACTGAGGTCGATGCGGATGACGGTGCAGAGGAGAGGGAAAGGTCCAGATCTCCGCAGGACAGAGAAGTTCTGATTGGTCGTGGTCGAGCGTTCGATAATGATATTAATATCGAAGATCTAATTGACTTTTCGGCCTCCGAATTTGTTCTGGCCGAGACATCATCCCGAGCACCGGCCGACACACCGTTCGCGAAGGCGTCGAGGCTTTTCAACAAGGTCTGTCGCGGTCGCCTCTTTTGTTATCATATATATGTTTTTTTTATAAGGGAGGATTTTTCTCATTTTGCAGGGTCTCCACTTTATGAACAAAGCTGTGAATGCGAGTAGTACGGAGCTTCGCAAGGCCGAAACTAGGGCTGCAGCGGTGGAGGCAGAGGCTGCTCGTCTCAAAGAAGAGATCGATGCCAGTTTCTCTCATGCCCAGGACTTAGCCGCAAGGGAGGCCGCTCGTGTGAGGAAGGAGTATGAAGCTGAATCTCGTCGAAGCTTAGAGCTTTCTGACACGATGGTTCGTCGTGCTCGTAGAGCGGGCAAAAGAGAGGTTGCCGCAGAGTTGATGGCTCGTCGCGAGCGGTTCATACCTCTCTATGCGGAGTTTGAGGATGCGCAAAGCGCGAATGGCGATTTCTGCGAGTGTCGGGGTATAGTTGGCGGTTTGCATCTTACCCAGGATCCGGACTACTCGTATGAGGTTGCGTTTGTGAAGCAAGAAGCGCGTCTGGCTAAGAGAGAGAAGAAGAAGGCCGAGTTTGTTAATCCCGGGAAGTAGATGTGGGATCAATGGAGCCCTATTGTCGTGTCACCAGATTCGGTGGATACCGGACCTGGGATCCCAGATGTGGATGGTGAAGTCGACGAGCCATGGATCGATTACAGTGATGTCCGTGTTTGATGACATGTGTGATGTTATTGTAGTATGATGTCGTTGTAACGTTTTTTCGGGACTGGCCGTTGGTGGCTTTGAATCCCTGCCGCTGGGCGGTGTGTATTTGAAGACTTTCTAATAAAAAGTATTTTCTAAGTATGAAATTTTGCGTTTCGTTTTAGATGTAGAGGGAAGAATATGAGTTGTCGACTTGCATCTAACTCTTGGTGTAAATCGTTCGGTTCGTTAACTCGGAAGGTTTCGATTTTCGCGAGTGTTTAGATGTGGGCGAAGAGACATGCCTTTAGGATCTCGATTCATGCCTTGAGACGTTGGAAACCAGTGTGCTAGGTTTAGGGCATGACCTAGGTTTACTTTCGGATTGAGGCTATGCGATGACTAGTCGGCTTTCGTTTTGCCTGTTGCGATTTTTACCTGATTCCATACCGATTTAGAATCCACGATAGGTTCTCGGCTTATACGATTCGTATGGTTGGAATCGAGCATCTCATCGGGAATAATTTCTAAGTTGCCCGGAAGTGCTGACCAAAAATTTGGATTTCTTTTATAGCGCGTTATTTTATCCTAGTCGGATGTATGTGGACCAATAGGTCGGTGTGTTTGTTTAGGACGGCTAGCGTGCTCGACGGGGCCAATCGCCGAGCGTTTGTATTTTTATAGTCGCGGACGGACTTAGTGAAATGTTATTCATGAGAATTTAGGCGATGTCTCGCCGGTTCTTTCCGAAAATATTTTGGTGTACAAATTTCGTAGAAACGATTAAGTAGTTGTTACTCCAGAAGTAATTTCCGGATGTTTGGAATTTGTTTTTTGCGTTTTCGATAGTAGCGGAGATTTTATAATATTCTAACTTTGTCTTTATTAAAAAAGTTTCGAAAATTTTTCGATTACAAAGCGAAAGTTTTAAAAAATTGGGAGTATACAAATACTCGTATACGCACCCACTCCCCCCCCCCCCCCCCCCCCGTTTTGGAAAGGGGGATAGCTGAACTCGTCTTTAGGCGAGCTGCCTACGTATTCCTTTAGGAAATCAAGCCATCTCGTAGTTCTGATTGTTGGTGCGAGTATGCTTACTCGGCTCTCGCGGACCTTTCGATCACTTCAGTTCCTGGATCGATGTCTTTGTCCGGGTTTGTCTCCTCCGGCTGGGTGGAAGCGATGGGCACGGAAACTTGTTGTTTCTCAACCGTTGCTTGCTTAGGGTCATCTTCGACGGGCGGTGGCGTGACCTTTGCCCGTTTTGGTTTCACGATTACGACCGCCAATTGCCTCAGCTTGTGTTCGGCTAAGAAGCAGGATCGCGATTGTCTTTGGCATCCCCAGATTGCTGCAACTCCTGTAGGAGTCGGGAATTTGATGCCTAAGTGATACGTCGACAGAACCGCCTTCATGGAATTTATCCAAGGGGTGCCCATGATCACGTTGTAGATGGCCGGGAAATCGACTACCTCGAAGTTGACGATTTTTGTCACTTCTTTGGCTGCCACCGGTAGTCGGATTGATCCCAAGGTCATGGATGTCTCGCCGGAAAAGATGGTCAACGGTTTTGGAATCGCCTCGACTTCCGAGAGATCTATTGCCATGCGCGCTAACGTGTTTTGGAAGATCACGTTTACGGTACTTCCGGTATCGACCAGGATTCGAACGACTTCTAGGTCGCATATCACTAAGTCAGTAACGAGGGGATCAGCGTGTGGTTGATCGATTCCGCCAGTTTCAGCGTCGTCGAATGAGATCACCCCCTTTGTAGTGTCATCCAACGTCACCTTCCAACTCGAGCCGGTTTTAGCTTTGCGTTGGTAGGATTTGATAGACGAGACAGTGTCGTTGTAATACTGAGATTCACCGATAATCATGTTGATTTTTTGGCGGTTAGCGTCGTTACCCTTCTCGTCTTGCCTTCGTCCGGGTTTTTCGCCCGACTGGTTCCCCTGAGGCGGAGTTTCCGCTCGCGAGTTCCTGTCGTTTTCCGGGAGGCGGTCCGAAACGCGGATGAGGTCCTTGATGCTGGATATCTCGGAGAGTTCTCCTGCAATCAGTTTTGCGGCAAGCCTGGTGCCGAGAACTTTGTAGTTCACGGTGGAATGTCCACGGGTTTGGTGGAGATCGCAGAAAGAATTCTCATCGTAGTTCGAATTTCTCGTCCACGTGTTACCCATAGTTCTCCCTTGTTCCGATCCAGAGTTAATGGCGTAGTTGTGCGCCCCTTGGAGATCATGCCCCTCGTGATGGACGAACTTGTCGTTATGAGAGTTCTTCTTGTTCTGCTTTTGCTTGGACGCATTATCCTTCGTGGATGTTTTCGTCAGCTTATACTTTTCGGACATGATTTTAGTCTCCTCCTCGATGGTTATATAATCAGTGGCCTTATGGAGCGCGTCCTGGATCATCCGCGGTTTCTCGAGAGTTATCCATTTTCGGAACTTCGGTTTGAACCAGAGCGATTTCCTGAGCGCGTCGTTGGCGGCTTTGTCGCTGATTCCGCTAACCCTAGCCATGACGAGTTTGAATCTGCTCATGAAATCACGGAGGGATTCGTCCTCTTTTTGCGACAAGCTCCAAAGATCAGCGTCAGAGGTTTCCGGATTGATGAACATCGAGTATTGCTTTAGGAATTCGGAAGCAATTTGGCGGAAACTTCCGATCGAATTTCGCCTGAGTTTGGCGAACCACTCGAGCGCTGCTCCTTCTAGGTTTTCGGCGAAAAGGCGGCAGTAGCCTGCGTCTTTTCCGTGATCCTTGAGCTTGGCTCGTCCTATGGTAATCTGGAAGTCTTGCAGGTGCTGTTTGGGATCAGACGTCCCGTCGTAGGTTAGCACCTTAAGTTTCCCGGGATCGGACAGCTTGACCTCGGTGATGCGAGCCGTGAAGGCGTTTTCCGAGATTCGTACAGTATCCGATCGATTTTGGGTGCGGTGCTGGTAGCGTGATGAATCTGAGATTTTACCGCTTTTACCGCTGCGGCTGTTTTAGTGATGTGCTCGCGGAGATCTCGAATCTCGGTCAGGTCGCCAGCAGTTTTTCGACCTCTTCGACGTTTGCTGCGAGTAACCGGATATCGCTCCTCGGCAGTTTTTCCGTGTCGCGCAAAGTAGAGCTCCTCCTCGTCTCCAGTAAGAGAACGCTCGGGAGAAGACTCCGGCGGAGGGCTGCGAGTTTTTCTCCTCCTAGGATGGACGTCAGTGTCCTCGTATGACGAGTCGGCTTGGTCGCTCTTTTCCAGGTTAACTCTTCCGATGCCGTCTCCCTCAGTCTCCTGTTCGCGAGTAGGAGATTTTTCCGATTCGTTTAGCGTCGCGTCAGGGTTATCTTTTCCGGAATCCTTCTCCGGTAAGTTACCCTGCTCGGTTCTGGGGCGATCCATAGGAGTCGCGAAATCGAGCCTCCTTCTGCGGATTTTAGTAGTCCCGCGGGGGCAAATTTCTCTGGTTTTTGCAGTTAGGGTTTCGACCCGTTTTGCGAGCGAACCAATGAGCTTTTCCTGCTCTTCCGATTTTTTGTCAAACTCGGAAAGCATCTTTTCGATGGTCTCGGCGTTAGCGTTTGTAGTGTTGGCCGCGGACGCATCTTGTGGTGGTGGTGTTTTATCAACGTTGTTGCGTTCGTTGCAAGTTTGTTGGGTCATCGTTTCTTCGTTGGACATGTTGCGGCTTCGGTGTAAGATAGATCCGACCCCCCCCCCTCCTTCTAGCGCCAAACTGTGGGAACCGAAATTCACCTACTGTCAATGAATCGTAAATAAGGAAACTTTGAGTAAACCCTAAGTTTCCTGAGGACCCGGCTATCTGTAGAACCGCACAACGATAATTAAGAAAACGATGAACTTAAAATTAAAGTAAGAATGAACGAGAGTGAGAGCAAGAAGATTTTTATTCCGATTCTGCATAGGAATGGTTACAACGAGAGTGGCCTTAGCTATGTGAGCCGTCGGCGAAATCCCTAACTCTAGAAGTCTAAGACCGAAAACCCTAGTTGAGACGCAGCTCGCTAACAAAAAACGGAAATATTCCTAAATGCTAAGCTTGGTGGTGAAAGCTCTGAAAATCGTGTCTTGCTTCTTCCCTATGCTTCTTCCTTATATACTTCCTTCCTAGGCGGTTTAGTCTTTCCATTTCGCTCAGATTCGAGTTTATCGGGAATCTTCCATTTATCTTGATCTTTCCTTTTTTCCCGCGGAAATCTTCTATTTATCTTCAACCTTGCCATTATCCTTCAAACTTGACATTATCCTTCAAACTTGACATTCCAGCTGGCTTAGCTCGCCCTTGGGCGAGCTAGTTGGGACGAGACTAGCTCGCCGTTCGGCGAGCTAGTCGTGCAGGGACTAGCTCGCGTTTTACGGTGGTTTCGGTTTTTCGTGGTTTTGTGCTTAACTCGGACGATCGTGTAATCGACGTTTGTTTTGTTCTTCCGAGATAACGATCTTCCGAGTTTTCCGCGGATTTCCTTTGTTCGGAAATCTCTTTTGGATTTATAAAACGATTTCCAGAGTTTTATAAACCGTTTTCTCGAGTTTTATAAAACGATTCTTCGAGATTTATAAAACGATTTCTCGAGTTTTATAAAACGTTTTCTCGAGTTTTATAAAACGATTCTTCGAGTTTTATAAAATGATTTCTCGAGTTTTATAAAACGATTTCTTTTATCTTTTTGGCGGGGAATTTTGGCTATTGATTCCGTCGTACCGATTTTGACCCCAACATGTAGATAACACTTCACAAACTCCTTCTTCAACTCGAATGCCACCTGCTTCTTCTTCTTGGATACCATTTTCTTCAACTTGTTCTACCAATTCATCATCAGAAGCGTCAACAATGGCTTAACAGTCATCACCAAGTACACGTTCACCCTCCTCCATGTTGGTGTCCTCAGCTCCATTCCTCTCTATTTCTTTTCTTTCAGTCACGAATGGGGGTTCATGTTTGGGTTCTCTTGGCTTGGGTAGACAAATAAGAATGCTTTTTCTTCTTTCTTTAGGGTTGATGCTCGGATTTTGACGAAGAATCAGAGAAGTGAATTGTAGTCTTGGATTAGGATTGGTGCAGTTATATACCATGGTTTTGACCCGCTTTTAGCCATTGTATTGATATGTTTTTATGAGTTTTATATATGTTTTGGAGTCTATTAGGTATGTTTTCAATTTCAGAAGCATTTTGGAGTAAAGTGATGATTTAGGTGCCCTTTTGGAGCTTAAAGGAGAGTTTTCCGAGATGACTATGAAGATCAGACAATAAGAACACATATCGATCGATACACACCCTGTGTAATCGATCGATGACGCTTCTATTGAAGATGAAGTCGAGATACTCCATCGATCGATGTACACCATGTACCATCGATCGATATGATGCGTGGAAAACAATTCCAACTTGGCCGACTTGAAGCCCAAGTCTTCCAATATTACAATAATGCCCCTGACGAGTTTTTAACCTAATGGAACTCTTATTTATAGTTTTTGCCATTGTGTTTGGCTAGACATGCTTTTTGAATGTTTCTATTGTTCTAGTTCTTTTTGTACTTGAAAAGCTTTGCATACTTTTCTTGTTACTTTGTTCTATTCTATAAAGTATTTATTTTCATCTTAATTTCTTAAAGGTTATAGAATTCTAGATTTAGAGGAAACACACAAAGAGATTTGTTGTTCCAAGAACCAAAAGTTCAATCCTCTAATCTATGAGTTTCTATTACAACCTAGCTGTTATGAATCTCTCAGCTATGTCTGAGTAGATTTCTTTGTTAGATATAGGGTTCAAATAGTTATGAGGGATTAGCCTCAACTATGGAATGTTGATATTCATTATCCAAATGAACCCTAATGCTTACTCTAGATTAGCTACCTAGAGTATGAACATGGATGTGATTTAACTTGTTAATCATTGTGCTGAAATCATTTGGCATGAGCTTAGATCCTCTAGGGTTGTGCGAGAGTCGGTCTATGATCTTGGTGAACACAGTTTTGATTCGATCTTATGCTATATCGATCGATACTCCTATAGAGTCATCGATCGACGACAACCTATATCGTCCGATCTGGCGATCGTACCATCGGTCGATATTGCTGGCAATAAGATCAATGGATGTGTCTATTTAGCGACTGATATTAGATCTATCTAAGAATCAAAGTTCTCATATATCTTGCAAGAAATTCATTAAAACATCTATAGCATTATAATCCTAAATATCTGAATAGCAACCTTGAATCTAACTACTTTCTTTTATTGTTTTAAACCTAAAACCCATTCTCTTAAGAAACTTATCATTTCTTACAAAACTGCAATTTACTATTTTAAACCTAATCAACCTAGCATAATCATTTAGGATTACATCTGTTGGGGTCAAAATCGGTACGACGGAATCAATAGCCAAAATTCCCCGCAAACGCGTAAACGCAACAGTTTTATGAATCTCGAGAATCATTTCATAAAACTCGAGAGATCGTTTTATAAAACTCGAAGATCGTTTTATAAAAACTCGAAGATCGTTTTATAAAACTCGAGAGATCGTTTTATAAAACTCGAGAGATCGTTTTATAAAACTCGAGAGATCGTTTTATAAAACTCGAAGATCGTTTTATAAAACTCGAGAGATCGTTTTATAAAACTCGAGAGATCGTTTTATA
>CAKOAT010050377.1:171450-195900 GCA_932364175.1 Eruca vesicaria subsp. sativa | reverse complement strand
ACTACAACATATGTTGGTGAAACCTAAACCAAAGAATATCATGACTCACTACTTTCACTCATCTATGCTGAAAACAACTGAATTTTGTTATATATTAATTTATATCTCTTAAGACATATGTTAATTACATAATTCCAATTTTTCATTTATCAAAATATTTATTACACAATTTTTAAATTATTTTTAAGAAAAACTGTCCTAGACGACTTGCGAGGGCTAAAAACGTAAAAAAAAAACTCTTTTTTTGTTTGTTCACAAGGGGTTGGTTGTAATTTCAACAGCCTTTTAAGTTGTTTTTGCATTTGATTTAAGTTTGGGTTTACTTTTGCATTTCAAATCAAGTCTTGAGTCATATTTGACAATTTTCCCTATATTTTTATTAACAATGTGGGCGTGCACACCAGGCACATGTCGTGGAAAAGGTTGAACATTGACACATAGAAGGTACTGTAGGAATAGTGACCAAGAAATTTATTACTTGTACTACGGCCTACCATTGCCCAGTCCAGATATAATATTCAGGATGATGACAATTTAAGAGGTATTTTCTTGTATACACATTGATGTAAGGATGGGACCAAACAATTAAGATACAAAAATACCCTATTCAACTATTTTGGAAGGAACATTATCAACAGGGACATCTACATCCATATTTTCTATAGAAAATTTTGCGGAGTATATATTTGCATAAATTGAAAACTGAAAGCGTAAACATTAGCGTACATATGTTTTTAATTATGGGTGATAATATCTTGCTTAAAAAGAGAATCGCTTGAATAAAGTTTGACCATTCTAGTTCGTGTTATAGTGTACTTGTTAAAACTATATATCTAAAATCTGAATGTGATCTTCAAATAATAATTTTTGAAAAAACAATGTGCGTATATACTAGGTAATCTTCAAATCTTACATCAACTATCCTCAGTATTTCCATTCCTCCTTACTTATTTTATGTCTTTGTCAGAACCTGCATCAGCAAATGTCTAGCAAATACCAAATTAAAGATACAAAATGTGAATAGCTAATCTTCTAATTAACTGAGACACCAAATTTCAGATCCCATAAGAATAGCAGCCACCATTTGGTGCACCTAAACATTAACAACATCAACTTACTATAAACCTCAAACACACAGTTTCAAGTTGCAATGGCAGATTATCTACCTATTCTCACTCAATAAATCCGGTTTGTCTTAGATCATAGAGCCTAAACGGAACTGCCACAGATCAGAAACATATGCTTGAGACTGTATATTATTAGCAGAACATTGAATAGTTGCATGCTATGATCCTTACAGTCAATCTTCTCTTCGATTGGTTCATAGGGATGAAACACACTCAAGGCATGGATAAACTCTTCAAACTCTATAAGCCCATTCTTCTTTTCATCGAAAAAATCAGAAACCTAACCTACACATTCATCTCAAAAGGTCCAAGAAACCATTGAAAAAAGCTATTTATAGTCTCTCAAGGGAACACGCTCACCCTATGAAGAAAGAGGTTCTCGCCATCTGGAACTTGGAAAAGCGCTAGCTGAAGCTCTTCCTACAAACAAAATAATAAAAATATCCTTTGAGAAGATCGATCAACTTCAAAAATATTAGCTTTGAAAAGAGCAGACCTTCTGACTTCAGCCTCATCAATGATTGAACAGCTTAGGTTTTGAAATAACTCATACAGTGCTTCAACTTTACTGACTGAAACTGCTAATTCAATACCAAAAGGTTAAAACTTTTGCGGTCCAAACAGAGAAAATTGAAAATTCATTGATAAACAGAAAAACCACATGGAGATTCAGGGGAAAGACTTTTAATTCTATATAATAAACCCACGGTTTGGCAAATCTTTCTTGACTATTACTATTATTATGCGATTGAACTCTTTGACTGTCTAGAATATTGGACCCATTTATATTCTAAATTTAAATGTGATGAAAAACTATATGAGGAAACAAAATCTTCAAGCTAGAGACATATCAATTAATCAAAGCATTAACGAATGTATATGGGAAGAAAAACTGCTTAAGATTTATAGAGTGATAATTTACCAGTAAGATACGCTTGTAGCAGGTTTAACTGTGGAGGCCTTGGCCAAAACGTTTTGTTGAATGTTGGTATGAACTGTACTAATAAGGATCAGAAACATACAGAGCTGCATACCTAGTTCCAGATTTAGAAAAACATATACTGAGCACTATTTCTCTGATAGCAAACAACATACTGTGAATATCTAAATGCTTGAGAAACTTCCACTTATGGTTTAAATGCGACTGATCAGACTGATTTGATGATTAAGATCCCTCATAGCAGAGCACAACCAACCAAGACTGCACGTTTCTGAAAATTTCTATCCCCAACAAAATACGACTCTAAGAACATGATATCGCAACTGACTCCTGTAATGTTAAAATTTCTTAATATGTTTATGTTTATACAATAAGAATCCCGAGAAGAGTATCAACCATAGTGGCTGTAGTCTAGTGGTTAGAATCCCATGTTGTGGCCGTTGAGACAGGGGCTCGAACGATCGCAATATCCATCTTTTGCATGCTGACATATCTGAGGCGATCTGCGGCTGCGGCAGTCAAAGCATTTCCAACGGTTGAGAAGATGAAATCAAAAATGATTTTGAGAGTAAGGATGCTAGCCTTTTTATATTTGAATATCCACCGCCTCTCAAAAGCGAAGGCCGCATTTAAGGTACATCCTGGAATGATGGATTGAAGAACGACTTAGGATGAATCTGTAACTGGTGGATTCCTGGATCGTTAGGAAAAAGATGAAACAACAGGATCGTAAACCCTAGAGTCTCGTTCGATTTCACAGTGGTGCAGAAGGAACTGGATGAAAAAAAAAGTTAAAACAACGCGTTTTGTTCATTTCAGCTTACCCTATAATTTGGGCTTCAAATAGCAAAATAATGACATGAATGCAATCGCAAACCTAAATACAACATCCACCAGAATAATTTAAACGCACCGTATAGGTTTAGTGGACACGTGTCCCGTTTTCCTACAATTAATTAGTGACGTGGTTTATCTTATAAGTAGAGAAGTCTATCTATCTATATATATAAAGAAGGGTTTTTATCCCTCCTATTCATCCACGTCATCAATTAGGTTAATGTAATCGTGACATCTGGCGTCTCTAAAGTCTTACGAAAAATTCATTCGCAACTTCGGATTAAATCTGGGCTTATTGTTGAGTTTGTAGTTATTGGGCCTGATTAAACTACTTATGCCGTATAGAGATGAACAATATCATCCTCTCCGACTCTCTGATATCTCCGTCTTCTCTATTAAAATTCTTCGCCACCAACATACTCCATCAGAATCCAATCGTCGGATGTTACGTTACGAAAGAAGATTTAATCCAATCGTAGTATGTAACATAACCATTAGCATCTGCTTTCCACTACTCTCACCATCTATTATTTAATTCATCTCCCGTTACTTCCTTATTGTTTGTGAGAATCTTCGATTATAAATAAGTAAGTCCAAATTCATCACTACAATCCTCTCAATCTTTAGCTTTTCTAAACTATCAGCAATCAGATTGTCTTACTCTTCTCTCTTCCTCTGATTTGTACATGGTTGAATCTAAATGTGATCATGATTGATTCAGTTTTATGAGTGCATCAATGTTTAGTGTTTATGTATATTAGTCTATATTGCTTCCCTTGGTATGTGGTTGAGTCTAAACATGATCATGTTTGATGCAATATGGTGAAGGCATCAAGGTATAGTTTTTATGTGTATTAGTCTATAGTGAGTTGCTTGGCACGAGGTTCAGTCTAATGTAAATGTGTTTGGTACAGTATGATTAGTGCATCAAGGATTATGATAACGTCGTTAGAAGACGTAGAAAGCTTATGTAGATTACAAGATGGCAAAAGTTTCACTCAAAAGACTATGAATATGTGACCGAGACTTATCAGAAAACTCTTCTGCGGGAGCACCATAACTCAGACACCTGACGCTGAATGAGTCTGAGTGAGTCAAGAAGGAGATGGAGCATAAAGAGCATTTTCATCCCATATTTAAAGCGCTACAAAGAAATCCAAAATACTCGAAAGTAAGTCCACTCTAATCTCTTTTGTGTTTCAGAAGAAAGGCTTCACTGTTACATCTTTTTTTACGATTCAGAGAGAACGAGTGAGCTAAGCTTTTTTTTTTCCTTCTTCCACGCTGAGTCTAGAGTAATACAAGACCCTGCGATCCAGAACATTCTCACAGATTGTGTAGCAGGACAGGTACTGAAATAAACTTTGAATTTCAAGATGTCTTCACGATTAACTAATCAAAATCAATGTTTGGTTAAGATTTGCTGCAGCAATCCATGTTTACGTTAGTGATGTCTAACCAAAATCCAACACTTTTGTTTGAGCAGATTATGTCTAATTCCAAGAGAATCCACCAGTACACAAAAACACATGCGGACCCGATAAATGTGAACAAATCCAAAAGCGTGTAAACCTAAACCCAGAGTTTTAACTTTTTGCAACTCTTGAACCAAAATAAGATTGTTTCAGTGTAATCGGATGCAGCATAGTTTCTTAAATCAATTTTGTTGTTGTAAGAAAGATTTGAATGTAACATTGTTTTCTTATATCAACTTTGTTTTTGTAAGAAAGATTTGAATTGCTTACATTACTGCATAGCCCCAAAAATAATCACAAAAAAAAAATCAGTACTATGGTTAGTTCTGAACAAGAAAAACAATGTCTTAAGCATCAACCTTTTCACCCTTGAACGAATGACCAGGGGTGATGATGCATTCTCTTGATGTTTTGTTGAATGTTCAATTGAGGACTTAAGCGAGTGATGAAACTAAGGATCCGGAGGATAAGATGGGTCAGGTTCCTTGGAGTGGGGGGTTTGGAGAAGAGACGGTGAAGAGGAAACATAAGCTTACGTTGGGATCTTTGAAGGCAAAGATCATTCTATCCACAACGATGATTTGAGGGCATTGGAAGTGAGTTTACGTACCCGAGGCTTGGTTCGCCAATACTATACACACATTTGGTGGAAATGAGTTAAAAAACTACCATTCCCATAGAAAATAAGGAGTCATTATGAGACTCAGTATTTGCCTTCTTGGAAAACAGAGGAATATAAAAACAAAATTAATATAGAAAAATATATGAGTCAGTAGTATTTATTTGAAAATTCTAATCAATTATGCTAATATATAATAATAATACCTATGAGATTCTGACACACATGTATATGTGTAAATTATATGAATGATATTTTCATATTATCTATCTTAAAATATTTTTAGCTATAATGAATAAGTTACTTCTTTTATATTGTGTATATCATTATTTTAAGAAACAATGTGTAAAAATAATTTAATTCATAGAAAGTATATACCGAGGAAAATAACTTCACTAAACTTAATCCGGTTTATAAAAATCTATGTGACTTATTCTTATAGTTAAAAAAAATAATTATATAATATGGTTATAGTAAAATAAATACTTAAATTGTTGTAAGAAATTTATAAATGTCAATCTACTTTTAGTTAACATCAAACATTTAAAATAAATTTATATTAATAATTTATTTATTCGCCCCCCCCGTAGGGCGGGTTTACTCTAGTTTTATATAATTAGATACTAGAAATGTTTCCTAAACTAGATAAATACAAATATATGTTAATATCTTACATAGTAAATATACAACTATATCATGATCCGCGCACCCGCGCGGATTTTATTTTCCGGATGTATTTTATATAATTTAGTTTTATATAGTTTCGAGTTTGTTCGATTCAGTTTGTTTTATGAACAATATAAAAAGTGTTTTTTTTGTATACATAATAAATATAAAACTAAATCGGATGCACAGATTTTATTTTCCGGATGTATTTTATTTAATTTAGTTTTATATAGTTCCGAGTTTGTTTAATTCAATTTTCTGTTTATGAACAATATCAAAACTTTTTTTTAATATTAATAGCGTCATACAGTGTATTATGTCGTGTAGTGAAAACATTAATGTTGTATGTTTGTTCGAAGTCCATAATCAAATTCAAACTTAACTGTTTGCGTTAAAAAAATAAGATGATAATTTAGTTACTTGTGATGTTAATAATTATACAAAGTTTTTAAGATAATATATAAATTTCTAGAATTTTTAGCCTTAACCTTTATTTTATAGGTTAGGTTAAATTCAAACTTAACTTTAGTCCTAACTTTGCAAGCACATAATAATTTATGATGGAAATTTCATAAATAACTTAATAAATATTTTGGTAATTTGAAAGAATTTATGTATCTAAAATATTTTTGCATCTAAATCAGTATTTTTTAAATTCAACGTAAACCGTGGTTAAACCGGTGTTCCAAGAATTCAATTTTGATTTTTTAAAAATATCCATATTTAAAAAATCACTAAAACCCGAGAATAACCGATTGAACCAACGGATAACTGATATGTACTATTTAAACATGTAAAAAAGTTTATTTTCATCCTTTTATATATTATTTGGATTTTTTAATTTATCTAAATAATTTGAAAAAATTGTGAGAAATTTTAAAAAGGTAAAATCTAATATTTTGTATTGTTTAGACATAAGTTTAATTATACTGTTGTTTGGAAACATGAATAGTAATATAAAGAAATGAGAATATTGTTTGGACATAAGATTAATTATAGTGTTGTTTGGAAACATAGATAGTAGAATAAAAAATGAGTATATTGTTTGGAAACATGGATAGTAATATAAAGAAATGAATATTAGTGACTTAATGTAGGTTCAACTATAAAGTAGAATATGTATTTAATTAAAAACTTACAAAATAAATGTTAGGTACAACCTAATGTTTCCGATTTAATAAAATAGATATCGACATTAATATTTATGATCTCCAAGATCCTTCTATACACCCCTTCAATCTCAAGGTGGTAGTGGAGTTGTAGTTAGGGCTGGCATTTTATCTGTTAAATTTGATTTGATTTGTTATTCGTTTTGATTTGATCCAAAATTGTGGATACCCGTAAACTTTTGAAGCAAAGCAGATACTAAAAATCAATATTCGTTAAAATTGAACGAGATCACAAATATTAAAATTTTGAAAAGTGGATATCCGCTTCGATCAAAATATAAATACAGGTATATCTTGACTATATTTAAAGTTTTATATGTATACATTTATATAATTATTACTCTAACATATGGTTATAAATTCTGTTCACATTATTACTTATATAAAAATATTACATTAAAAAGAAAAGAAAACATTTATGAAAATTATATTTTTTTCTTAAGTTTTGTGTTATTATAATTGTTAACTAAGTTTAAAATTTACAAAATATGTAGTTTCATTACTTGTTTTAATTTTTATTTATATATCATATAAAAATATTTTTAAAAACAAATTTATATCAAAATTTTAAGATTATTTGTATTAATCAAGACGGATAAGATATGTGCAAATATTTGTAAATATTTGAAAATATCTATTTATTTTTCCGATATCCATAACATACGAAGCAAAACACAACATACTTTCAAAACCAGGATGTCCGATTCGTGCACAGCCCTAGTTTTAGCGGAATTAGCTGCTTGAGATTGACTCGGTAATCATGCCATTCTAGTACTGGATCAGCAGAAGAAGACGGTAGCTAGTGTTGGTTGTGAGGAAGTGGAATGGATAGTGATAGGAGAAGACAATAGTGTTGGTTGTGAGGAGGTGGAATGGACATTAATGATAATAATGTGCCTTCTTTGGTTGTTGTGTTCTCGTTGACTATGTGTAGCGCAACCGGTGTAGGAGAGGAGTGCCGATTGTTGGAGATGCAACATAGACCAACATACACGATGAGTTGCAGTTAAAACATGGAGTAACCAGAAAGTGTATTATTCGGTGGAGTATACAAAACTTCTTCTTTTTTACCCTTTTTTCCTCAGTTTTTTTTTCCCTTTTTTAATAAGTTTGAATAATGCAAATAAGTAAAAGCAAATGAAAAAAAATCGTAAAACCCTAAATATTGAAAAAAAATTTTTTTGGTTCTTTTTATATTATTGAGTTCTTTTTTGAAGCTTCTAGCTTAAAATCAAAAGAAGCTCTAGGAATTGTTTATGAATTCAGAGGCTCGTTTGATGAGTCTGAATTATGGTAAGAAGCACCTTGGCTTGATAATGATTTTTTTTTCTTTTTTGTGTTTTTTTATGTAGTAGAAAGGGGTTGAAAAGAAAAGAAATAGATTCAGAGGTCTTTGAAGACTTTAATAATAAGAAGTTCAATGGTTTAGATTCAGAGGTTTACTTGAACATTAATGATGCAAGCACTTAGCTTAACAAAATATAATAAAAAGATGCTCAATGGTTTGAATACATAAATATAAAAAAGTTCTATAGCTTAAAAACGTTCAAAATTCCAAGAACGGAGCCGTTAGATTATTGAAAAAAAAATCGTAAAACCTAAATATTGAAAACTTTTTATTTTGGTTTTTTTATATTATTGATTTTTTATTTATTTTGAAGCTTATAGCTTAAAATTAAAAGAAGCTCTATGGCTTGTTTGTGGATTCAGAGGCTCGTTTGATGAATCTGAATGATGGTAGGAAGCACCTTGGCTTGATAATGAATTTTTTTTTTTCTTATGTAGTAGGAAGGGGTTAAAAATAAAAGATTCAGAGGTCTTTGAAGACTTTAATACTGTAACAAGAAGTCCAATGACTTAGATTCAGAGGTTAACTTGAACATGAATGACGGAAGTACTTAGCTTAACAAAAAAATATAATAAAAAGATGCTCAATGGTTTGAAAAAATAAATATAAAGAAGCTCAATAGTATGTTCCAAAAAAAAAAAAAAAAAAGAAGCTCAATAGCTTAAAATGTTCAAAATTCCAAGAACAGAGCCCGTTAAATCATTGAAAAAAATTATAAAACCCAAAATATTGAAAACTTTTTTTTTTGGTTCTTTTTATATTATTGAATTTTTCTTTTTGAAGCTTTTAGCTTAAAATCAAAAGAAGCTCTAAGGCTTGTTTATGGATTCAGAGGGTCGTTTGAGTCTAAATGATGGTAGGATACTTTGGCTTGATAATGATTTTTTTTTTTTGTGTTTTGAAAAAAAAAAAGAGAAATAGATTCAGAGGTCTTTGAAGACTTTAGTAATAAGAAGTTCAATGGCTTACATTCAGAGGCTCACTTGAACATGAATGATGACCTAACTTAACAAAAATATAATAAAAAGATGCTCAAAGGTTTGATAAAATAAATATAAAGAAGCTCTATAGTTTAAAAACGTTCAAAAATTCCAAGAACTGAGCATGTTAGATCACTGAAAAAAATATTGTAAAACCCTAAATATTGAAAACTTTTTTTGGTTCTTTTTATATTATTGATTGTTTTTTTTTTTTGAAGCTTATAGCTTAAAATCAAAAGAAGCTGTAGGGCTTGTTTATGGATTCAGAGGCTCGTTTGATGAGTCTAAATGATGGTAGGAAGCACTTTGGCTTGTTAATGAATTTTGTTTTGTGTTTTTTTATGTAGTAGAAAGGGGTTGAAAAAAAAAAGAAATAGATTCAGAGGTCTTTGAAGACTTTAATAATAAGAAGTTCAATGGTTTAGATTTAGAGGTTCACTTGAATATGAATAATGGAAACACTTAGCTTAGCAAAAAATATAATAAAAATATGCTCAATGGTTTTAAAAAATAAATATAAAGAAGCTCTATAGCTTAAAAATGTTCAAAAATTTCAAGAATGGAGCCCGTTAGATCTGGTTCTGATACCATGTAGAGAATGATGAGAGTACATGTTTGGAAGAATCATTGTTAGAGTTACATCTACTTTATTAAAATAAATTACCCATAAAAATACTCTTGAAAAAACTGCACAATATTTATAATCCAATGCCAATGAAGTAATTAGATGAATCTATTTTTAAGGATTCCTTGTCTATTATTATTTTATTCAATTATTTTCTAAATCAAGTTTAGCTAAATTTTTGTCTAATATATTTTATAAAATGATTTAGCTAATATTTAGGAATATTTAAATTTAAAATCGATTTTAACAATATCAAACTGAATATTGTTAATTATTTTTAACAAAACTCAAACTTAAAACCGATATTAAACAATATAAAATATTCCTAAAATATATGTTTAACCATTACTATTACCGTTGATTATTTTGAAAAATAAATCTATATATGTTAATATTTAAATATTTTTAAATTACTTGTAGAACAATATAAAATGTTTGTAACCAAATATTTCTTTTTAATATAGCTAAATGTCACCCAAAGTTATATATATTTCACAAATTCCAAAAATATATATTTAACCATCTTGGTTACTACTGATTATTTTCAATAATAAAATCTATCATAATAAGATTTAAACATCTTTGAATTATTTGTAGAATAATACTTAATATTTATAAACAAATATCCTTATTAACGTATCAAAATTTTGCCATATGGTACCATATATTATCAAAATATTTAAAATATGATTACATTTATAAAAAAATGTAAAAAGAAATATTACTGAAGCATACCAATAGATTAATATTTGTCGAATATTTAGTAAGTCAACATGGATCACTATTTTACATCACTTAAACTATTTGATTTATTGTGTTTATAAATTTTTAAATATGATAATGTTTAGAATATTAGCCGATAAACATGTAAATAATATCCATATATAAAAATAAAAGCAAGTACCCACGATGATAAGTCTTTATAATATTAACCGATAAACATGTAAATAATATCTATGCATATCTACTATGAATAAAAGTAGCAAATAAAGCCAAATGAGCCTGTTAATAGATCAGCCTTTCGTTGTCAAAAAAAAAAAAGCCAAATGAGCCTGTCCACGTCACCCAGTTTAATCCACCAATAAGATTCTTCTGTTTTGCCATGTCAAACTGGATGTCTGTCAGGTGGGTCTGGGTTTTGGGCCTTGCCATGTCAAACTGAATGTCTGTTTTTCACTGTATTTATAAAAATCTTCTACCCAAACGTCGCCTGTTACGAACTTCAGTCTTCTCCACCTTTCACAACCTCCCTCCTCCAAAACTGAACAAATAAAGTTTGTAATGAATGCCCTCTAGAATCCGTTTTTTAATTTCCTTCGTTAATGCCGCCTCACTATATAATCTGATGTCGACTTCTAGATACGGAAAATCTAACCATGTCGCCCTCTCCTTCCTCTTTATGTTATTGTCCTTCATCTTCCTTGCCTCCTCGCCTCCTTCTTATCATTTAAGGAGCTTCAGAGATTTGACGCGCTGCCTCTATGGAACGGGTCAGATTAGGCGAAGAAAGGTTCTCTAAGAGTGAGGTAACTCAATTTGACTGATCGATGGTTTTCTTTTGTTTAGTTTAGTTTGAGACTCGATTACGGAATGAAAACTTCAGAAACTTGAGACTCAGATTAATTACAGAAAATATACAATCTATGAAGTATATGAAAAGGGTTTCTCAAAGTTTCCCTTTTTTTTTGTTTCCATTCGTAATCCTAAATCTTAGGGGAAAAAAATTCGTGAAATTTCAAATCCTTTTAGTTTTTGTTGGGTTAAAACGACATCGTCTTGATCCGTGAGGTATATATGTACTTGAATTTTGATTTCACGACTTGGAAATTACGTTGAACAAAAATAAATATACTTTTCTTTTGGGGTTTGTGTGATTTGTTCCCTAAAGGATGTAACTTTTTTGTTGGTTTTAGGATTGAAGTGATCAATATCATGGAAAGGTGGAATTAGTCTGGTTCCTAGGGCTTTGATGAATTTTGTGGATCGGATCTTTTTCTTTTTTGTGAGAGGAACCGTTTGATTCTTCTCAGTATTTTAATGTTTGATGACTAAGAAGTTCAATGATTGAACTGCATACAAAGGCTTTAGCGGATCACGAGTGGAAATAAGTTTCTATGGTCAGGAAGAAGATTGATTCTGTTGACAGCGAATTCTCAACAACCCAATCTTTACCACTAGCAGCAGAGAATCCTCAAGCTGATCTAGAAAAGGTGAAACCAGGATTGAGAAAAGAACAGAATCCTCACTTTTCACAATGATAGGTCGTTATTCGTAAGTTGGTGTATGGTTTTTTTTTTTTTTTTTTGTTTGTTGTGGGTTGCAGATGTAGGTCAAGATGAGGCTGAAAAGCTTGGATCTGAGAAAGTGTCCGAAGAGTTTATCTCATAGTGTAAATCAAAGGCTACTCTTTTCAGACACAAGAAAACTGGTTGCGAGGTGATGTCTGTCTAATGAGGATGAGAACAAGGTGTTCGGCATTGTTCTAAGGACTCCTCCGTAAGTTTGTTTCCTACACAAATTTCTAGCCTTTTTATATAGCCTTTTTAATAAAAAAATTTCTTAACCCATTCGGATGATGACTTTGCACACGTTTGTTGATTTTTTTTTCCAATTCGTCCATCTGTTTCAGGCGACCATCATGGAAGCCACTGTGGAGCTTAGTCTCGGCTAGTCTCCGGTGGAAACCGATGTTTGTGTTGAATCGTCTAGATTTCTTCTCACCGGCTATGTGAATCTGGAACCGCTACATACTGCAATTGTTAGCAAATGGACTTGACTCACTTAACGATCGCTACGGATGGTATTGTTTCTTTACATCTTCTTCTTCCTTTCTTTATTATCACTAAGAGTAGAAATATACCATCATAAAGGCTTGAGTCGATCTGTAATTTTTTTTGTCAAGATATATAAAACAAAATTGCAGAAGTTAAGTAATTGAGAAGCTTTGCAAACTTTTGTTTGAAGTTTATTTATAAGTAACTGAGTCACGTTTCTTTAGTTGTGTCTTGCATAAACAGTTTAAAATGTTAATCAAACTCATTTAGTAAGGCCATGATGAAGTTTGTCTCAGAATAAAGTAGGAAAACCATATAAGAACAGTTTAGCTAACAAATTAGTAGGTCATACTCAGCAGTGGACATCAAAATTCTATCTTACTAGGTATTTAGAAGGAGAAATCCCAACTAACCTATTTTAAGTTAGTACTGTGTATTTTTAAAATTTAATCTGTCAACATTTATAAAAAAAAAAACCTACAAATTTTTATATATGAAATAAAAATATTATCACATCATATCTAACTGTATTAGACATGTAATAATTGAGTATTATAATCAAATGATTAAATAATATTTTTTCTCTTTAAGTGTATGGATTTTAGGGATTTATCCCTTCCCAGTAACTAGTGCCGAACATGGGACGTTTTGAACCACTCATAATATTTAAGAGTAGTCTTGAAACATGCATACGATGTTTGACATCAAACACCTAAACTCCTAACCATCCATGATCATAAAACCACAGAAATAACACAACAATGAGATCAAGAGGCTAACAAGTACAAACCTCTCCCATGTTGCATCATCATCATTTGTAGCTCTACCAAATCCGTTTTTTGTTCCCTTAATGTTGGGAATCTGTTCTAATAGTATGTAACAAGTAACAAAATATTTATCTGAATTATTATATTCACCAGATAAGGACGACTCAAATTTTAGACGAATCTTGATATATGTAAGATGTTGGCTTCTGTTATTAGAGACGAACATGAACATGTAATAGTTGAGATTCTATTTTGGTTTCTGATAATTGAGAAGTCATCTTAAAACACTGTATTACCATGGTCGGTTTGAAAAAATCACATTTTCTGTAGTAGATCTTATAATTTTTTAATTATCTATAACATACATTTCTACAATAGAGCAAGGTTGTAAGTGTATTATGGGTGTTATTATATCTAATCAAGCTTCAAAAAATAAGTGATGAGCTAGATGTACATTAATCTTATTTGGCTTTCATACCATTTGGCTTCGGGTATGATAGTTTGTCGTCAATGACTGCCAAAAAAACTGTAGATACCAAATGTAATGGCATGGGAGTTGTTCTACGACGGGCACCATTGTTAAAAAGGCAATTGCATCAAGCCCTCAAATATTTTTTTACATTTAAGGATCCCTAATTTCTTACAGAAGTCAGGATAATGTTAAAAGGTTACTTAAATTCATCCCATTAGAGTAAAAAAATATATTGGAAACTGATATGTGATCCCTTAATCAACCAGTCTAATTACAATTTTAAAAAATTAATAACCTTAAGAATTTATGAGGTCCCATAATTCTTTTCTAAAACATTAAAGCTTTTTAAAGCTAAAAATGGAATACATAAATTGAAAAGTTAAATAAATTAGATGGTTTCACTATCTTATCTATAAAATAGCTGATTTAAAGTTTTGATGAAAAATAGAAAATAGTCTTTCTTTCATAATTATTATCTTTTTCTTATTATTTAACTTGATTATGCTTATAATTTTTTTATTATAGTAGTTACATTTTGGCATAAAATTAACAGTTATTTATAACAGATAATCTTTGAATCTTTTAGAAATTTACATTTTTATTTCATATTCATATACTTTTTATTGATAGAAAAATTTCTGTAATTTTTAATTATTGATGATAAAATTATAATATTTTAAACTACATAAAATTTATGATTTTTTTTTTTTATTTGCCTCAGGTCCGTAAAGGTCTTCGCACGGCACTGTCATCAACTCATATAGATTGTAAGAACCTAGCTTTACATAAGTACTTGATTATTATTAAAAATTACACCAATTTTACTTTATTAAAAGGGTTAAATAAAGCCACCTTAGAATGTCCACATGGACAAAAATATTCTACCAATAAGAAAGCTTGAATCATCCACGTCGGATTGGTTTGTCTGACTCGGTTATCACATTAAAATAGAGGTTTGGTTTTGATAAAATCGAGGTTTGGTTTTGGTCTGAAATTCTATTCTGGTTTTTGGTTTATTTCTGGTTTGATTATTAATTTCTCATCCCCCTCCTTACAGAATCTTCGTCCACAAACTGAGTAAGTTTAATACATGATTGTCTTAACACTCAACATTTTAAAATCTCATACATTTTTTTAAAAAAGTAACAGATTGGCAGCAAGGAACATCGGTTCGCCATAATGGATCCACATCCTCCTCACCAACCCATACAAAATGCAGGTGAATGCTTATTACTCTGTATGTATCTGTGTGTAAAGTAGAAAACATATTTTTCACCCTTCAATGTTTCATTTTAATGAGGGTCGGGTTCAGATACGGTTAGGTTAAGGTATTCAATAGACAATTACAAGTCAAAGAGACACGATTTTTGTTATTGAATCGATTCAACCCTATTTTCAACTATAACACAAAAACACATCCGACATATCTAACTACACACATGAACTACTGTGTTGTTGTGTATAAGTTTACGTATTGTAACATGTGTGAAAGAGTACTAATTTGAGGGATCCATTTATTGCTATCGACAGATATAAGATTGATTTTTATGATTTTTTAGGTTCTACGTTTTATCACTGTTTGTGTATACCATTTTTTTAAACAATATATATTTACAATTATTTGATTATTTAATTGTAAATAATCCACATAAATGTCTTGAGAACCCAATCAACAACCAGAAAAATAATTAAAAAAAAAAAATTTGGTCATTTGAATGATATTACCTGCATTTACTTTCTTATCTTAAACCCCATTTAAAAAGCTTCTTCCATATTTAAAGACAAACCCACTTCTCCGTATTTATTTAGTTTTAACCGCCAATAATTTTAAAATATTGATTTCCTAATTTTAATTTTTAAAAAAAAAAATTGTATGCCCATTTCCCATGGACAACATCCCTCAACAAATCCACCAACTTGAAGAAGGGTTTTCAGTGCGTCCTTTAACGGTATGTGTACGGAGTATTTGGGACATAAATGTTCACAAACCAGGCAATACCCAATCATGCTACGGCTTCATATGCTATGACCACAACGTAAACCCCATGCTACCATTTTTAGATATACATATATATTTCTACACGGTTTGGCATATTTTGGTTTGATAAGATCAATTTATTATCATTCACGGAAAATTATTGGAAGGTCGGCTTTCCAACAGAAATCAAACAACTGAGCCAAGATTTTTAACATAAGGAGATATATATGAATTCTCAGGAATCTCGGTCGTACCAAATTCCCGTGAACGGGAATTAACACAACTCCCGTACTACATTCATATCGGCCAAGAGACAAGAATGTCAAATGTTACTTACACAGGTCTGATATTTCCAGTAAACAGTTTCTCTCATCAGAAATACAGATCTCTACTGCGATTAGCCAATAACCCTAGCTACTTACCGGGTAGGTCACTCAACAAGCTTTCAGTGAAAAGCTTTTAATCTTTTTTTGCTTAACAATAAAACATGTAATGTGCAGATGTCGTCGGGCAAATACGAATGATGCAGGAAACAAGACCACACTACCCAGAATTGGTCTCATGCTGAACGGCTCAGAAATGGTTAGGCTCACGCTATGGAACAAACCCGCAATAGAGTTTAGCATCCTGCAAAGCAAGAATGATAGGAAGTTTAAAATTGTCATCATCACTAGCATAATACCAAAAATAATTGAAGGTGAATAAGTTTAATATAAAACATATGACGTATTATTTTTTTGGGGTTTTAACCATGCAGCAAAAACTGATTAAAATTTCTTTGCAGGAAAACGAGAACTCGCTTCATCACCAACAACAAATTTTTACTTTCACAAATGGATCAGACTCATCAAGAATTACAGAGGACGGATCAGAAGTCATCGGGATGCTTAAGAAATACTCAAACCATCCCTCGGTTTTCTATTCTCATTCACAAACAACTAGATACTTGGTTTTCTTTTTACTTTCAAAACACTTCATCATTGGATTGTAGTTTTAAACAGGTCACAATCCTTAACTTATTATGATGCATTGAAAATTTAGGATTGAGTGATTGGACTATCTTATTTTATTGTGAAATCTTATGCATCTTACGTATTGTGCAAAATATTATTTAAATATATTTTTTTTTAAAAATGCCCCATCAGAAATGTGATAACCAAATGACAAAATTAAAAACTAGGAATATGATTTTCGATCCACAAAACTTTGAACATCATTATAAAAAAATATATTTGATAACAAAAACTCAGAAATCTTATTTTTTAAAAATATATGTCTTAGTTATACTATATGTATTTATTATATTTGGTGAATAGAATTCAGAATATAATATTTATAAAGAGAATGTTACAGTTGAGTATATTTTATTATGTTTTTCTTTTTATAATAAATTTACATATCAAAAAGAAAATGTTCATATATTTGTTTCCAAAAATGTATACATACAGTAGAACCTCTGTAAAATAATAATGTTAAGACTTTTATGTTTAATACTTCACATAGATAATAAATTCCAAAACAACAGATTAACCCCTAAACCTAAAACAAAGATTTTTGTACTTCAATGTACTTCAACTTAAAATGTTAACAACAAGTATTATTATAGTTAAAAAATATTATCCACATTTTAGATACTTTATTCCTATACATATATTATGAAATAGATAAACATATTTCTATTACTACAAAATGGTCACTAACTAATTTTAATTAATTTTCAGGTTTTAGCTCAAAACACTCCCATCCATTTACATCCTTTACGTCTAGAATACCACATATTTCTCCATGATTTACATTTTCTTATTCTATGAAACTTTTATAATTTTTTCTTAACAAATATGATAACTCTCATATCCTTCTGAACATTATTCCACCGAGGCTTCTATTTCATAGCTGCTCTATTATTTCCGCAAATTTATTTTATTCAAAACATCTACAACCATCAAACATTAATTACTACCCGGTCTATTTTAAATTGGAGTTCTTTCGCTAATTAGTTTTCACAGTTATTAAAATCTGCTACAAAATATTATCATTTCGGGTCTCCAAATATTTTCTTCCATAAATCTTTCTAACAAAGACATATTGACACAATAACTGAAATTTTATCATACAACATAACCCGGGCGTAGCCCGGGAAAAAGGATCTAGTAAAAATAAAAATAAATATCCGCGCGGATGCACGAGGCAAACTCTAATATATATTTATACTAGAAATGTTTCCTAGACTAGATTGATAAAAAAATGTGAATATCTTACATAATAAATATACAATATCCACATTAATATTTATGATCTCCTAGATCCTTCAATAGTAACGACCCTGTTCCATAAGAATCTTTAATTTATTGGTTATTCTATTTCGGTGTAGCAATCTAGACCACATTAAGTTTGAGTAATAAAATAGTTGTCTGTTGGAAAAAAAAAGTAACTATCTTGTTCTTGTATGATTTTTTTCCTTATATACAATTTGCAAACTTTGAGACAAAAAGGTTTTATGGATTACCCTAAAAACTGAGAGATTAATTCCAGGGTTGTGACAAGGACACCGTTGAAATTGATGCTTCCATTCCTCTTCCTTGATTGATTGCAGAGTTTAGAGTCTTGAATTGTTCATTGACCGACTTGTACATAGCTTGGCTGTATGCTTCTTTTGCCTGCCATACACAAGAAGAAAGTATGGATATAAAGATACATGTACTGAATGATGAGATAGACAATGGACTTTGGTTTTGCTGATTTGAGTAATATACAACTATACAAGACCTCGTTTGGGTTGTTGCAGTCTGCCGTTACATCTGAGAAACTGATCTCAGGAGCTACTGATAGTCCGGTACCGTGAAACCCAACTAATCTTTTCTCTCCAATTTCTTTCTCAACCTGTAGATTTAAGCTGAGGTGATGAAAATAAAACAGAGAAAACACAAAACCGAGAAAGAGAGAGCACAATACTTTGGGTGGAGGAGGCATGATGTCATAGGAAAGCAAAGACATTGGATATATGTGTCCAGGAGCACCAGAATGTTGAACAAGTCTTCTCATGTTGTCCACCGACGAAGAATCAAAGGGAGCCTGAACAATTTTATTTTAGATCAGTATCTAACATATCCACCAGGCACATATAAGATCTCTGCATTTCCATTAGGTTAACTTACAGGAAACCATTCTCCTGTAGAAGGATCCGGGCGGTCCCTTCCACCACTTGGTGCAATCCATATAAGTTGGGAGCCAGACCTACAGTGTGGTTCATGGTATGTTTAGCACAATAACATCAACCTATTTTCTTTTATTTTCCAAGTCTAAAGTTCTAATAACCTAAGCAGTGTAGCCATCTCCTTCAAGCTTCGGGTGTTTGCTTTTCTTTTCATATCAACAAGCTCGGGATCATCGTTCATGTGCTTTTTTGAGTAAACACATATGAGATTCCTGAAAGCAGGAGAAATCCCCTAAGTCAATACAAGATTACTTATGTAGCGCTTCAGCCCATTAGGCAGCATAATATTGTCAAAAGAAAGGTTGTGATACCTTCCCATACTGAACGGCTTACATAGAGGATCAGTGATGACTCGATCACCAGCCACACATTTCTGCAGCAAAAACGAAGAAGGGATAAGTATAGAGACAGTAGTGTATATATAGCTCAGAAGAAGGTTCAAAGGCTTACAATGTTCTCTCCTATGTATTGACATTGTGCTTCAAGTAACAGTGAAATAACAGCTGGATCAGCTTCACTTTGATGATTCGAAATTAATACGATATTGTGTCCCTAAAATCAACCAGTTAAAAGTCCCAGAGAGAGAGAGAGAGAGTTGATATTAATACAATATTTGTTCCTAAAATGGCCGAGTTAAACGTTAAAGTCCGAGAGAGAGAGAGAGAGAGAGAGAGAGAGAGAGAGAGAGAGAGAGAGAGAGAGAGAGAGAGAGAGAGAGAGAGAGAGAGAGAGAGAGAGAGAGAGAGAGTTTAATCTGAACTTAGGTTAAACGATTAAGTATTTCTTTTGTAGGTTTAGGAAGACGTTTAGATCTAGAAGATCCAGACGAATACAACGTTTCAGAATCAAAGAGATAACGAGAACGAGATTACCAGATTTTAGATCTAGGAGATAAACCCTAAATCTTGCCGTTACTCTCTGGAGGCTAATTTTCGGATCTCTTCTCGTTGCTCCCTTCTCTCCCCTTTATACTGCCTTCTCGTCTTGACCTAGATCTTCTCGACTTGATCTAATTCGGCTGGGCCGAATTACCAATGGGCCGGTTTACAAGCCGGTCAAATCGTCACTTCGTTGAGTTGGGCCGAGATCTTTCTTTGTTGGGCCATAGAAGGGGTTGAGTGAAACTCTCCCCAAACGGTAAGCCCCCCAGTTCGTTATCAACATGCGCCGGGATATGGGTGATGAATTTTAGAGGAATTTGGCCCAGAAAGATTGATTTCGGCCTATCTACACGCCTTGTACCGCGTGTCATTTATCGAGGACTGTCGTTGTGGATGGGGGACACGTGTCAGCGGATTACCTCGTGATGGGATGAGGGCGGAAGTTTCCTTTTTAGTCATTATTGCGATTCCTCGTTTCCTTCGTTCTTTCGGCTTATAAAAAGGGGGGAGAGAGCTTCAGTTTAGGTCTAGTTGCTCTCTTTTTTCTCTTTTCTTATTTTTTTCTCTTCCTATACTTTCTCTTACTGTTCTCGTACAAAATGAATAAAGCGCCGGGATCGCTGAAAATCGGTGAGGAGTCGAACAAAGACAAACCCGATAATCCGGCTGATAAGGCCTCCGTTAAAGGAAAGAAGGTGGCGTTGTCTGACAAAGAGGTCGAAGAACTTCGATTGCACCGGAAGAACATAAAAGAAACCGCCGCGATCTTATTCGAACATGATATGATACGAAGGCAGGCTTTGCGAGATAGTTTAGCTGGGGGGACCGGCACTGCTTCGAAGGATACGGAGTCTGAACCGGTTTCACGGCCGGTGGGGTGGAAAGGAGAGGAGGCACAGAAGGCGGCATCACGACGTTGAAGAAGAGTGGGATTCATCCACCGAAGCCATGTTGTAGCCGGGAAGGACAAGGGGAGAGTGCCGGTGTCTAGAGGCAAAGCCGGAGGGAATGCGGATCCTCCGGCTCCGGTTTGTCCGTTTGAAATCGGTGAGGATGGTACTTACTTAGATTTGCCGGCGTTACTGGAGAATCTCCTTCGACCGTCTCGAGTGGATGGGCAAGACTGGCTGAACATCCTTCCTTCGCAATCGTCAATCAAGAGCCTATCGGGCTTGTGTGAAAACCGAAATTCACACCTGTCGAATTCCGTAAAATAAGGAAAGTTAGGAAAACCCTAATTTTCCAGAGGAACCGGATCTCTGCGAAAGCCAACGACAAGTAACCAAGAACGCGATTAATATGAATAAATTGAAAGATATAAAAATAAAAACGAGATTGAAAGCAAGAAGGATTCTTATTCCGAATTCGCGTAAGAACGGTTACAACGAGAGTTGCCTTAGCTGNAAATAAGGAAAGTTAGGAAAACCCTAATTTTCCAGAGGAACCGGATCTCTGCGAAAGCCAACGACAAGTAACCAAGAACGCGATTAATATGAATAAATTGAAAGATATAAAAATAAAAACGAGATTGAAAGCAAGAAGGATTCTTATTCCGAATTCGCGTAAGAACGGTTACAACGAGAGTTGCCTTAGCTGCGTGAGCTGTCAGCGAAATTCCTAGTTCTAGCAATCTAAGACTAAAACCCTAGTTGAGACGCAGCTCGATAACGAAAACGGAAAATTGCCTAAATGCTAAGTTTGGTGGTGAAAGCTCTGAAAACTCGTGTCCCTTGCTTCTGCCCTAGACCTCTTTCTTATATACTCCTCGCCTTGGCCATTCAGTCTTTCCATTTCGCCCAGATTTGAGTATATCGGGAATCTTCCATTTTTCTCGATCCTTCCTTTTCTTCCGCGGAAATCTTCAATTTTTCTTTAAACCTGCCTTTTATCTTCAAGCTTGTCATTTATTTTCCTCCTGCGAGTAAACCGTCAAAAAGTTATCGTATCTTCGGGTTAGATTCCGTTAAGATCGCGAGATGGGCTTTTATCGCGTTTAGGACCTTCCGGGCCGTTCTGCGATAAATCCGTTTTCCGACTTTGTACGGGATCGTTTCCTGATCTGATGCCGTTTTTAGTAAATTCCTCGAGTTAATCGTAAGGTTTTACGATTTATTTGACGTTTTTATTAAAAACGCGTTTCTTACGATTTTAACGAAAAATCTCAAATAAATCGTATAGTTTAGGCAATGTTCGGTGTTTCGTTTAACCGTTTCCGTTTTATACGATTTCCTCGAGTTCTTTGTCGAGAAAACGAAGTTTTACGGTTTTTATCGTAAAACTCGAACGATAGGTCGGATCGAGATGGAACGGGAGACATTTCGGCCGTGGTTCAGAATGCGACCGTGTCGATAGACGTAAGTTTCGAATCGGGGATGCGGGAGATCGAGGCTCGGGACGTTCGGCTCGACGTACGGCGAGCTAGTTCAGCTTGGCTAGGTCGCCATATGGAAAACTAGGCGATAAGAACCTGTGGGGCAAAGTCAGCACCTCTTAGTTCGCCCAACGGCGATCTAGCCGGGACGGGACTAGTTCGTCCACCGGCGAACTAAGCCAAGCTGGCTTAGTTCGCCGGTGGGCGAACTAGTCGAGATGGGACTAGTTCGCCGGTGGGCGAACTAGTCGAGATGGGACTAGTTCGCCGGTGGGCGAACTAGTCGAGATGGGACTATTTCGCCCACCGGCGAACTAAGCCAAGCTGGCTTAGTTCAGCGGTGGGCGAACTAGTCGAGGGACTCCTAGTTCGCCCATCGGCAAACTAAGCCAGCTTGGCTTAGTTCGCTGGTGGGCGAACTAGTTGTAACTAGTTCGCGTTTTACGGCGGTTTCGGTTTTTTCGTGGTTTTGTAAAACGATTCTCGAGTTTTATAAAACGATTCTTCGAGTTTTTATAAAACGATTCTTCGAGTTTTATAAAACGATCCTCGAGTTTTATAAAACGGCTTCTCGAGTTTTATAAAATGATCCTCGAGTTTTATAAAACTATCTTCGAGTTTTATAGAATCGCTTCTCGAGTTTTATAAAACGATCTTCAAGTTTTAGAAAACGATCTTCGAGTTTTATAAAACGATATTCGAGTTTTATAAAACGATCTTCGAGTTTTATAAAACGGCTTCTCAAATTTAATAAAACGATCCTCGAGTTTTATAAAACTATCTTCGAGTTTTATAAAACGGCTTCTCGAGTTTTATAAAACGATCTTCGAGTTTTATAAAACGGCTTCTCATGTTCTATAAAACGATCTTCGAGTTTTATAAAACGATCTTCGAGTTTTATAAAACGGCTTCTCGAGTTTTATAAAACGATCCTCGAGTTTTATAAAACGATCTTCGAGTTTTATAAAACGGCTTCTCGAGTTTTATAAAACGATCTTCGAGTTTTATAAAACGGTTTCTCTAGTTTTATAAAACGATCCTCGAGTTTTATAAAACGATCTTCGAGTTTTATAGAACGGCTTCTCGAGTTTTATAAAATGATCCTCGAGTTTTATAAAACTATTCTCGAGTTTAATAAAACGATTCTTCGATTTTTATAAAACGATCCTCAAGTTTTATAAAACGATTCTCGAGTTTTATAAAACGATCCTTGGGTTTTATAAAACGATTCTCGAGTTTTATAAAACGATCCTCGAGTTTTATAAAACGATCCTCGAGTTTTATAAAACGATTCTTCGGGTTTTATAAAACGATTCCTTTTATATTTCTGCGGGGAGTTTCGGCCGTTGATTCCGTCGTACCGATTTTAACCCCAACAGTTAGCCCCCCAGCTCGTAAGAATCTTGAGCCTTTAGCGTAAGGTTCTTGCGAGTGGTTAACCAGTTTTAGTTAAGTTAGGCGGAATTAATGGTCGGAAAGGTCCGTTGAAAGTGATCTTTCCACTCTCCAGGGAGCGGAAAGCGTTTAAGATTAGGGATGCGCCTTGTGAAAGCTGCCTACGTACCCTTTTGAGGGGATCAAGCCTTTCGTAGTTCGTTTCGGAGTTAAGGTTTGTATAACCTGTTTCCTAGCAAGACCTTTACGGTCTAGTTATATGTTGTGTAGGAATTATCGAGCATATTGATGTCGATGGGATCTGGACCTTTGCCGGCCTTGAGACTAGCCTCGTAGGCCGTTTGGTTTGGCCGAGCGTGGCCGTTATAGTTTTCGGACTGGCGATGTGTGGTTCTGAGTCCCTGCCGCTTTTGCGGCTTTATTAAAAATCAGTTTGCGTTTTTAAGAGCGTGTTTTTATTCGTATGAATGTAGCGAGAAGATTATGAGTTGATATTGAGGCAGGTCCGCGAGTTGTCGTCTCGCATTCCTTTTTCCCTTAGTGTATCGCCTTGTTCGTTTACTCGTTTTAAGATGTTTAGTAAATCGAGTGAGTGTTTAGATATAGACGAAGGGACATGCCTTTAGGATCTCGATTCATGCCTTGAGACGTTAGCGACCAGTGTGCTGGGTTTAGGGCAAGACCTAGGTTTACTTTCGGATTGAGGCTATGCGATGACTAGTCGGCTTTCGTTTTGCCTGTTGCGATTTTAACCTGATTCCATACCGATTTAGAATCCACGATAGGTTCTCGGCTTATACGATTCGTCTGGT
>CAKOAT010050377.1:103139-169243 GCA_932364175.1 Eruca vesicaria subsp. sativa | reverse complement strand
TCGTGTTCTTGTTTCTTCGTACTGCTGGTTTTATTTGACCGACTAGGTGCGCTTTGTATATCGAAAAAATCAATCACGTGTTTATGATTGGATGTTTTCGACTTAGCGTGGCAGAGTTTCGTAAAATCGGATTAGGTTTAGAGAGTTCAGATTTCTCGTATAGTTTAGGCAACTTTGGTGTTAAGTCAACCGTTGCCGTGTTAGACGATTGATTCGAACTTATACGAAGAAACAAGTCTTTGCGGTTTTATCGTAAAATCCCGATGGAAATTCCGGTTCAGACGAAAAGAGAATCAGCGCGATCAAGACTTCGAGAGAACACGAGGATTGGTTCAGCTCGACGTAAGGCAAGTCGGGTGAACCCTTTCAGCTCGTCGTGTGGCGATCTGGATTGTAAGAACCCTTGGGACGTAGTCAGCGTCTCTTGGGCGAGCCAGGCGCTTGGGTCAGCTCGCTGTATGGCGAGCTAGCTAGCTCTACGCTTGGTGCTTGGTGCGGGTGATCTCGATTCGTCGAGTTGACTTGTTTTCGTCGTAGAATCTCAACGTAAAGTCCGATTGAGACGAAACGAAAAGCGTCTCGATCAAGATTCGAGATGGAGATGTTTCGATCCATCGAGCTTGTCCAACTTGCCTAATGGTGAGTCGGCGAGCACAGTCCCGATTCATCAAGCCATCTTGTTTTCGTGGTAAAACCTCAACGAAAACTTTGATTGAGACGAAACGAAAAGCAGTGCGATTATTGTTTAGAGTACGGTCCGGCTCACCATAGCTATGAGTTGGATTGTGCGGACCCTCCGGAAAAATTCAGTGCCTCTGGGACGAGGTGGAAAGCCGGCCAGCTCGCCAAGATGGCAAGCTAGGTTGCTTGGCCAACTCACCGTCTTTTCGGCTGGATAGTATAGCCCGATTCTGCGAGTAGCCTAAGGTTCTTCCGCGAGCAACCTAGGGTTTTGTCGCGAATAACCTAGGGTTTTTCCGTGAGTAACCTAGGGCTTTCTCCGCGAGTAACCTAGGGCTTTCTCCGTGAGTAACCTAGGGTTTTTCCGCGAACAACCTAGGGTTTTGCCGCGAATAACCTACGGTTTTTCTGCGAGTCACCTAAGGCTTTCTCCGCGAGTAACCTAGGGTTTTATTTCGCGAGTAAGTTACGGTTTGTTCCGCGGTTTCTGGGAGAGCAAGTTTTATTTTTCCGAAAGGTTCTCGGAAAACGTCTTTTGCTTAACGCGTGAGATTTGTCCAACTCGGAAATAAGAAAAACACTATGGGGTTTGATAGATTTTATCGTTGCCCTTAGTGATTTGAGATAGAAATCGTGAGCTTGTTTTGTTGCTCTTTTCGTGGCGAAGAGTCGCGATTAGGTTTTCGATTTTGTTGAGTACTACAGCGTTTGCGCGAGCGTTGGCTGTAGGAGCAGTCGCTGCTGGAGTTGTTTTACCAGCGTCTTTTTGCGAGTTGCGACTTTGTCTTTCATACATCCAGACATCGTTTTGGTCAAGCGTTTTGCGGCTATGAGTAAGAGTAATCCGACCCCCCTCCTNAAGGAAAGTTAGGAAAACCCTAATTTTCCAGAGGAACCGGATCTCTGCGAAAGCCAACGACAAGTAACCAAGAACGCGATTAATATGAATAAATTGAAAGATATAAAAATAAAAACGAGATTGAAAGCAAGAAGGATTCTTATTCCGAATTCGCGTAAGAACGGTTACAACGAGAGTTGCCTTAGCTGCGTGAGCCGTCAGCGAAATTCCTAGTTCTAGCAATCTAAGACTAAAACCCTAGTTGAGACGCAGCTCGATAATGAAAACGGAAAATTGCCTAAATGCTAAGTTTGGTGGTGAAAGCTCTGAAAACTCGTGTCCCTTGCTTCTGCCCTAGACCTCTTACTTATATACTCCTCGCCTTGGCCATTCGGTCTTTCCATTTCGCCCAGATTTGAGTATATCGGGAATCTTCCATTTTTCTCGATCCTTCCTTTTCTTCCATGGAAATCTTCTATTTTTCTTTAAACCTTCCTTTTATCTTCAAGTTTGACATTTATTTTCCTCCTGCGAGTAAACCGTCTAAATGTTATCGTATCTTCGGGTTAGATTCCGTTAAGATCGAGAGATGGGCTTTTATCGCGTTTTAGGACCTTCCGGGCCGTTCTGCGATAAATCCGTTTTCCGACTTTGTACGGGATCGTTTCCTGATCTGATGCCGTTTTTAGTAATTTCCTCGAGTTAATCGTAAGGTTTTACGATTTATTCGACGTTTTTATTAAAAACGCGTTTCTTACGATTCTAACGAAAAATCTCGAATAAATCGTATAGTTTAGGCAATGTTCGGTGTTTCGTTTAACCGTTGCCGTTTTATACGATTTCCTCGAGTTCTTTGTTGAGAAAACGAAGTTTTACGATTTTTATCGTAAAACTCGAACGATAGGTCGGATCGAGATGGAACGGGAGACATTTTGGCCGTGGTTCAGAATGCGACCGTATCGAAAGACGTAAGTTTCGAATCGGGGATGCGGGAAATCGAGGCTCGGAACGTCCGGCTCGACGTACGGCGAGCTAGTTCAGCTTGGCTAGGTCGCCATATGGCGAACTAGGCGATAAGAACCTGTGGGGCAAAGTCAGCACCTCTTAGTTCGCCCAACGACGATATAGCCGGGACGGGACTAGTTCGCCGGTGGGCGAACTAGTCGTGACTAGTTCGCGTTTTACGGCGGTTTCGGTTTTTCGCGGTTTTGTAAAATGATTCTCGAGTTTTATAAAACGATTCTTCGAGTTTTTATCAAACGATTCTTCGAGTTTTATAAAACGATCCTCGAGTTTTATAAAACGGCTTCTCGAGTTTTATAAAACGATCCTCAAGTTTTATAAAGCTATCTTCGAGTTTTATAAAATGGCTTCTCGAGTTTTATAAAACGATCTTCGAGTTTTATAAAACGGCTTCTCAAGTTTTATAAAACGATCCTCGAGTTTTATAAAACTATCTTCGAGTTTTATAAAACGGCTTCTCGAGTTTTATAAAACGATCTTCGAGGTTTATAAAACGGCTTCTCGAGTTTTATAAAACGATCTTCGAGTTTTATAAAACGATTTTCGAGTTTTATAAAACGGCTTCTCGAGTTTTATAAAACGATCCTCGAGTTTTATAAAACGATCTTCGAGTTTTATAAAACGGCTTCTCGAGTTTTATAAAAACGATCTTCGAGTTCTATAAAACGATCTTCGAGTTTTATAAAACGGCTTCTCGAGTTTTATAAAACGATCCTCGAGTTTTATAAAACGATCTTCGAGTTTGTAGAACGGCTTCTCGAGTCTTATAAAATGATCCTCGAGTTTTATAAAACTATTTTCGAGTTTTATAAAACGATTCTTCGAGTCTTATAAAACGATCCTCGAGTTTTATAAAACGATTCTCGAGTTTTATAAAACGATTCTCGAGTTTTATAAAACGATCCTCGGGTTTTATAAAACGATTCTCGAGTTTTATAAAACGATCCTCGAGTTTTATAAAACGATCCTCGAGTTTTATAAAATGATTCTTCGGGTTTTATAAAACGATTCCTTTTATATTTCCGTGGGGAGTTTCGGCCGTTGATTCCGTCGTACCGATTTTGACCCCAACAGCTTGCTTATTCGAACAGGAGCGCCGTCGGGGTTGCCATTTATTATCCCCAGAATGGCGTTTGGTCGTGGTTCCCACCGGTTGGCTACACGTGTATATACAAATCGTGGTTCAAAGATCACTTGAAGCTCTGGTTTCCCATTGCCAAACTGATCTCGGAATACATGCTGAGACGCGACATACCACTTTCGCAGCTTATGCCAGGGTCATTTCGGCTTGCCGTTACTCTGATGGTGAAAGCTGCCGAGCTAGATATTTTCCTGAGTGTGCATACGTATGAGGAGTTATGCACACTGTCGATCAAGACAAACTCGACGGGATACATCTACACGAAGATGAACCCGAAGAACAATGTCGTGACCAGCCACCCTTTGAAGACGCATGGGGGGAAATGTAAATACTATTACGTTAAGTTGGACAAGATGGCCTTCGAGGATCCGCCGGTTACCTTCGCGTCTTGTGGCCGTTTGATGCCGGTATGTTTTTCGGCTTGTGTTCACCCTTTCTTTTTTAATATTAGTGATTGATGTTTAGTCTCGCTGCAGTTCGTCCGGATTCGCGATTTTGCTCGGCGAAGGTTGCCAAAGAGGTTCGCCGCATTGTTCAAAATGACCAGGAACTTTGGGATGGCTTCAGTCTCAAGCGTACAGGGGGAGCGCTCCCTATGATCACGAATGGTAAGTTCGGAAAAACTTTATATTCCTTTTGGTTAGATATCGTCGGGGTACATATTCTGACTTGTTCGTGGTGTTTTCCTTGTCAATAGCGGATTAAGAGTACGACATCCCTGCTCTGGATGCGGAAGAAAAAGTTCCCGTTTTTCCAAAACCCGAGGCGAAGGATAAGATTTTACCGACTCGAGTGAATTCCGAGGATGGGGGAGTTTGTGCGAATGTCGGGAAGGATGGGAGGCCCCCTTTGCCGAAGAAAACGAGCAAGTAAAAGAGGAAAGCGGCTCCCTTGGACATCGACGAGGAGGTCGTCGATGTTGATGGGGAGGAGGATCCTTTCGCGATGCCGAAGGCATCTAAGAAGAGGAAGCACGGAAAGATAGTCAGAAGGTGACGAAACCGAAGAGGAAAAAGGCACATACAATGATTTGTCGCCTCCTGATCCTTCTAGGGATGCAATCTCGTATGAGGAGTTTCATCGAGCCGAGACGACGGCCGAAGTCCGTGAGGCCCAAGCTACGATCGCAAGAACCAACACCGGCGCACTTTGGATCGGTCCTAAGTTAGTCAACAAAACTCCGCCGGTGAAGAGCAGGAATAAACGGCGCCGGAAGAGGCGGTCTTCTGAAGTGACAGTTACTGAGAGGGATTATTCTCCGGCCCCAAACGATGATGACGAGAAGGGGATGATTTCTCCGCTTAGGTCTCCACTTGGGGATCATTCCCCTGAGAAGGATACGGAGGCCGCAGGATCCGATCGCGATATTGTGGACTGCACATATGACGCGAAAGGCTTATTTGTGAACGATATCGATGTGTGTTCTGGATTGGTTGGGAAGATCAGGCCCTCGATAGGGGGGTTGTTCCGCCGATATCTGATATATCAAACCCGGCCGTTTACCGTCGGATGGCTCATACGGAGGTTGCTGTAAGTTTGCATCACCTTCTTTTGGTATGAACTTAGCATAATATGTTCCTTCTCATACTGATGATGTCATCTGATTTTTGCAGTACGTCGCTCTCGTGAATCATCTGATCCTGGACTATGACGATTATGTTCGGTGTTTGGAGCATCGGCTGGAATCGGCATTATGCCTTGTCGAGATACGGAGCATGTTTTGGTTAGTTTGGAGTCCGAGGTTGCGGCTCTTACGGAAAAACCTCCGACCGTAGCCAACTGCCAGATCTCGAGGGAGAGAACGAGGTATTGAAGCGCAAGGTCGAAGATCTCTCCGCCGAGAACGCAAGGTTGACGGCCGAATTAGGTTCCTCGACCCTTCGGGAGAAAATGAGAAACTTAAACGTGAGGTCGAGGAGCTATCTGCCGAAAAGTGAGGCTATCCGTTGAGTTGTCCTCCTCAAAAAGGGATAAGAGAGTGGCCGAGGAAGCGGCGGAGAAAACCGTCGGACGGCTTACCGCTCTCGAGACTTTGCGGGTTACCGGGCATCATCATCATAGGTTTGAGATAGAGTAGATGAGGGTTAGGATCCGATTGTTCGGCCCTAGGAATTTGACGCATTGGTGGTACATTGAAGAGACGGCTTGCATGGAGTGGAGCCATGGGGTACCAAGGATCGCGTTATAGGGTGCTTCAATGTCTATAACGGTGAATTTGACCACTCTGTCGACCCCTCTAGCACTGACCATAAGCGCGATGGTGTCCAGTAGCTTTTCGAATGATCCATTGAATCATGTGAGTGTTCGTGTTGAAGGCTGCACGTTGCCGAGGTTGACGTCCATCCGAAGGTGTGTCTGCTTGAAGATCAGATCAACCGAGCAACCTGTGTCGATGAGTACATGGCTTACTGTGCAATCTCTGATACCGAGTTCGACTAGAAGCGGATCGTTGTGAGGGGTGTGGACTCCGGCCGTATCCTTGGCCGATAATGTTATATTGATTTCATCTCCCTCACTGTTTTTCCAACGACGTGTGGTATCGACTTTCCTCTGGTCTTCTTTAATCGATCGTACCGAGTTGTCGCATGGGGGATGTCCTCCCAATATCATGTTGACTCGACTTTCTTTGGGGGAACTCCCGGAGGGGGGTGCTTGGCTGATTCTGTGGCGGAGGTCTGTTGGGTGGAGTCCGTTGCTGGGTTCCTGATGTGCCGTCGAGTTTGGCCTGCTCAGTTGTCGACTCATATCAGTCGGTTTTGGTCGAAGACGAATGCGGAGGTCGAAGTTCTTGGCCGGAATCATGGTGTGAGAGCCGTCGACTTCCCGTGTAACTGATACACGCTTTCTCTTGGACGTGAGTTAGTGGAGTACATCCGAGCTGGTTAGCCAAATGATTTATGGATGCGGTGTGTGAGGGCCTAGGTCCGGCGCTGCTGGTTGCTCGTTCGTTGGGAATCCGGGATCGAGATCAAGTTTGGAGACCGTGGGTGGGGGAGCGTCGATCCGCTTTCTGTATTTTGTCTCGCCAGTCCTGTTGGTGTCTGCGGGGGATCGTTGTTTAATTCCGGCGAGGAAGCTAGTCATCAACGCGTGCAGAGTTGGTCGCACTCTTCGGTGTTGTGTCCAGAACTTGTTCTCGCTGTTGGCGGGTTGTAGCCTACCTCGGGGGGTGGTGGTGAAGGAGGTCTGGAATGGATGACGCCGATTCATTTTCTGCTTTGTGGTCTTTCATTATTAGCACTGTCAACGTCCGAGTCGTGTCGGGTTAGCGACTCCGATTGTTCGAGTTCAGTGGTTCCGACACTCGCCTTCTAGGTGCGTCTTTCTCGGCCTTTGCCACCACCCCTGTTGCTTTTGGTGGTTCGGGGCTTTGGTTCGACGCCTGCGTTCCCGGTGAAGAACTTCACGAGGAGAGCCTCATGCAGATGTTTACACTCTTTTGTGTCATACCCCTTTGCTTTGTGGTAGTCATACGACAGACTTGTTCGGGTCATAGGTGACCAAAGACATCGTCGGTGCTTGTTGTTGAGTTGTGGCAGGACTCGGGTGGACCATCTGAAGTTTACCATTGACGTCGAGTGTCCATACATTCCACAGGTTGGGAGAAGGGTTTTCTTTTCCTTTGGTGGGGGATGTCTTCTCGCCTTCGGTGACGCCGGAAACTCCCTTCTTTTTTTCACTACGCGCCCTGTTAGGCATGTGTTGCCGTGGCTCTTGAAGCTCCGCGTGTTTGGCCGATGCTTGTTTGAGTGCGTTATGCCTGGCGATGAACGACTTGTTATCCTCCTCCATGACGATGAAGTTCTTAGATCGGTGAAGAGCTTCCTAGAGTGAGTTCGGTTGGGTTCCCGTACAGATCCTTCCTGAATGGGGAGGTTATCCAGAGAGAGTTCCGAAGGGCTTCGACATCCGTTTTGTCCGGCAGATGGACCAATGAGACCACAGCCTTGAACCTCACCATGTAGTCCTTGAGGGATTCGTGATGGGACTGGGAGATTTTCCAGAGATCGGCGGCGGAGGCTCCTTTCCTTGGGAACATAATGTAGTGCTTGAGGAACTTTGTGGAAAGGTCGTAGAAGCTGCCGATGGAATCCTCCGGTAGCCGGGAGAACCAAGTCAAAGCTGGTCCAGAAAGTGTTTCGACGAAAAGTTGACAAAGCCGGCGTCTTTGTCTTCATCGGCGAAAGATGTTCGCCCCATGGCGATGTTAATGGCCGTTACATGGTCGGCCGGATCTGAGTCCCCAGAGTAGAAAGGGACGCGCAACTTCTCGGCTCGCTGGACTTTTACGTTCGTAATCTTCTTTGTGAACGGAGTCCTGAGAATGGCTGCGAGGACGCGGTCAATTTCCGGGGCTGAGCTCGTCACGCTGCGGATCTTGGTGTTGAGATCTTGCAGTGAGAGTTTGAGTTTGGCGATTTTGCGGGAAACTGCCGGATCTGGAGTCACCGTAGATTTATCCCGTTCGTGGTGGGGTTAGTTGTTGTGAAGATTTGTCGCCTGACCGGATCGGCCTCCTCGGCCGGGGAAGGTGTTGGTGTGGCTGTGGTCAGGGCGGCTAGGCGTGGTTTGGTCTCCTTGGTAGCTCGTTCCTGGTCGAGGAGGCGGTCGAGGACGTTCCACATCATTCCGAAAAGATATTCGGCTTCGGTTGCTGGTCCCTCAGCTACTGAGTTTACGTCACCCGTAGCCGAGGTTCCGATGTGTTCCGTAGGTGACATTCAGACCGTTACTTCCTAAATAGTCCCCACAGTCGGCGCCAAATGTTTAATCTGAATTTAGGTTAAACGATTAAGTATTTCTTTCGTGGGTTTAGGAAGACGTTTATTGAATATCAAGACGAATACAAAGGTTCGGAATCAAAGAGATAACGAGAACGAAATTACAAGAGTTTAGATCTAAGAGATAAACCCTAAATCTTGCTATCAGTCTCTGGAGGCTAATTTTCGGATCTCTTCTCGTTGCTCCCTTCTCTCCCCTTTATACTGTTTTCTCGTCTTGACCTAGGCCTTCTCGACTTGACCTAATTCGTCTGGGCCGAATTACCAATGGGCCGGTTTACAAGCCGGTCAAATCATCACTTCATTAAGGTGGGCCGAGATCTTTCTTTGTTAGGGCGTAGAAGGGGTTGAGTGAAACTCTCCCCAGACAGAGAGAGAGAAAGAGAGAGAGAGAAAGAGGGAGAGAGAGAGAGAGAGAGAGAGAGAGAGAGAGAGAGAGAGAGATAGAGAGAGAGAGTGAGAGAGAGAGAGAGAGAGAGAGAGAGAGAGAGAGAGAGAGAGAGAGAGAAGTGTACCTGACGAATTTTGTCTTCCAGCTCAGAAAAAATAGAAACATTTCCAACGTAAGAATTTCTGTTTGAAAGATAAATTTCATAGATGAACACTTGATGGCAAGAAGAAAAGTACAAGATCCAATGACACTAATCAAAAGAAAATTATAATTGAATTTCAGCTTACTTGAAATCAATCAGGGGACGGATGTATGTATGGACAAACTTGTAGTAGTCAAATGGTTCTCTGATTGCTTTATGATATGGATTGAACGTATAAGGATGCTGAAAATTTCAAAGCAGGAAGCTCACGAAACACTGTATAGAAACCATTCCAAGTCAAGAGATCGATGGAAAAGAAGAAGTACCTCGACACCAAGAAGCATGCGATCGAAAGCAACAGACATGTTTGATACCACAGTTTGATCTGCCCTGGCAGCCCCACTACTTAACACCTTAAAGCATCAAGAAGAACATAATAGTTATTGCAGTGCCAGTTCAGTGAGAAGATGTTGTTCAATCAAAACTAACCTACCACATGTCGTACAAACTAAGGAATGATAAAAAGATTAAATTACAGCATTTTTGTAGTTCCAGTATAACTCTTCCATCCCTGATGCAACATTAGTAGGCAACCTTCCAACTTCTTTTTCCTTCCTTAAACCAGAGATAAGATCTGCAAAAATGAAGCCAAGTTAATAGAGACTCTCCTAGAGTAAACATTGCACTAGACTCCTAGACACGTAAAGATGTCACTATGCTTGAAAAACCTATCTAGCGTGAGAACATTTCTTTGCCTAATGACGGAGACTGCATAATTCACTGTATATGCATCTAAAAGACATCTAGAAAGATCATAAAGCAAAATTCAATAAACTTATCCAGTCAATCAAGAATGGAAAATAGAAATACGATTTTGTTTATAGTATTATGAACACAAGGAAACAAACAATGACCATAATGTACAACCTCCATAGCTCTTGATTCCGTCTCCTAAACAGAAAGTGAAGCTCAAATTAAAATTTATTCCTGGGAGAAGAAGAAGACTAATAACCTTGTTCAGTTCGCGCATCCAAAAAAGTAGGGGAATGGTTGAGCTCACTGAAAGAAGTGCTGCTAGCCGAGACGACAGATTCCTTATCCTGAACAAGCTCAGACATGGCTCTCACACTCAAGGACGATGCTTCTTGAAGGAAACAAAGCCGTGAACAGTAGGAGAAGCGATCGGAAGCCTATGGGAGGAGGAAGGTACGGTTGCAGCAGCAGCAATAGCAAGGGACGAGGAAAATGTGAGGGGCAAGAGTGTCATTAGACCGTGTTTATGAAGAAGAAGAACGATGACTTCTTCATCTTTTTAAAAAAAAAAAAAAAAAAAAACAGAAAAGTCAAAACAAATAATATATCTGTTATTTTTCGTTAAACCGTGTGTGTGAAGAAGAAGAACGATGACTTCTTCCCCCATTTCTTTTTCCACATTTTATACCTTTTTATTTCGGGTTTTTCACAAAATTCAAAACAAATAATATATCTGTTATTTTTCGTTATTTTCCCCGGTAATTTTATTTGCCATTTGCTGTGTTTGTGTTAATTTATACTACAGTGTAAGTGTTATATCTAACAGGAGGAATTTATTTATCTGAACAGCCCACATATTTAAATGTACATGTAACCATTATAAACTAGGTAATAACCCGCATCTTGACCGAAATAAGATTATTAATTTTATTATTTTTAGGATAAGAAAATGTTATGTCTATCCCATGTTACACGGAATCGCCGACGGAGGTGCGTTTTGATATCTTTTGCATTTGCATGTTTTTAGGCTACATTTTAGCTTTCATTTTAAGATTCTAGATAAATTTAGAGTGCATTTAGGTTGCATTGCATCACTTTTGTATGAATCAGGTATTGGAGATCATTTTTGGTGATTTTGAAGATATAGAAACTGATTTGGAGCCAACATGGGAGATTTATGCTCATTTCACGTCACTAGCCTAAGTACCGTAGTGGTTTCACCGTAGAGACTTGCCTAAGTTACTAGGAGCATCCTCGAGTTTATGTAGCGACATGTCTAGCGACTTGGCATGGTCACTACGGAAGTGAAGAACCAAAGTTTCGAAACTGATCAAGTATCATAGCGACCCTAGGGTAGCGATTTCATTAGGTCGCTATGAACCTGCACTAGATTTTGTAGCGACCACCGTAGCGGCGTTGAGATGTAGCTACAAACCTTTAAAACCAGAGCTCAAATCCAACAAGTATCATAGCGACCTTAGAGTAGCAACATCATCAGGTCGCTATGAACCCCTACGAGCAAGCGTAGCGACTTCTGTAGCGGCTTGGGTTGGTCGCTGCAGACCCTGAAGACACGACCAAACCGTAGAGACCGGAGCGTAGCGGGATGGCCAAGTCGCTATTAACGAAAAATTCTGCTTTTTATTTGGTTTACCCTATGGGATTAGTATAAATACCCTTAAACCTTATTTTGGAGGCTTATCTTGTATTTCTCTCTGAAAACTAAGTACTTATTTGGTGAAAGATCATAACTTTATCTTCTTTTCATCTTATTTTCTTAAGTTTGTTGAGTAATCTTGATCTCTAGTCATGTTTAACCAACAATCAACCGTTGTTGTTGAGTTAATCATGTGGATTAATGAGTAGATCCATTTTAAATTCATGGGATATGTTGGTAAGGGTGATTAAGTGTAAATCTAAGGTGTTATGTGTTAGATTTAGGTGTTTCTTTGTTAGTTGAGTGATTTTAATGCTTGATTATTGTTGGCCTCTTTAATCATGATCATAAGCCATTTTCTGCCCACAAGGCGTATGTGTAAATGTCTGAACCAACTTTCCTACCTCTAAAACTACCTAGCCAATGATCATTTGTATCTAGGGAGTTTTAGATAGTTATTAAACATATTCTTAATGATTGCTTGAAGTAAATAAGCCAAAGACCATTTGTGTTTGATTAATGAAAGCAAATGAGCATTTGTCTAGACCTAGAACTTGCTTAACTAAGTAGTTTAGATTTAAGGAACACACTTTGATTGAAAGCTTGCGACCTTAGATTGAAACTTGATCACCTAAACAAAATACCTACTCCCATGAGTCTTATCTTCTCTAATTGAGAGAAAACTTGTTACTTGTTACATTTTGTATTGTTCTTAAATAATTTCACATTCTCTATATTGATTGCATTTAGATTAATCATAGCTTGTAATCTCTTAGAATCAAAACACTTAGAACTTGGATTGACATCTAAAATACTACTTTTATTTGACTAAGGACTTAAAAACTCATTTTCACGTTTCTTATTTCCGAAGCAGAATCGGAACTGGAAACATTCGGAATCGCATGAAATCGTCACGGAATCACGTTTAAGAATTATGATGTTCGAAAGCTTGACGATGATTGTATTATTGATGTGTAAAGAAGATGGATTTTTTCTTGTAGGCTTGCAAATTTTAATTGATTTATAACACAATTTAACTCATTTTATTTTATAAAATCTTAATCCATAAATAACAATAGAACTGAATACTAAAAACGTAAATCCATTTCAAATCCAGGTTTCTGAATAATAACATAATTGTAATTTGTTTTATCACTTATTTGTTTTGCTTCATGTTATTTGTATTATCAGTTGGTGTGTATTAAATAATTAACTTTCGTATTTTATTTTATTAGTTCCAAAGTAATTATACATATGATTTACACATGTTATATTATATTTGTTATTTGTAATTATGCATATTATTTTATTTAAGTTATAGTATATAAATTTTGTAGTGAATTTTCCTATTTAAAATATTATGTTCAATATATTAACTTTGGTGTTATATATATATATATATATATATATATACACGCTTCCAACACATATCAGTTTCCTAAGTATTTCTAAAATTACGTTTCGGCGCTTTCTGTTTCCACATAAATATGTCTAATCTTGATATCGGTTCGGTTTTATGTTAGTTTGGTTTTTAATTTATTAAAATATAATTATTATTCTTAATCAATATTTATTCGGTTAAAATGCTTGAGGTTTTAGATTTTTTTGATTTCATGTTATATGAATTTTAAACGGTTTCATATTATAATTTTCAAATGCATGAAAAATCAAATCAAATCAAATCTAGATAATGATTGAAGAAAAAGAAAAAAAAATATTAAAAAATTTATTTCATTACAATTTGATCGATGGTGAATGGAAACATTAAAAAACTAATAATTTAGCTTCCAAGAGAATTAAAATCCTTATTTGTAGTGAATATTTAGTTATATAGGTGTTCACGATAATATTCCGTTGATGGTTGATGGTAACAAGTCTTATATAATTTTCACGTTACCTCAACAACAACCGATCACGTAAGTACTCTAATTTAATTAGTTGTCGAGACCAAATTATATATAAACATAGTTATATCTTATTTTCTCTTAGTTGCGTCAGTGTTTATTTGACGAAGTCATGTTTGTGTGTAGTTCTCAAAAAGAAAGAAGAAGTCATGTTTGTGTTTAGAGTTTAGACGCTTTTTTTTTTTTTTATTAAAAAAGGTTATAGTCAATATTGTGGTTACTTGCAAAATAAGATATTGTTGTGGTTCAAAGTCTACTGTAAAATAGCTTTTTACCACACGAGTAAATAAGATTCAATGATTAGATAGCCTTTTTCTCTTATCAAAAGTGGCAGTGAATTTGTTGTGGTGTCCACTGAATGGCACAGAGCTCACACCAACTTGAAGATTGTTATTATTGTACACGAGTCCGATTATAAGTGGTCTGGGTAGAGGCGAACCAATTCGAGTCAAGGGTCCCCATTGAGATAAAGCTTGTCACTTGTTGCATTTTGTATTGTTCTTAAATCATTTCACATTCTCTAAACTGATTGCATTTAGATAAAGCATAGCTTATAATCTCTTTGAATCAAAACACTTAGAATTTGGATTGATATCTTAAAAACTACTTTGATTTGCTTAAGGACTTAAAAACTCCTTATCAAATTTGGCGCCGTTGACAGCTCTAAGTTAATTTTGACATTGAGATTTGGTCATTGCTTGAGACTAAATCTTATTTATTTATTTACTAGTACTAATTTTCTATCGTCATCTTTCTCTCTATGGCAGGTACATGAACTTGAGGAGTAAAAGACCAAAAAACCTTGTTCCAAGAGTTGATAATATCAGAGCCTTAGAAAGAGAGTTAGCAAAAAGGAGAAGAGAAGAAGAGCAGCAGGCTCACTTAGAAAGATTGGGGTTAGTGATGGATCAGCATCAGAATCAGCCTAAGATGAAGAGGGTGATGGTCAAGGAGCTGCCAACCTTAGGCCACAACGCTCACAGCGCCAAACAAGGACCATTAACACTCATGATCAACCCAACATACATGGTCATAGAGCTGGTATCAGAGTTACAGCTGTGGAGAATAATAACTTTGAGATCAAGTCCAGCTTGATCAACATGATCCAGCAAAACAAGTACCATGGTCTTGCCTTGGAAGATCCCCTAGACCATTTGGATAACTTTGACAAGCTGTGTGGCACAACCAAGATCAATGGAGTCTCTGAAGATGCATTCAAGCTGAGGTTGTTCCCATCTCTCTGGGAGACAAAGCCCACACTTGGGAAAAAAATATTTCAAGGGATTCTATCACTATTTGGGATGACTGCAAAAAGGCTTTCCTTACCAAGTTCTTCTCTACCTCAAGAACTGCCAAGCTAAGAATGAGATCTCTAGATTCACTCAAAAGAATCTTGAGAACTTTGGAGAAGCATGGGAAAGGTTCAACAACTACATTTCTCAATGTCCTCATCATGGCTTCAATATGGAGAGTTTGCTTAGCACTTTCTACATAGGAGTTTTGCCTAAGTATATAGGCCAACTTGACACTGCTAGCAATGGATCCTTCTTGAGCACAACTGAAAATGAAGCTTTGGAGCTTGTAGAGAATATGGCTAAGAGTGATTCAGTCTACAATGATGATTATGATAGAAGCAACAAAGGTAGTGGAGGTGAATATCAGAACACTAAGAAAGAGTTGAAAGCCTTACAAGACAAGATTGATATGCTCATCTCAGCTGGAGCTAAACAAGAGAAGGTTAACTTTGTTGGTGAGCAGAACCAAGAGAGGAATGTTGTGGTTAATGAGGTTGATGGTATAGAAGGACAAGAGGAGTTGTGCTTTGTCGATGCTAATGGGACATGGTACAAGAAGGAGCCTAATTTTCAGTATAACAACTACAAGCAAAGGTCCTACTCCAACGACCAACAAGATGGTCATCAAGGACAGCAAAGCAACCCTCAAGGCTACCCCTCCAAAGAGAACCAGTCTACAAAAAAACCAAGCTGGATCATCCACTTCTTCTCCACAAGATAGTAGTACTGATGCTATGTTGAAGCAAATCTTAGAATCTCAAACTAGGAGTGAAAAGCATTTGGGATATGAGCTGAAAAATCTACATGCAAAGATTGATGGAAGCTACAGTGAGCTCAAAAACAAGTTCAAGGCTCTAGAGAATCAATTTTCCTCCATGAGTTCTAACTCTAGTAGACAACAAGGATTACTTCATGGGAAATCTGAGCAAACCCCCAAGGACACAATGAAAGCCATAACTTTTAGAAGTGGCAAAGAGTTGCCTTAAAGAGCTCTCACTAACGATAATGAGAAACAAGTTGGGGAGGTGGTCATCAATGTAGATGATGATGTGGTGATAGTTGATGAGAAAACTAATGAAGAGATCTTAGAAAAGATAGTTGAAGCCAAGGGAAAAGGAAAGGTAGGAGAAGAAAATGTTCTGACTAAGAATGAAGCTGCTACTTCATCAAAAGGAGCTCCATTCACTCCTCCACCTTATGAGCCAAAGCTTCCCTTTCATGGAAGGTTCAAGAGACAGATTTTGGAGCAGTACAAAGCTTTGTTTGAGAAGCAGATGAGTGAAGTTCAGATCACCATGCCCATTATTGATGCTTTCATGTTAGTTCCTCAGTATAGCAAGTTCTTAGAGGATGCTGTGGCGTAGAAAAAGAAGGAAATGGAAAGAATGGTGGTTCTGACCCTTGAATGTAGTGCTATCATCCAGAGATTAACTGTCCCAAAGAAGCTTGGAGATCCAGGGAGTTTCACTCTACCTTGTACTATTGGAGCTTTGAAATTTGAGAGGTGCCTTTGTGAACTTGGAGCTAGTGTCAGCCTCATGCTCTTGTCTATTGCTAAGAAGCTTGGATTTACTTAGTACAAGAAGTGTAGACTCTCTTTGTTTTTAGCTGATCGCTCTGTAAAGATCCCCATAGGAATCTTGGAGGATCTTCCTGTGATGATTCGGAGCTGTGAGATTCCTATGGATTTTATAGTGCTAGAAATGGATGTAGAGCCTAAGGAGTCTTTGATCTTAGCGAGACCATTCTTGGCTACAGCTGGAGCTATTGTGAATGTGTGAGAAGGAAAGATTGATCTCCATCTAGGAAAAGGAAACATCCTACACTTTGACATTGAGGAGGTGATGAAGAGACCAACCATTCAAGGCCAAATGTTTTACATTGGGGAGATGGATGCTCTTGATGATGAGTTCCTTGAAGAATTGGCACTTGAGGATTCTCTACAACATGCTCTAATAATCGATAGAGAAGACCAACTGATTGAAGATAAGGAAAGAAATGAGCTGATAAGGAGGCTTGATTCTCACAAGGAGATGGATGTGGAAGGAGAGTTCATGGAGTTGCCGCAAGTGGTTCATCATGTTGCTTCAGCTGGTCTACAAGAGAACCTCCTAGAAGCTGATTGGAGTGAGCTTAAGACACCAGAAGTGGAGCTTAAACCTCTTCCCCATGGTGGAAGGTATGCCTTTCTTGGCTCTAACAACACCTACCTTGTCATTGTGAGTAGCCTACTCAATGAAAATTAATTGTCTAAACTTTTAATTGAACTTAAAAAGTATAAAAAAAGCAATTGGCTACTCACTTGAAGATATCAAAGGGATATCACCTTCTTTGTGCATGCATATGATACATCTTGAGGGTGAATCTATGACTTCTATAGAACATCAAAGAAGGTTGAATCCCAACTTGAAGGATGTTGTAAAGAAAGAGATTCTAAAACTCTTAGATGCTGGTGTTATACCCTATCGTAGATAGTAAATGGGCATTTTCTGCGCATGTTGTCCCAAAGAAAGGTGGTATCACTGTCATTAAAAATGATAAGGATGAATTAATACCAACTAGAACCATAACAGGCCATAGGATGTGTATTGATTACCGAACACTTATCTCAGCCTCTAGAAAAGATCACTTCACATTACCTTTCATTGATCAAATGCTAGAGAGGCTTGCAAACCATCATTACTATTGTTTTCTTGACGGGTGCTCGATTCTTCCAAATCCCCATACATCCAAATGGCCAAGAGAAGACAACTTTCACATGCCTTTATGGTACTTATGCTTATCGAAGGATGCCATTTGGGTTATGTAATGCTCCAGATACCTTTCAAAGGTGCATGATGTCAAGCTTCTCCGACCTCATTGAGGATGTGGTGGAAGTAGTTATGGAAGATTTCTCTATGTTTGGATCCTCTTTATCTGCTTGTTTGTCTAATTTGTGCAGGGTCTTACAGCAATGCGAAGATACAAAACTCGTTCTTAATTGGGAGAAATACCATTTCATGGTGAGTGAAGGGATTGTATTGGGGGCACAAGATCTCAGAGAAGGGTATTAGGGTAGATGATATACCATGATTTTGACCCGCTTTTAGCCATGATAGTGATATGTTTTTATAAGTTTTTTATATGTTTTGGAGTCTATTAGGTATGTTTTCAGGTTCAGGAGCATCTTGGAGTAAAGTGATGATTTAGGTGCCCTTATGGAGCTTAAAGGAGAGTTTTCCGAGATGACTATGAAGATCAGACAACAAGGATACATATCGATCGATACACACCCTGTGTAATCGATCGATGACGCTTCTATGGAAGATGAAGTCGAGATACTCCATCAATCGATGTACACCATGTACCATCGATCGATATGAAGCGTGGAGAACAAGTATGACTTGGCCGACTTGAAGCCCAAGTTTTCCCAATATTACAATATTGCCCCTGACGATTTTTTAACCTAATGGAACTCATATTTATAGCTTTGCCTATCTGTTTTGGCAAAGTGTGCTTTTATGTTTTGAATACCTTTTGTTACTTCTTAAGCTTTGCTTGTTTTTAATTTAAGTATTCTTTTCATCTTAATTCTCAAAGGTTATAGAATTATAGATTTAGAAGAAACACACAAAGATATTTGTTGTTCCAAAGAACCCAGAGTTCAATCTTCTAATCTTATGAATTTCAATTATTACCTTGCTGTTATGAATCTCTTAGCCATGTCTGAGTAGATTCCTTTGTTAGATTTAGGGTACAAATAGTTATGAGGGATTAGCCCCAACTATGGAATGTTGAGTTGTTGATATTCCTTATCCAAATGAACCCTAATGCTTACTCTAGAGTAGCTACCTAGAGTATGACTATGGATGTGATTTAACTTGTTAATCATTGTCCTGCAATCGTTTGGCATAAGCTTAGATCCTCTAGGTATGCACGAGAGCCGGTCTATGATCTTGGTGAACACAGTTTCGATTCGATCTTATGCTATATCGATCGATACTCCTATAGAGTTATCGATCGACGGTAACTCATATCATCCGATATCGCTGTCAAAACATCGGTCGATATTGCCAGAAGATCAATGGATGAGTCTATTTAGCGACTGCTATTAGATCTCTCTAAGAATCGAAGTTCTTATATATCTTGCAAGTAACTTACTAAAACATTTGTAGCATTATAATCCTGATTATCTGAATAGTAACTTTGAATCTAACTACTTTCTTTTATTTTTTTAAACCAAAACTTATTCTCCTGAGAAACTTAACACTGCTCACAAACTGCAATTTACTGTTTTACTTAATCAACCTAGCACAATCACTTAGGATTACATCTATTGTGTTCCTTAGTTCCATGTGGATTCGATCCCTAAGTACTACAACTGAACCTCTTATTTGAGACAGTAATTCACTCCTTAGGGTTAAACATTTGAGTGATATCAAATTAGGCGCCGTTGCCGGGGAACTTTGATAGCCATTAGATTTAATCTGATTAGGTCTAGGTTATTTTTTCTTTATTTGCTTAATCATCTTCTGACGCAAAAAAAAATTTCTTGCCTTTTTCAGGTACATGCTCAGCAGTATTAGAAGGAACAAGAACAAACAACTTGTGTACTCAGAAGACCCTCACAGCTTGGAACGTAGCATCCACAAAGACCTACGCTCCGCATCGATCGACATCAACACTTCTTTGTCGACCGATACTCGCCTACCACAGTCGACCGAGACATCTTCTTCGTAGACCGATACTCTCACCACCATATCGATCGACATCAACAACCGTTCTTCGACCGATACCTTTCATCTGACATCGATCGATACACCCCCTCTTACATCGATCGATACTAACCGGCGAGACACGGTAGCGCCTATTATTCTCACAGCCGATGGGAATGGAGACCTGCGTGATCAAGACGGTCTCCTGCGTAATGCAGCAGGTCAGAAGCGGAACGCTCATAAAGAGATCATTCCTGAGCAAGAAACTGCACCTACAGACATCATTAACCCTGTAGAAGAGGCTAACCAACCTAGAACTTTGGCTGACTACAACCGTCCAGATCAGTTATATTCCAACCGATCAGCCATCCGCCCTCCTGCTATTCAGAGAGGAGATTTCGAGCTTAAGCCTCAGTACTACACACTTGTAGGACAAATACCCTTCTGTGGATTGTTCCATGAGCATCCTATGGAACATCTGGAGAGGTTCGAGGATCTCATAACAATCATCAAAGCCAATGGAGTCCCTCAAGACTATCTTCTCTGCAAGCTTTTCAAGTACTCTCTATCTGGAGAAGCTTTGCAGTGGCTGACACAACTATCACCAGGTTCTCTCACAACCTGGATCGACATCAAAAACGCATTCCTGCGTAATTTTTTTTTGATGAGTCACGCGCTGAAGAATGGAGAACAAAGATTGCTACATTCACTCAGAATCCTGAAGAGTCATTCAAAGATGCATGGAAAAGATTAAGTCCTACCAACGAGATTGCCCACACCACGGTTTCAATAAAATGCAACTGCTTTGCACTTTCTACAGAGGAATCACCTTGGATTATCAAAGAGCTCTTGATACAGCTAGTGATGGCAACTTCAACACCAAGAATCCACAAGAGGCTGTGAAGTTAATTGATAACTTAGCTTCCAGCAACAGCACAAAGATTTTTATGAAGACAAAAGCTACATCATTCCTTGGGAAGGAATACATCAATGAAGTGCAAGCACAACTGGATACCGTTCAAAAGTTACTAAATAAGCAGATTTGTTCATTGGAGGATGCAAACACTGTAGGTGAAGATTATACAGAAGAAGATGTGAAATGGGTCAGTGGAGCTGGTTTTCATAGATCTGGTAACTAAAGAGGATACAGAAACTTAACAGGCCAAAGAAGCAACGTCAACCAGAGTTCACAAAAGCCTAATACCTTCAGCAGCAGCAACCCCAACAACAACAGAAGCTATGGGAACTCATTCTACTCCAACCCACACCCACCCACCCAAGATACTAAACTGGAGGAGATGCTTGACAAGGTTCTTGAGAGTCAGCAGAAACTTCTGACAGACTCCAATGGAAAGATTGACTCTGTCTACAACACCCTCACCACAAAGCTAGATGCTTTAAACACCCATGTGAAGAAGCTAAAGACTCAGGTGTTTCAGACAAGAGAATCCCTAAAGAAGCAAGAGTTTTCCAACAACCATAACATCAATGCCATCCTGGATGATGATTTTTGGCAAGAGGTAGTAGAAGAGATTCAAAGATCTAATGATGAGAGAGACTTCATTCGGGACTACTATCGATCGATATACCCCGTGATCATCGACCGATACGATCCCATGTACATCGATCGATAGACTTTGATGAGTGTCGATCGATGAACTTAGACGAGTACCCACACAAGTGTAGTGCCGTCAATATTATGCCTCAATAAGCCTTCGCAGTACGACACCCACATCCGCCCGTCCCTGTCAAGATCGATCTGCACAACATCGACCGACATGACGACCTTCCCATCGATCGACAGGAAGACCTTGATATCGACCGATGCACTCCAGTCAGTGTCGCTCGATACACGGTACCCCAACGCCGAGTGCAACTCCCCAAGATAGATGGTGCACGTATTGACGCATTCCGGGAGAAGTATTACACTACCGGAAGCCCTCAAAACACCCTCATGGAGAGACCCACAGATATCTTTGAGTCCATGGAGATAGAAAAGGAAAACCATGGAAGAGTGCTCAGAAAAAGGAAAGAGAAGATACTGAAGCCTTATAAAAGGGAAGCTAATGAGAAAGAATTTGTCAAGCTTCAGAAAGAGAGTTCTAAGAATACCTAGAGAGAAACCCATTGAAGAAGCCCACTTTTCACACAAATTGTGGATGTTTTTCAGAGAGACCAAGGAGACATAAGAAGACATCAAGAGAATGTTTCACCAAGTCAGAGACAGTCTAAAGAAGAAGATCACACTGGAGAAGAAGAGCGATCCAGGGAAGTTCACAATACCATGTTCCATCAAAGGTATTGAGTTCCCTCGTGCTCTGTGTGATACAGGATCTGGAGTCAGCATCCTACCCAAGCTTATGGCAGACCAGCTAGGTCTGAAGATAGAGCCTACTGAAGAATCCTTCTTCTTTGTGGATTGCTCTCAGCAGAACTCTGGAGGAATAATTAGAAACCTTGAGGTACAGCTTGGAGATGCCCTAATTCCTACATACTTCCATGTCCTGGCCAACAAACTCAACTTCAAGACTTCTCTTTTACGTTGGAAGAGCCTTCTTAGCCACAGTTGGAGCTGTTTGTGACCTGAAATCCAACAAGCTCTGCCTAACCCTCATCCCTCATCAACCCTACCGTCCACTACAATCCTGTTCCAGTCATCAAGTTTCCAAGGACAAAGAGCCCAGCACTCGTAGCAACTTGTTTCTGTGCCCACGAGTATGATTCCATGGCCGAGTACGAAACCGATCCAGACGTATCGACCGATGGCAGTCTTCTACCGTCGACCGATACCAGTCAACCCGCGTCGACTGATGGTTACACATGGTCATCGATCGATATGCTATTCCAGAAGATCGAGGAAGAGTTTCCAGACAGCGATTTTGGCACCGACTATTGGGAGAACGATCATTACATGCCCGAGCTAGCTAGCATCGCTACTCAGGAGGAGTATGATGAAGATTATGAAGAGGAACGAGCCACATAGTATAGATTTCTTCGGGAAGATGAAGAACAACCTCCTTTGCCGACCTTCATCTACAGAGCATTGACCGACATAGACCCTTCTCTATCGACCGATATGCCCCAACCTAGATCGCTCAAATGACGTTTCGAATCAACGAGCGACGAATCTTACTGTGCACCAGTCTATGTCCCACATGAACCACACGACGGAGATTACTCGATTAGGAGCTGGGCAAGCAGTTATCATGAGAGTTTCGCAGCACCACTACCATCTGCGATCCGACCTGAAGCACCCGTATCGACCGACAAGGCCCAACAGCCATCGACCGGCATGTTCCTCGATAGATCGACCGATGTGCCTGCTCTACCATCGACCGATACCACATCTACACCATCTGAGGTACAAACACATAATATCGACTTTACATTACTAACTCCGGATGAATTTGGTATTTTCAGGGATCCTGAAGGCCATGCACACGCACTAGATGGAAGAATCATTCCAATTTCCAAAGAAGACGTTGCAGATATCCTTCAGATGGCCAATGGACCAGTCAGTCCCTACATACAACCACCCATCTACCAGAACGATCAGCACCAACCACATCCACTTCATGAGCAAGATGGTACAGAAAACCTTCATCCCAACTCAGCAAATCCAGAAAATCAACGCCTATCGATCGATACCTGGAAGAGAGCATCGACCGATATACATCGCGAGTTTGGGAGTTCGTCGTTTCTTCTGGGAAAAGAAGGACAAATATGGAGTCTACAGAGATGAGAGTGGTTATGCAAGAAGCATCGGTGGTGACATCATCCATGTTTACAAAGAAGATATTGAGAAGCTGCTAAATCGAGCCACAATGTTTGAGCGCTCTTGTATCTGTCTACCAGAGCATGCTAAACAGTTTACTAAAGGAGTTCCAGTCTGCAAGCTCTACACACAAGCAGAGGTCACATACATGCTGAATGAAAGAACCGGTGAACATAACTGGGAGATGGCAGGATTGAGGTAAGAACATGAGAAAGCCATATCGAAACTTCAAGGAGAACTACTATGGAATATGTCTGGCAATGACTTCGCTCGAAAAGAAAGAAAAGCACTACAAGAAGAGGTGGATGCACTTCGAAAAGAACTCAAATCTCAGAGACGGCCATCGACCGATGCAGCACCATCAGCATCGATCGACACGACCTTAGACCAACCTATCGAGAGTCACTTACAGAAGCTATCGATCGATGATATACACATCACATCGATCAATACTCGCACACCAGACTACTGTATCAGAGAAGAACTTGAAGAAATCACAAGAGAGATCTACAGATCTATTGAATTCTGTGAAGAGGACGCACATAGATCACTTGACAAATTTTGGTTCCCGGTACAAGGTGACGTTCAAGGATTGAAATGCACAGTAGAGGACATTCAGCAGGAGATCGAAAACATCAAGAACCAGCTCACGCGCCAACCTGCACAATCCGCATCGATCGACGAGCCTCTGAACCCATCGACCGATGGACAACCCTCCACATCGCCCGATAGACCTACACCGAGATCGGTCGATACTAACCCTTTCTCTGTGCAAAACACCCAACACCTCAACACCATGCCGATGAGTCCTGATATAGAGCACACCTACAGAAACACTGGACAACATGAGTGCAGTTTATCAAGCATTGAGGAGTGGCTACAGAGAATCCACTATGAGGTACATGGTTTGCAAGCTAGTATGACCAGAAGCGAGAAAGCCACAAGAAGCTTTTTAACTTCATGGTTTGAAGAATCACAAGACAAGGAGGATACTTGTTTCCCAACATGTACCTGCAACCCACCTCACTAGCCACCATACCTCCATAGTCAAGCTAAATGACTTTAACTAAGCGCTGAGTGGGAGGCAACCCACTGTTAGGTATTTTCTTACTTAGTTTTATTTTATTTTTACTTATTACTTTCATTTTTGTTTGTTTTGAGGAACATAGCTACACGATCACTATCTATAGACCGATGAGACCCTGTCTACATCGCTCGACATAACCCTATCCATGACGATCGATGGTGAACATCGGTCAGGCATATCGTTCACAATTTCGATATCAGTTATACATTTATTATTTCTTATGCTCTAACTCTGACTAGTTATACACTGAGGACAGTGTATGATTTAAGTCTGGGGGGAGTGGAATTACTGATGCTACTTTACCTTTTTGATCTCATTAAAAAGATTTCAAAAATTGGTTTTATTGAGTCAAGAAAGGGACAAAAAGATTTCAAAAATTTTGCTTTTTTATCTTACTACTCTTTAGCACCATTCTTAGAATTGTTGATTGCAGAAAGTACTATAGATGCTAAAGTGGATCACTGATCATCCTATGACAACACTTTTCATGATTGTTTAGAAGAACCAAAGCTGATTTCCAACCTAACTTAACATCTATTGCTTGTCTTGGGGCTTGGTATACAAGGGATCAGAATCCTCATGCAAGTCTGGAAGGTAAAAGTCTCAACAATTTTGGTTTCTTTCTCTCCTTCCTTTGGCATCCCATAAAGAGAAAAATAAAAGATTGAGATGATTTCCTGAGAGGTAGTGGGAGAGGTACATTACCCATGACCCCACTATTCTAAATCAAAGGAATGATCACACATTGTGGAAGCGAGGGAGAGGTAATTACCTATGACCCCACTATTCGCCTACACTTTGTCAAAAAAAAGACTACAAAAAGTAGTAGAGAAAATCAATAAGATGAACATATGATGTTCATTGGGATTGATATAAAAGAAAATAAAGTTTGGGATTCAGAGAAGGGAGATAAAGAGAGAAAAGGTACCAGGATGAGAATGCCTGAAACTTGTTTGAGTTGAATCCAAGTGTTCTTTGATCGATACTCTCAAGGTAAAGCATACACCTTTATTTTATGCATAAATTAAATCAGTAGAGGGGATAGTAAGACAGGATTGTTTAAGTTGATTGGATAGATGAACTTGGTTGCTAAGCTAGAATATTGTATAATGTGCTTCTGTAGTTAGCAATATGAGATGTGGCTTGCAACAAAGTAGATGTGATGATTTTAAAGTAAAAGATTTTATTGAGTCCCTGCTGTTTTTAAACTTCTTCCAAAAGACTAACTAATGATTTGCTTGAGGACAAGCAAAAGCTTTAGTCTGAGGGAGTTGATATACCATGATTTTGACCCGCTTTTAACCATAGTATTGATATGTTTTTATAAGTTTTATATATGTTTTGGAGTCTATTACGTATGTTTTCCGAGATGACTATGAAGATCAGACAACAAGGATACATATCGATCGATACACACCTTGTGTAATCGATCGATGACGCTTCTATGGAAGATGAAGTCGAGATACACCATGTACCATCGATCGATATGAAGCGTGGAGAACAAGTCTGACTTGGCCGACTTGAAGCCCAAGTTTTCCCAATATTACAATATTGCCCCTTGACGAGTTTTTAACCTAATGGAACTCATATTTATAGCTTTTTCTATGTGTTTTGGCAAATTGTGCTTTTATGTTTTGAATACCTTTTGTTACTTCTTAAGCTTTGCTTGTTTTTAATTTAAATATTCTTTTCATCTTAATTCTCAAAGGTTATAGAATTCTAGATTTAGAAGAAACACACAAAGAGATTTGTTGTTCCAAAGAACACAGAGCTCAATCTTCTAATCTTATGAATTTCTATTATTACCTTGCTGTTATGAATCTCTTAGCCATGTCTGAGTAGATTCCTTTGTTAGATTTAGGGTTCAAATAGTTATGAGGGATTAACCCCAACTATGGAATGTTGAGTTGTTGATCTTCATTATCCAAATGAACCCTAATGCTTACTCTAGAGTAGCTACCTAGAGTATGATCATGAATGTGATTTAACTTGTTAATCATTGTCCTGAAATCGTTTGGCATAAGCTTAGATCCTGTAGGGATGCGCGAGAGCCGGTCTATGATTTTGGTGAACACAGTTTCGATTCGATCTTATGTTATATCGATCGATACTCCTATAGAGTTATCGATCGACGGCAACCCATATCGTCCGATATCGCTGTCAAAACATCGGTCGATATTGCCGGCAATAAGATCAATGGATGAGTCTATTTAGCGACTGCTATTAGATCTCTCTAAGAATCGAAGTTCTTATATATCTTGCAAGCAACTTACTAAAACATCTGTAGCATTATAATCATGATTATCTGAATAGTAACCTTGAATCTAACTACTTTCTTTTATTGTTTTAAACCAAAACCTATTCTCTTGAGAAACTTAACACTGCTCACAAACTGCAATTTACTATTTTACTTAATCAACCTAGCATAATCACTTAGGATTACATCTATTGTGTTCCTTAGTTACATGTGGATTCGATCCCTAAGTACTACAACTGAACCTCTTATTTGAGAGAGTAATTCACTTCTTAGGGTTACACATTTGAGTGATATCAGTAGAAAAGACCAAAATTGATGTGATGGTTGGGTTAGCTCAACCAAAGACAGTGAAAGACATTATTAGCTTCCTTGGCCATGTTGGGTTCTATAGAAGGTTCATCAAGGACTTCTCTAAAATTGCTAGACCATTGACCAAGTTGCTGTGCAAAGAGGCTACCTTTAGCTTTGATGAAGAGTGTCTTGAAGCTTTTAAGAGGCTGAAGAGAGAACTCATTAGTGCTCCTATTGTTCAACCACCAGATTGGGACCTTCCCTTTGAGATCATGTGTGATGCTAGTGATTATGCTGTGGGAGCAGTTTTGGGTCAAAAGAAAGACAAAAAGACTCATGTGATATAATATTCTAGTAGGACTCTTGATGACGCTCAAATGAAGTATGCCACAACTGAAAAAGAGCTTCTTGCCATAATATTTGCCTTTGAGAAGTTTAAAAGCTACTTGGTAGGATCCAAAGTCATTGTCTACACTGATCATGCAGTCTTAAGACATCTTTTGGCTAAGAAAGATGCTAAACCAAGACTGTTGAGATGGATATTTCTGCTACAAGAGTTTGATCTAGAGATCAAGGACAAACCAGGAGTTGAGAATGGTGTAGCTGATCATCTATCGATGATGATAGTGGAGTGTGGTATTCCCAATGATGAAGGACTTCCAGAGGAACAGATTATGGCCATTAGAGGAGTTGTGAGACTTTGTGAAACTGCGAAGAAGATTGAAGAGGTTAAGGAAACCAAAGAAAAAGAGCTTTGGTATGCTGATTTAGTAAACTACTTAGCCACCGGAAAAAAGCCATTAAACCTTAAGGATATGCTAAGAAGAAATTCGACAAGGATGTGAAGAGGTACTACTGGGATGAGCCTTATCTCTACGTTCTTTGCAAGGATCAGCTTTATAGGAGAGTAGTGGCTAAAGAGAAGATAGAACGGATCCTTACACAATGTCATGGATCATCCTATGGAGGCCACTTTACTACCTTCAAGACTGTTGCAAAGGTGTTACAAGCTGGGTTTTGGTGGCCTCACATGTTCAAGGATACTCAAGACTTCATCTCAAGGTGTGATTCATGCCAAAGAAGAGGAAACATCACCAAGAGGAATGAGATGCCTCAAAATCCTATCTTAGAAGTTGAAGTGTTTGATGTGTGGGGCATTGACTTCATGGGAACTTTCCCATCATCCTTTGGAAACATATATATCCTTGTAGCTGTAGACTATGTCTCAAAATGGGTGGAAACTGTGGGTAGTCTTACAAATGATGCTAGAGTGGTCCTCAAAATGTTCAAGAGTGTGATTTTTTCAAGGTTTGGGGTGCCAAGAGTTGTTATAAGTGATGGAGGATCTCATTTCATCAACAAACTGTTTGTGAGCTTACTTAAGAAGAATGGTGTTAAGAATAAGGTAGTAACTCCTTATTATTCCCAAACAAGTGGGCAAGTTGAAATTTCAAATAGAGAAATCAAGAGCATCTTGGAGAAAATTGGTCTAGCAAGCTTGATGATGATCTCTGGGCTTATAGGACTGCTTATAAAACACCCTTGGGAACCACTCATTTCCATCTTGTGTATGTTAAAGCCTGTCACCTACCAGTTGAGCTTGAGTAAAAATCTCTATGGGTTGTCAAGCTGCTAAACTTTGACATCAAGAGTGCCAAGGAGAAGAGATTTTTTCAACTCCATGAGCTTGATGAGATTAGAATGGAGGCCTTTGAGAACTCAAGGATCTACAAGGAGAAGACTAAGGCTTTTCATGACAAGAACATCCTGAAGAGAGAGTTAAAGGCTGGAGATCAAGTCCTTTTATACAACTCTAGGCTGAAGTTGTTTCCGAGAAAGCTCAAGTCAAGATGGTATGGACCTTTCAAGATCAAAGAAGTTAGGCCATATGGGGTAATAGTCTTGTGGGGCAAAGATGGAGGAGACTTCACAGTCAATGGACAAATGGTGAAGCTCTACATTGGAAATGCAACAGAGGAGGAAGGAATCTCGGTTCCGCTCTCCGATCCCGTCTCCGCCTAGTCCAAAAAGAAGTAAAGTCAAGCTAAAGACTTAAAACAAGCTCACTTGGGAGGAAGTCCATGTTTATCTTTGTATATATTCTTGCTTTCTTTATCTTTTAGGATTGTTTAATGTTTTGGAGTGAGTCTTTTCAGGATGGAGGTCGATCTAAAGGAGAAATTTTGATTGAGTATAACAAGGTTGTAGCGACATTTCTGTAGCGACATAAGCTGGTCGCTAGGAGCCCTCGCGAGATCTCGTAGCGACATCCCTAGCGACATCAGCTGGTCGCTACAAGAAATTGGTGGATTTCTGCAAGGTTCCGTACCGATGTGAGTAGCGATAAGATGATGTCGCTACAAAAGATGTCCGTGAAATCTCCCAAGTGTCATAGCGACAACTCCGTAGCGATTTACACTGGTCGCTATGGAACCTTTTGTGTTGTGGTAGCTGTATGCGTAGAGACCATCTAAAGTCGCTACGGTTTCTACCCACAAAGAGAAAATTTTCCTAAGGGTCATAGTGGGATGACCATAGCGACTTCACCACATCGCTACACGGACCAGGTAAGTTCTCTTCCTTTCGAAACATGTAGAATTTGAGTAAACCAACCCAATTTCTCATCAAACCAGACCAACCCAACACCCCTTCCTCCCTTAACCTTTGTCGACTCTCTCTCTCTCTCTCCTCACTTCTCCCCCTTTTCGAAAATCAAAACCCCAATTCTCTCACGAACACTTAACCCTAACTTCACCAATTCTCAGCAGAATTCGCTGATTCAAATTGCTATCTTCCCAAAATTCACTTCTCTCTCCATTCCCCAACTCATTTTACCTTAATTCTAAACAGTATGAGGATTTTGTAATGCTTTGAAAAAGTAAAAAACATTCAACTTTTTGAAAATGTTGCATGTTCGATTTCTTGCTCAATACTTGTTCTCTATGCTATTATATGCTTGTCTGATGAGTTGGGTTCATGAATTTTGTGATAGATTAGCTTGAATTGTAAATCTGAAAAATTAAAGTTCTTGGTGTTTTTGAGGATTTCAAAATTTGGGATACCTGATTGATTCTTCTTGAGTTAGTTGTAATCATCTATAATTTGGATACTGATTGTATTTGGCATTGGACTTAGAGTGTTTCAAGTGTTTTATTTCAGGTACAATGGTGAGAATCCAAACACCAGCTCAAGACTCAAGTGATGATTCACCAAGGTAGCGACAAGCTGCAGGAGAGATAGAAGAGGTCCCTCAGGCTGAAGCTGATAGTGAGAGTGAGGAAGAGACTCTAGTGAGTACGGGAAAGGAACCAAAAGGAAAAGGGAAAAAGGTTGCATCGGGTCCCCAAAGAAACAGGAAAGCTCAATTGACAAAGCCGCAGCTGCTAGCTCACCTGAGAGAGGGTATCACTAGGAACCCTACTAGATTCCCGGATCCACTGTTCCTACAAGAGACCGAGCTCTATGATGGAGTCCTCACTATGCTTGAGAGGAAGGGACTGCGATCACTCCTCACCATGCAAGCCCAACCATTATACGAAGATGCCTCTTGTCAGTTCCTTGCCTCTTTAGATGTCTTTAGTTTCTTCAAGGAAGATGCTAAGTTGGGATATGGGAGGATTCAGTTCAAGGTGAAGAACAAGCTCTACAAGTTGAGCTTCAAGGAGATCGGAAATATCATAGGACTTGAGGATAATGTCACACCAAGGGTTCCTTATGATCGTGGCATTTGAGATAAGGTCTGGCCTATCATTACTGGAGGTGGTGTTCGTCATCCTCAAAGAACAAGGCGATCAGCATCCGAAACCCAATCGTCCGATATGTTCATCTCCTTTTAGCCAACACTGTTTATGCTCGCCGTGAATCTGGTAACGTTTTAGACAATGAGTTGAGTTTGATTGGACTTGTATGGAAAGGATGAGGATTGTTTCTTCGGGTTTGGAAGAGTTGGGTTCTTTGTGAAGAGGTTACAGTACTACAAAGGATGGGCTTGGACTTATCATGATTCTACACCGCATATGAACATAGGTGGGTTGATTACACCGTTGTTGAAGGCAGCGGGTGTTCCTCTTGGAAATGAAGTTAAGGGTCCCCAAGCTCCTTTGTTTATCGAAGGTCCTTACATGAAGAAAACCAGGTTTCTCTCCGGGATGTATAATGATCGGTATGTGTACTCCTTCGACTTAGATGTCCACTTTTCAGAGATTGTTTTGCCATGCCCGCAGCTGGTTGTGATAACCTGTAGGACCTCCATCACTTTTGCTATCACACACTACCGTCAGCTTGGGAGCCATGGCCCACTCGGCATTGTACCGGATAGGTGAAAGCAAGCTGCAAGGCAGCTGGGTGCTCGTTTGTCCTCCTAAGCCGCTGCTCCCTCAGCTCCTGCCCATGCCTTAGCCGCTGCTTCTAGTTCACGAGCTGTTCTTGACGATCCATCTACACTCTACGGCTCCCCTCGATATTACTTTCAGCCATTTACTAAACCTCTTCCACCAGGTCCTTTGCGAGATGCTCATGAGTACATTGGAAAGATAGAAGGGTGGAACATGATTGAGGACCGGACCATTTTCAAGCTGAAAACCAAGTACAAGGCTCTTAAGAAGACGGTGAAGCGGAATGCTCAGACTTCAGCCAGGTTATTCAGGAAAGTGGGCAAGGTTTTGGCTAACGCGGGAATTGGAGGCTGTCGAGCAAGTGACTTTGATGTGGCTGAACCTCCTGCCCCAAGGCATCCTCACCGGCTCTTTACACACCACCAACGCCGTAAGAGGCGGAACCCGTCTCCTGTCCATGGTGATTCTGGGAATGAATCCTCTTCCATGGATACCTCTTCAGAAGAGGAAGGAGGTGCCGACATGAGTAGTCAGCAAGCTGAAGGAGGAGCTGCACTTGTGTTGATAGAGCCACACGAAGAGGGAGACGAGACTGATGAGGTTAACGAAGGAGCTCAGGCGGATGTAGAAGAAGAAGAAGTTGAGGAGGATGACGATGAGGCCACTGCCTCAGATTCATCATGAGGTATCTCCACACCTTTATCTTTGTACATAATCATTTTTCCTTTCATTTATTTTCGAGACCTCCTCCTTTTAAGTCACACAAGAGACTGTGTGATTCAAGTTTGGGGGAGGGATCAAGTTTCTAATATTTTCTTTTGTTTTGTTTCATTGAGAGTCTTGCATTGTAGATACTTATTTGCATAGAAAATCCAAAAAAATTGAAAATTTTCAAAAACAACAAAAACAAATGTTTTGTTTCATTAAGTCTCTCATTGTAGATACTTACTTGCATAGAAAATCCAAAACAAAATTGAAAATTTTCAAAAACAACAAAAAACATGTAGTTGCATCATTTTCATTTTCTTTAGATTGAGTTTAGAGCATATAGATTGCATTTATATGCACTGGGAGCAATGATTTAAAAATACCTTGTAAAGAACATTTGTCTAAAGCTCAAAGTGACACCCTAGTTAAACATATCAAGTAGCTTAAGCACCTTTTGAAAACCTTGCACGCTTCGAGCCTTGAAAACTCTTCTTGAAACTTGTTTGCTTGCTTGAGATTGACATTGTTCTTGAAACCAACTCCAAATTGAACTTGAAGTGAATGAACTTAATTTCTCTTGCAAATGGGCACTTGCATACTTAGTCATGGATCATACACATTTGGGTTATCTTATTCCATTCTACCACTCTTTGTTAACCCAAATGGCACTCCCATACCCTTAAACCCTTACCATTAAGCCAACATTAATTTGCTTGAGTAAGGCCTTTTTGTGAAAGCTGGTCATGTGCAAAATCTTGAGAGTATTAGGAGCGACAATGGTTTGTTCTTATCTTATGCTAGCACTAGGACCTCATTTAAGATAGCACTTAGGATGGTTATTGGGTTTGTAAGTTTACTTTTGATCTTGGAATTGAGAGGTGAAAAAGAATATAAAAAGAGTGAGCCAAAAAGAGCAAGAAAAAGAAAGGGAAAACCACTAGGGATATTAAAAAAAAAAAAGAGAGAGAAGATGAAAGCTCTAGAATCCTTTAGTAAAATCCCTCTAGAACTTAAAGAAAGGAAACAAAAGGACTTGGGATAGAATATAAAAGGAAAGAAAAGAAATAGGAATAAAGGGCTAAGTGAGAAAGTGTTGGAAAGAATCCCTAGTTGGTTATAAATGGAAGAGAAAATGTGATAATTGGGTGAGTGATGAAAATCGGTGATCTTTTGGGTTTTGGGACTTTGAAGAGAAGAAGATTAAAGCTTGATATCATTTAGAAAAGGGGTAAAATGGTGAGAACAAGCCATTGTATGCATGAATTGCTCATTTTCTTAGATAAATTTTGCATAATGATCTAGCTAATATATTTGAGAGTAAGTCACCGTAAAAATACATATGAATCCCTTTTGTTTCACATTGAACCTTTTTGGTCACCAAGCATACAAGAAACTATAGACTTTCTACGAAGATATGACGTTACGGAAAACTCGTATCAAAGTATGAATAATTAAAAAAGATCTCCTTGTTTGTTGGGGTCAAAATCAGTTACAATGGAACCAACGACCAAAACTTTCCGGAAATCTAAGATTAGGTTTTAGAAATATGGAAAAGCGTCGAGAAAAAATCTAAGGATTCTCCAAACAAAGAAATTTCGTAAACTTGACAACCGTCATCTTGGAAACATCGGAAAATCTAATAAAACAATCTGCGATTGTTTTATTGTCCAAAATAGCAAAAAACAGCCGTAATGTCCAAACTCCCAGAGATATTAAAACTATTGGTAATCTCGAAATCAACGTCTACGATTACTTCACCTTACATTCTCCAAAAGAATCTCGGGTTGAGAAAACAAGAAAAGATCGAAACCGAGCAACAGTCCAGCTCGCCAACAGGCGAGCTGACCACACATGTGACCAGCTCACCCGTTGGCGAGCTGAACGCATCTGTCCAGCTCGCCAACGGGCGAGCTGCATACATCTGTCAAGCCTGCCAACGGGCGAGCTGACCACACATGTGACCAGCTCGCCCATTGGCGAGCTGAACAGATCTGTCCAGATCGCCAACGGGCGAGCTGACCACACATGTGACCAGCTCGCCCATTGGCAAGCTGAACGCATCTGTCCAGCTCGCCAACGGGCGAGCTGACCACACAAGTGACCAGCTCGCCCATCAGCGAGCTGAACACATCTGTCCAGCTTTCCAATGGGCGAGCTGACCACACCTGTGACAAGCTCGCCCATTGGCAAGCTGGACACATCTGTCCAGCTCACCAACGGGCGAGCTGACCACACCTGTAACCAGCTCGCCCGTTGGCGAGCTGAACACATCTGTACAGCTCGCCAACAGGCGACCTGAGTTCAACCATTTATGCCCCTCGACTTGATCATACTCTGAACCGTGAACGAAACGTCTTTCGTTTCGTAAAAGGCGTATTTTTATTAAAACCTCTAGTAAATCGTATAAAACGGCAATGGTTAAACGAAACACCGAACATTGCCAAACTATACGATTAAGTCGAGATGTTTTATTAAAAACCGCAAAAGACGCGTCTTTTCGTAAAACCTCGAGTAAATTGTATAAAATGGCAACGGTTAAACGAAACACCGAACATTGCAAAACTATACGATTAACTCAAGATTTTTTATAAAAGATCACTAAAGACGCGCTTTGTCGTAAAACCTTGAGTAAATTGTATAAAACGGCAACGGTTAAACGAAAGACCGAACATTGCCAAACTATACGATTAATTCGAGATGTTTACTTAAAAACGGCATCATATCAGGAAACGATATCGTCTAAAGTCGTAAAATGGTTAAATCGTAAAACGGCCCGAAAGTTCCTAAAACGCGATTAAGGCCCACTCGTGACTTTGAATAAGGTCCAGCCCAAAGATACAATGACGGTTTGCCAATTATCCGCAGAAGTAGAAAAATGGAAAGATCAAGATAAATTGAATATTTCCGATAAGAACGAATCAAGGCGGAAAAGGAAAGACCAAGCTGCCCAGAGAAGAAGTATATAAGCAGAAGGTCGAGGACAGAAGCAAGGACGATTTTCAGAGCTCTCATTTGAGACTTTTACGACTTTTCTAGACTTAGAATTCTCTGCAATTAGAAACTTGGCTTTATTCTCGACAAGTTTGGTTTCTATGACTGGCGCTCAATTACTAGACGAACTCGCCCAGGGTGTTCGATCTCTTTTCCATCTCTATCAATTGAACTACGTTCGACTTGATCCTCGAAAAGGGGTACGTAGGCAGCCTTTCATAAGGTTCAGTCCGAAATCAATCAAAACCTTTTTTTCATATCTTTTTAGTCTTTTGTTATCGAGCTGTGACTCAACTAGGTTTAGGGTTTTATGTTGCTAGAACTAGGTAACTCGCTGACGGCCTCTGCGACAAAACCTTTGTAATCTTTTGTAATGATCGCAACGCTCTTACGCGAATTCAAAATAAGATCTATTTCATTTATAAATTCGTTTTGTCATGTTTTTCATATTTTCGCATTTATTTGGTTACTTGTCGTTGGCTTTCGCACATATCCGGGTCCTCTAAAATATTAGGGTTTTCCTAAGTTTCCTTATTATACGGAAATCGACAGTGCGAATTTCGGTTTCCACAGTTTGGCGCTAGAAAAAGGGGGGTCGAATTACTCCAACTCATAGCCGCAAAACGCTTGATCAAAATGATGTCTGGATATATGAAAAACAAAGTCGCAGCTCGCAAAAACGCTGGTAAAACAACTCCAGCAGCGACTAATTCTGTAGCCAACGCTCACGCAAACGTTGTTGTACTTAAAGAAAATCAAAAACCTAATCGCGACTTTTCGCCACGGGAGGAGCAACAAAACAAGCTCGCGATTTCTCTCTCTGATCACTAAGGGCAACGATAAATTCTATCAAACCCCGTAATGTTTCTCTTATTTCTGAGTCGGACAAATCTCATTACGTATGGGTTGACCGAAAGACGTTTTCCGAGAACTTTTCGGAAAAATAAAACTTCCTCTCCCAGAAACCGCGGAATAAACCCTAGGTTACTTGCGGAAAAACCTAGGTTACTTGCAGAATAAATTCTAAGTTACTCGCGGAAAAACCCTAGGTTATTCGCTGAATAACCCCTAGGTTACTAGGGAAAAAACCCTAGGCTACTGAACGATACTATCCGGCTCGCAAAGACGGTGAGTTGGCTAAGAAACCCAGCTCGGCACCTCGGCGAACTGGTCGGCCTTTCTCCTTTCCCTCGAGGCACTTACTTTGCCCCGAGGGTCCGTACCATCCAGCTCGCCTGTTGGCGAGCTGGTCGAGCTCAACCAGCTTGCCTGCTGGCTAGCTGAACCGTTCAAACCAGCTCGCCTCTTGGAAATCTGATCGGCCTTTCACCTTGCCCTCGAGGTAGTGACTTTGCCCCAAGGGTCCTTACCATCCAGCTCACTTGTTGGCGAGCTGCCCGAGCATAACCAGCTCGCCTGTTGGCGAGCTGGACCGTTCATACCAGCTCGCCAGTTGGTGAACTGGCCGTGCTAAACCAGCTCGCCTTCTTGGCGAGTTGATCGTCCTATCTCCTTGCCTTCGAGGCACTGACTTTTCCCCGAGGGTCCGCACCATCCAAACCACAACCATGGTTAGCCTCATTGTACTCCAAACAATAATCACACTACTATTCGTTTTGTATCAATCAGGGTTTCCGTTCAGATTTTAGGACGAAAACAAGTTGGCTCGATGAATCGGGACTGTACTCGCCGGCTCGCCAGTGGGCGAGTTGGACAAGCTCGATGGATCAAAACGTTTCTATCTTGAATCTCGATCGAAACACTTTTCGTTTTGTCCTAATCGGAGTAACCATTGGACTTTACGATAAAAACCACAAAGACTTGCTTCCTCGTAGATATTCGAATCGATCGTCTAAAAACGGAAAAGATTGACTCAACACCAAAGTTGCCTAAACTATATGAGAAATTTGAACTCACTAAATGCAATCCGGTTTTACGAAAGTCTGCCACGTTAAGTCAAAAACCTCTAGTCATATACGTTTGATGGATTTTCAACAATATACGAAGCACACCTAGTCATTTAAGTAAAACCAGCAATACGAAGAAACAATAACATAAACTCCGATGTTGAAGTTCTTCCTCACTTCGATATTCCTGTTGGCGTTTCGGCGAAGACCGATTCATACGAAAATAAGCCAAAAGACGAAGAATGAAGAAGAAGCATTCACAAATCATCGATGAAACTAAGATACGTCTGATTCAAAATTTTTATTAGACTTCTAATTTCTCGTAGGCAAGGAATGAAAACGTCTTGTAAACTGCCGTAAAACCTAGGGAACTTAGAATTTAGGGGGAGAGTCTAGCATGCTAAGCCGTAGGCAATTTTTGTCTATCTCAATCTATTGTTCTCAAACTGTTCAGGCATAACTCGCAAACCGATCCAATCTCACGTACAACCGAGAAACGATCGCCACGCATTCGAGCGTACTCATCTCATTTCCTAAAGAAAGAAGGAACTAGAGACACTGATGTCATCTTAAAACCGACGCGTTACTAAAAAATTTTGTAAAACAGACATACTTCAAGTCATCATCAATCCACCATGGTCTTTAGTCTACCCATCGAAAATATTCGGACAATGCGATGCCTCGTCAAAATCATCCCAAAAGCAAACGAAAATCTAAGATCCGTCTAAACGCTAAAGACGGATCCAAATCGTTTGGGAAATAATCTCGAGGACTATACAGCATCTCTCATCGCAATCATGCGTTAAGAAAACCTCTGTAAACCTTCAGAGTGAAACTCGATGATTTGCCGAAGTCGTAAAGATCTTTTCCAACTTGATAAAGCAAGTTTCGTATAGGAATCAAAAAATTATACGAGAAATCTTTAGGCATCAAAGCATTGTTCTCATTTTCTGTCGAACCAAGTGAGTCACGGAATAATACCAAGAACATTTGCGGCAAAAAAAAAATCGAGAACACAAGAAGCAGCAATAGGGAACACGTCCTTCCTGCTCGCCGACTGATCCTATTGCTGGTCAAGTGATCCTATTCCGCTCAAGAAACCCGCTAAAAAATTTCGCGAGTAGATCTCGGTGAAATAACCTTCGGTAAAACTCCGTGAGTGACTCCAAGAAACTATCACCGAAGAATCAGAAACAAAGCGGAAAGGTTTCACAAAAATTCATGGAAGCACCGTTATTTTGACATCTCTATACGTCGCGTCAAATTCGTCGCCCGTTACTTATGCAAGACATCCTTCGTATAGTCGAAGACCTTGACATACGAAGTAACTTTCGAAAGTAAATGTAACAGGTTTTTCGAAAAGTACTTTCCATATAGCAAAGCCATACGATCCGACGCTGGACGACCAATCTAAACTTTGTTTCCTCGCACCACGATCTGAAATATCCCATTCTTTAGCCCTTCGGTTCACGAGCATCCGTTCTCATTCCTCTCGATTACATCCGAGAATGAAACTACCCCGCAAACGACTCCGAACGGGCTCTACATCGAGCTTCTTAGGCTCTGTCTCCCTCAGGTAAAAAAGAAACAACTTCCATACGAACAAAAGAAAGATTATACGAAACTTTCATCATATAAATCGAACCTGAAATGGAAAAACGTTTTCTACGACCACGGGCTTACTTGGCATATCAATTTCGACAAACGCTACTTGGCCCTTGTCCGATCACGCTTCACTTCAATGCCGAGTCCAAGTTTACAAACCGACTCAACCTTATTGATAGCACGAAAGTGTCGTGGTATAGTCCTCTACCAACTACGTACTTGGCTATACGGGTGAAAACAACCTTCACGCCAAGCCAATACATTCAACGGATAATGCCAGCTTGTCGAAAATCGAGTAAGTTCTGTATTCTCACGATTCACTCTATTTTCGAAGCGAGTTACCTAAAAAATCAGACGTGTAAGAAAACACTTGTAACAGAGCTCCTGAAGCCGTACGAATTATTCTTAAAATATATGAAAAAGATCTCGGAAGGTTAACACTTCACAAAGAACTGTAATTAAAGACGCTTCGTTTCAGGAACAAACAATTTCCGCAACCCCTCGGTCCTAATTGCTCTAGCATGAATCAAAATACTTAACATCCAAACAGGAACATAAGTTTTGGCTGCGAATGTCCGCAAGAAAATCAAAGTGTTTCTGCAAAGCAGGGTTAAGACAAAACCCTTGCAACACCGCACAATATCTTCAAGCCCGCAAACGTTTTGAACACGAAACGCGACATATGAAATAAAAACCAATATTTGGCATTGCGAGACGTTGCAGAGGCCTGAAGAACAGTTTTTCAACAAATACCTTCCCCGATTAAACCACTTTCTTGGAACAACAGTCCATCCCAACTATAAATCATACAAAACTTCATAAGATACGTATCCTTCGCGAAGGTCCAAGAAACGGTAACATCTACCACCTAAGTTTGTTGCTGATCACAACAAACTCGCAACAGTCCTAAACAAACTTAAGTTATCTCGCAGAGATAGCTCTCATACACCCGACACAAGGGTAATAGCTCTATAAAGAAATCCAAATTTTGGTCATCACCTTCGGGGATGCTCGATTCCGACCAGACAAGTCGTATAAGCCGAGAACCTATCGCGGACTTCAAATCGATACGAAATCAGGTTAAAATCGCAACAGGAAAAACGAATGCCGATTAGTCATCGCAAAGCCTTAAAACCAAAAGTAAACCTAGGTCTTGCCCTAAACCCAGCACACTGGTCTCTAACGTCTCAAGGCATGAAATGAGATCCTAAAGACATGTCTCTACGTCCATATCTAAACACTCACGAGATTCTAAACATCCTAAAACAAGCAAACAAATAGGGCGATCTACAAAAAAGAGTTAGACGACGAGATGACAACTCATATTCTTCCCTCCACATTCATACGAATACAAACTTGCTATTAAAACGCAAAACACAATTTAAAAAGACAGCTGCAAAGCGGCACAGATTTGAAGCTGCATACGGCCAGTCTAAAATTATAATGGCCGAAGCAAACAGCCTACGAGGGAAATCTCGAGGCTGATACAAAACATCATCGATATCGCCATGTTCGATAATTTCTACGCATAACTAGACTATAAGGTCTCAATCGAAAACAGGTCATATGAACGTTAACTCTAAGACGAACTACGAAAGGCTTGATCCCTTCAAGAGGGTACGTAGCCAGCCTTCACTAGGCACAGCCCCAATCTTACCGCTTTCCATTCCAATGAGAGTGGGAAGACAACTTTCAACGGCACTTTTCAACCATAAATTCCGCCTAACTTGCCTAAAAATTGTCTAAACACTCGCTAGAACCTCACGCTAAAAGCTCAAGGTTCTAACGAGCTGGGGGGCTAACTGTTGGAGTCAAAATCGGTCACGACGAAATCCATGGAATTTCTACGAAGATACAAAATTACGGAAAACTCGTATCAAAGTATGAAGATACCACATATGTGACCAGACCGCCCAGGCGAGCTTGACATATGCGTTCAGCTCGCCAATGGGCGAGCTGACCACACCTGTGACCAGCTCACCCATTGGAGAGCTGACACATCTGTGGTCAGCTCGCCCATTGGAGAGCTGACACATCTGTCCAGCTCCCAACGGGCGAGCTGACCACACATGTAACCAGCTCGCCCGTTAGCGAGCTGAACACACCTGTCCAGTTCGCCAACAGGTGACCTGAGTTCAACCATCTATTCCCTTCAACTCGATCGTACTCTGAACCGTGATCGGAACGTCTTTCGTTTCGTCTCAATCCGCCTTACCGTTTGAGTTTTATGATAAAAACCAAAAAAGGCGTGTTTTTAGTAAAACCTCGAGTAAATCGTATAAAACGGTAGTTAAACGAAACACCGAACATTGCCAACTATATGAGTAAGTCAAGATGTTTTATTAAAAACCTCAAAAGACGCGTTTTCTCGTAAAACCTCAAGTAAATCGTATAAAACGGCAAAGGTTAAACGAAACACCGAACATTGCCAAACTATACGATTAACTCGAGATTTTTTCTAAAAGATCACTAAAGACGCGCTTTGTCGTAAAACCTTGAGTAAATCGTATAAAACGGCAACAGCTAAACAAAAACCCGAACATGTCCACACAATACGATTAATTAGAGATGTTTACTTAAAAACGACATCGTATCAGGAAACGATCTCGTCTAAAGTCGTAAAAGGGTTAAATCGTAAAACCGCCCGAAAGGTCTTAAACGCGATAAAGGCCAACTCGTGACTTTGAATAAGGTCCAGCCCAAAGATACAATGACGGTTTGCCTATTATCCACAGAAGTAGAAAAATGGAAAGATCGAGATAAATGGAAGATTTCCGATAAGCATGAATCAAGGCGGAAAAGGAAAGACTAAACTGCCTAGAGAAGGAGTATATAAGCAGAAGGTCGAGGACAGAAGCAAGGACGATTTTCAGAGCTCTCATCTGAGACAATTACGACTTTTCTAGACTTAGAATTCTCTGCAATTAGAAACTTAGGCTTTATTCTCGACAAGTTCGGTTTCTATGACTGGCGTTCAATTACTAGACGAACTCGCCCAGGCAGTTTGATCTCTTGTCCAGCTCTATCAATTGAACTACGTTCGACTTGATCCTCGAAAGGGGTACGTAGGCAGCCTTTCATAAGGTTCAGTCCGAAATCAATCAAAATCTTTTTTCTTATCTTTTTCATCATTTGTTATCGAGCTATGACTAAACTAGGTTTAGGATTTTATGTTTCTAGAACTAGGTAACTCGCTGACGGCCCCTGCGGCCAAAGCCTTTGTAATCTCTTCTAATGATCGCAACTCTCTTACGCGAATTCAAAATAAGATCTATTTCTTTTATAAATTCTTTTTATCATGTTTTTCATATTTTCTGCATTTATTTGGTTACTTGTCGTTGGATTTCGCAGAGATCTGGGTCTTCTGGAAAATTAAGGTTTTCCTAAGTTTCCTTATTTTACGGAAATCGACAGTGCAAATTTCGGTTCCCACACCAATGATTGAGATCATGTGCCCATTTGTGAGAATTCAGTTTGTGTGTGTGTGAATGAATGAATGTGAGAGTTTGTTGAAGGAACTTGTTTATTGATGAGTATTACATCTTGCTTAAAGGCATAAGAGTGTTGTGATAGGCCTAGAGAAGCTAGAGTATAATAAGAGAGTCTGCTCATACTATTTTCTATGTTTCTTTAGGATGTTAAGTTGAGTACTAAGAGTTGTTTCTTTTGGTTCTGAGCTCCCACTTTCAAACCTCTCCTCCTATGATTTTTTGAATGTTCACTTGAGGACAAATAAAGAACAAGTTTGGGGGAGTTGATATATTGTGCATTTGCATGTTTTTAAGCTTCGTTTTAGCTTTCATTTTAAGATTCTAGATACATTTAGAGTGCATTTAGGTTGCATTGCATCACGTTTGTATGAATCAGGTGTTGGAGATCCTTTTTGGTGATTTTGAAGACATAGAAGCTGATTTGGAGCCAAGATGGGAAATTTATGCTCGTTTCACGTCACCAGCCTAAGTACCGTAGCTTTTTCACCGTAGCAACTTGCCTAAGTCGCTAAGAGCATCCTCGAGTTTTCGTAGCGGCATGTCTAGCGACTTGGCGTGGTCGCTACGGAAGTGAATAACCAAAGTCTCGAAAATGATCAAGTATCATAGCAACCCCAGCGTAGCGACTTCATCAGGTCACTATGAACCTGCACGAGATTTTGTAGCGACCACCGTAGCGGCGTAGAGATGTCGCTACAAACCTTCAAAACCAGAGCTCAAATCCAACAAGTATCATGGCGACCTTAGGGTAGCGACATCATCAGGTCGCTATGAACCCCTACGAGCAAGCGTAGCGACTTCTGTAGCGGCTTGGGTTGTTCGCTATAGACCCTGAAGACACGACCAAACCGTAACGACCGGAGCGTAGCGGGAAGGCCAAGTCGCTATTAACAAAACATTCTGCTTTTTATTTGGTTTACCCTACTTGTTTTGGGATTAGTATAAATACCCTTAAACCTTATTTTGGGAGGCTTGTCTTGTATTTCTCTCTGAAAGCTAAGTACTTATTTGGTGAAAGATCATAACTTTATATTTTTTTCATCTTATTTTCTTAAGTTTGTTAAGTAATCTTGATCTCTAATCACGTTTAACCAACAATCAACCATTGTTGTTGAGTTAATCATGTGGATTAATGAGTAGATCCATTTTAAATTCATGGGATATGTTGGTAAGGGTGATTAAGTGTAAATCTAAGGTGTTATGTGTTAGATTTAGGTGTTTCTTTGTTAGTTGAGTGATTTTAATGCTTGATTATTGTTGGCCTCTTTAATCATGATCATAAGCCATTTTCTGCCCACAAGGCGTATGTGTAAATGTCTGAACCAACTTTCCTAGCTCTAAAACTACCTAGCCAATGATCATTTGTATCTAGGGAGTTTTAGATAGTTATTAAACATATTCTTAATGATTGCTTGAAGTAAATAAGCCAATGACCATTTGTGTTTGATTAAAGAAAGCAAATGAGCATTTGTCTAGACCTAGAACTTGCTTAACTAAGTAGTTTAGATTTAAGGAACACACTTTGATTGAAAGCTTGCGACCTTAGATTGAAACTTGATCACCTAAACAAAATACCTACTCCCATGAGTCTTATCTTCTCTAATTGAGAGAAAACTTGTTACTTGTTGCATTTTGTATTGTTCTTAAGTAATTTCACATCTCTATATTGATTGCATTTAGATTAATCATAGCTTGTAATCTCTATAAATCAAAACACTTAGAACTTGGATTGACATCTAAAATACTACTTTGATTTGACTAAGGACTTAAAAACTCATTTTCACGTTTCTTATTTCCGAAGCAGAATCGGAACTGGAAACATTCGGAATCGCATGAAATCGTCACGGAATCACGTTTAAGAATTATGATGTTCGAAAGCTTGACGATGATTGTATTATTGATGTGTAAAGAAGATGAATTTTTTCTTGTAGGCTTGCAAATTTTAATTGATTTATAACACAATTTAACTCACTTTATTTTATAAAATCTTAATCCATAAATAACAATAGAACTGAATACTAAAAACGTAAATCCATTTCAAATCCAGGTTTCTGAATAATAACATAATTGTAATTTGTTTTATCACTTATTTGTTTTGCTTCATGTTATTTGTATTATCAGTTGGTGTGTATTAAATAATTAACTTTCGTATTTTATTTTATTAGTTCCAAAGTAATTATACATATGATTTACACATGTTCTATTATATTTGTTATTTGTAATTATGCATATTATTTTATTTAAGTTATAGTATATAAATTTTGTACTGAATTTTCCTATTTAAAATATTATGTTCAATATATTAACTTTGGTGTTATATATATATACGCTTCCAACACATATCAGTTTCCTAAGTATTTCTAAAATTACGTTTCGACGCTTTCTGTTTCCACATAACATATGTCTAATCTTGATATCGGTTCGGTTTTATGTTAGTTTGGTTTTTAATTTATTAAAATATAATTATTATTCTTGATCAATATTTATTCGGTTAAAATGCTTGAGGTTTTAGATTTTTTTGGTTTCATGTTATATGAATTTTAAACGGTTTTGATATCAAACAAATAGTTTCATATTTTAATCAAATGCATGAAAAATCAAATCAAATCAAATCTAGATAATGATTGAAGAAAAAGAAAAAAAAAATATTAAAAAGTTATTTCATTACAATTTGGTCGATGGTGAATGGAAACATTAAAAAACTAATAATTTAGCTTCCAAGAGAATTAAAATCCTTATTTGTAGTGAATATTTAGTTATATAGGTGTTCACGTTAATATTCCCTTGATGGTTGATGGTAACAAGTCTTATATAATTTTCACGTTACCTCAACAACAACCGATCACGTTAGTACTCTAATTTAATTAGTTGTCGAGACCAAATTATATATAAACACTAGGATAAGACCCGCACCTTGCACGGGATGAAGCTATTATTTTTATTATGTTTTTAAAAATGAAACAATAGTTCGGTTTCATTCGGATTAGAGGTGTTCAATCCGGATATCGGGTTTCGGTTCGGCTCGATTTTTTGGTATTTCGATCATTAAAATATAACTACTATTCTAAATCTATATGTACGTCAGTTTGATTTGGTTTATATACCATCGGTTTTCAGTTTATTCAATTTTATATCAAAAAACATAATTATTTAGTTTGAGATCATATTATATATTATACAAATATATAATATGATCATATTTAGAGTCATATTGTCACAGAGTAATTTATTAAAAAAATATTATATATTTAAATAAAAGAATAAAAAACAAAAAGGCTTATATCATCTAATAAAATGATCAAATCTAGAATTAATATTAAAACACTAAATTTTGAAAATAAAAATAAAAAACAAAATAGAAGCATGAAAGAAAAGTTTTTATATTCTTCCATATTTAGTGTTCATCAAACCAATATGTCTTCGATTGAACACAACTCTGTTTGTTTAAAGATAAAAAAAAGTTGTAAAGAATTTCAACTAATTGTTGTCCATCAAATTTATAATCTTTACTTCAATTTAGTTACTGTTAAAAAAGCAAAAGATCAAAATAAGAAGTCTCAGTTGTAATAAATTGTTAGCTATTTACAAATTATTACTATAGTTCAACTCATGTAACAAATAGATATTCATGCGTCGTTATATAAATATACATATTTACATGTTTCAGTTTAATCGGTTATAAATCAAACCATATCCAAATCCTATGGTTTTTATAAAATCACATCCATTCGGTTTGTATGGTATATGCCAAAAATAACCATGTTATCGATTGTTAATATCTTTTAAAAATATAAAATTAAAAAAAAGAACTAAGATATTTAAATCATTGATAAAAAAAATTTTCAATGTGAAAAATTTAATAAGTTTATAATTTATAAATGTTTTTGAAAATTAATTGAAAATTTTGAAATTAAAATATTTATGTAATCTTATATGGTATATAGTTTAATCTGTATATATAAATTTGTTTTATTATTGAATGATACTTTTTACTTATATGGTTTTAAAATCATGTATATCTTTTTATAAAAAAAAATGTTAAACTACTGATCATTAATTTTTAACATAATAATTTTAATAGTTTAGTTATTTATTCTCGTTTTTTAAAATTCAAAATATAACCTATACGAAAAAATCTAAAGTTTAATTTTATAGCTAATTTGATTGTTTAATTTATTTTAATAATAAAATTCAAGAAAAATGATGGAGGATATATAAACTGTTATCAAATATTTATTATTAGAATCATTAAGTGTCATATATATATATATTAGTCGTTTATGGTAATTCCGTAGGTTTTATTTATGGAAATAAAATAGTAATTCTATCTAGGGGAACAATCATTAAGTGTCATATATATATATATATATATATATATTAGTCATTTATGGTAATTCCGTAGGTTTTATTTATGGAAAGAAAATAATATAGTAATTATATCTAGGGGAACAGTCATAAATACTTCTATCATAAATATCATATCATATCATCATATCATATAATTTGACCAACGAATGTATCTAGCGACATATAAAAATCGAATGTGGACATACTTATTTTTCAATTGAATGTAATTGACTACCTAATTGAGTGACACCTAAGCATGAGGTCTATTTTAATTATTACAAAATTGAGGTTACAATTTTTTAAATGTTTCTCGTTTAATATATAAGGGATAGTTAGAGGTTGCTTAGAGAGTTGCTTAGGAGGAGAGGGTTGCTTAATTTGAAAAGAGAGAGAGTGAAAAGTGCTTCACTCTCTCTCTCTTCAAATTACGCAACCCTCTCCTCCTAAGCAACTCTCTAAGCAATTTCCATTAATGGTGCTCTTATATCTTATTTTCTCTTAGTTGCGTGAGTGTTTATTTGACGAAGTCATGTTTGTGTGTAGTTCTCAAAAAGAAAGAAGAAGTCATGTTTGTGTTTAGAGTTTAGACGCTTTTTTTTTTTTTTTTTATTAAAAAAGGTTATAGTCAATATTGTGGTTACTTGCAAAATAAGATATTGTTGTGGTTCAAAGTCTACTGTAAAATAGCTTTTTACCACACGAGTAAATAAGATTCAATGATTAGATAGCCTTTTTCTCTTATCAAAAGTGGCAGTGAATTTGTTGTGGTGTCCACTGAACGGCACAGAGCTCACACCAACTTGAAGATTGTTATTATTGTACACGAGTCGGATTATAAGTGGTCTGGGTAGAGGCGAACCAATTCGAGTCAAAGGTCCCCATTGAGACGGTGTTTATTGGAGGGACTAAAAAGTTTGATTCTTTAACAAAAATATAAACTTATCTCAAACTACAGATTCTGATTTAAGTGACTCCATAACATGAAAGCAACCTCTGTAAGGTAGGAGATGAGAACTTATCCGAGGAAGTTGATGATCACCAGGTGGAGGACCAAGTTGCAGAGCACAAAATCTGCAAATGCTCTTTCCGGTGCCAAATCCTGTATAGCATTCAAAGGGATTAGGTTTGATAATTATGTATATATTATAAATTGCAGGACCATTTGATTCTCATGTTCACAAGTTTTTCTCAACATGCATAAGACAAAGAGGTTATGTGATAACATACTTGTATATTTTCTCCAATGAAAAGAAATGTAAAAGAACAAGAATGCAAAAAAAAATTAAAAGAAACACAGTTTCTGCCTAACTCCCTTCTAAACTCTTATCAGATTGCTACATTTCACGTGCCATTCCGTGTTGGTTAGTTACAATTGTCTTGCACTACTACACTAACGAGCACAGTATAGCTAGAGTCACAAAGGTTTAGATGGAAATGGAATAATCATATAAATTTGTTGAGAAATAACTACCTTGAATTCCTTGTTTTCTTTGTTCACTTGAATCCTGAGACAAACTATGAACAGAAAACAAAGAAGATTGTTAAATTTATACATTTTCTAAATGTACACGTATTGGTATGTTGTAAGAGGAACAGCTAAAGGCTTACCAGCAAGAACAGCCGTCCCGATACAAGAGAGAACTCCAGACAGGAACGAGTTAAACGGAAATGATCCCACCAAAGCCATATAAAGCACCTGTTGAGTCAAAAAGAAAAAGAAGATGAGAAAGCTCACACTCACTTGCTAGGTACTTGATCTTTTGGGAATTCCATTGTTCGTAAACTAATGAAAATGGTTTAAATGCTACGCATGCACAACAGAGAAGTCAGATTACTTTATCCATGGTTTTTTTTTTTTTTTTTTTTGCTAATCAAGAAGCAAAGAACAAGAGATGTTTCATTCCTTGAGATAATTAGTGTGGACTTGAATCCTTAGAAACACACAAAATCATTTAGCATAGCATTCGATTTATAGTGAAACAAGAGAGTAATGCATAACAAAGCAAAACCAACATTGCAATTTGAAGTTATAATAAACAAATCTTTAGATCTAAATCCATGACCTATATCTGACCAAGAAATAGATCGATACGAAATCTAAAGAAACCGAGGGGAGAATCACAGATCTAGAAGCTATAAATTTAAAAGAGTACCTGGATCAGAGCAGTGAAGACAGCGAAGACAACATACAAGTCGATGATCTACCAAATCAAGGACGCATTCAATATTCAACAGGATTCGCTAAGAAAAGAAAAAGGAAAACAGAGAATCAACAATGGTGCGAACCTTCAGGTTAGTGGGAGTAGCAGAATAAGCGGAGTGAAGAGAACGGAACAGATCCTGAGCATCCTTACTTGTCGATTTCACCATTCTTCTCTAATATCAAACACAAATCTCTTTTTCTTCACGAGTCTTCAAGACTTATCCACCCTTTACCAACTTATCTCGTATTAACAACAAGCGGGCCGCTTTTAATCCTATTTGGGCCTCATTTAATATCCTCGACAAGCGTCTGTTTCATAAAATCGATTTAAACCAAACAAAATATATATATTAATGTTGTATTTTTTCTCGCTTCAATTCCGCCGCGTCAGTTGTAACCACATTTTTCTCGCTTTTGCTGTCTTCTCCGCTGAATTTCAGACACTAGTTTCTGTCCGAAAATTTTCAGCTGTTAAAGTCACCTCTTATTTTTTTCCTATAATTAATTAAAAATAGAAAAATCAAAGAATGTCATCGTTTCTCAGCTTTCCGGCTATTTCACCGCACCCATCTGCGTTCGCCGGCGCTTCATTTCGTCCTCCCTCCTTATCTCCCCGGTCATCCTCCCTCCCTCCCTCCCTCCCTCCTTCTCTCTCTAGAACTACTTTTGTTCTTTGAAGTTCATTGATTTATGAGAAAAGACTATTCTTTTGGTGGACAACATATCAAAATCTTTTAACATGTTTACAAAATAAAAAACACATATCAAAATCTCAGCATTGGAAAAAAAATCATCTCACCATTGGGGTTTGAAAATTGAGATCTTTTTGCAGTATTCTTTAACAGATTCACGAAACTAGCATCTCTGAGGAATCCCTGAGATCAAAGATGAGAAACTGATCATTTTTTTCCTCTGTAGGCTGTAGTGTACAGCTGAAAAGTTAGACTCCATTACACTGTGAATTCAAGCTTTCTTGTGTGTTTGTGTTTACTGATTGTTGAGTCTGTGTTAAGTGCAGTTATGCTGAAGCTCCAATTAATAGTTTGTTTATAGAATTGATCAAAGTTGCCTCTAGGGTCTAGAGAGAGCTCTTATGGCTGTAATACTTTTAGAAGTTACCCTTCATTATACTATGGAATGAAGCTTTTCCCCTCTTTATGTTTACAGATTGTGCAAGTCTTCTGTTAAGTGCAGCTATGCTGAAGCTACAATTGACATTGTGGCAGATGTCAAATCTGAAAGGGTATAATAAGAGCAAGACATTACTTGTGTGTTTATCAGACTTCATGTTTCATTTAACAAGACATTTCTTTTGTCTTGTTTAGGTTGTAGTTCTTGGAGGCAATGGTTTCGTTGGCTCAGCGATCTGCAAACAAGCAATCTCCAACGGAATCGAGGTTGTAAGTGTCAGCAGGTAAAACAAAAAGAGAGAAAGAGTATAGACACAGTGATTGCATCAAAATCTTCACTTTTTGACCTAATCAACCTCGATTGCTTTCTTTAGGTCTGGTCGTCCTAGCTTGCAAGATTCATGGTTGGATCAAGTTACATGGGTTACTGGTAACCACTTTCGCTTCATTACATTGTACATCCCCAAGTTTGGTTTTCTTTATGTGTATGTGCGTGTTTTCGTCTTTATTTAGGTGATGTTTTCTATTTGAACTGGGATGAAGTACTTCTCGGTGCTACGGCTGTAGTTTCGACCATTGGTGGTTTTGGTAATGAAGAACAGATGAAAAGAATCAATGGTGAAGCTAACGTTATCGCTGTGAATGCTGCTAAGGATTTCGGTTAAGTATACCTCTCTATCTGTAATAGCTAAAACTTTGAGTTAAGTATGTCTCCATGTTTTTTTTTTTTCATTTTAATAAATTTTTAATGTTGTGCAGGGGTTCCTAAGTTTGTCTTGATCACTGTTCACGACTACAATCTTCCACCGTTTGTTCTATCCAGCGGCTATTTCACCGGAAAACGTAGCGCAGAGGCAGAACTCCTCTCCAAGTATCCCAACTCCGGTAAAAGAATAGATCCAGCCCACCTTAGGGATTAGAAACTAGTGTTAAACAGTCTTATCAAAAACTTATCAGATGTTTTTATGATCTTTATTTCGTTGTAGGAGTTGTGCTGAGACCTGGTTTCATATATGGGAAAAGAAAAGTGAACGGATTCGAGGTCCCGCTTGATCTGGTCGGGGAACCACTAGACAAGTTATACGATGCTGCAGAGAGGTTCATTAGACCGTTGAGGTCTCTCCCTGCGTCTGATCTCGTCTTGGCTCCACCGGTTAAAGTCGATGATCTAGCACTAGCTGTGATAAACGCCGTTAAAGATGATGATATCTTTGGCATTTTCACTATTGAACAGATCAAAGAAGCAGCTGCAAAAATGAGAGCTTTTAGTTACTAATATAGCTTCTTCTGTTCCTCTCCCTATGCATCGTTTGTAATCACATATATATTTGCTTGTTCAACGTAAATTTTCGGGACCGGAGATTTCTGTGTTAATTAGGTTTTTTTTTTTTTCTTCTCAACTTCAACTTTTATTCACCTATAATTTGGTACAAAGATTTTGACCACACAAATTTTACCCCACTACAACAATGCATCTTAAAAACACCCTAGAACACTCACTAGGTGATCTCTCACTCGGATCCATCGCAACTTAGAGTACATTATTGTATTTTTTCACCATTGCGAGTATGAGTTCATCATAAGACTCATAATGAACCGCCCCTTACACCACCTAATTCTACCACTAAAAACAAGGTTTTGAAGCATTAAGACACAAGCAACTAGACCAAACCAAGATTATACATTAAAACTCTAGTTTTAGTCATCAACGGTTATGAATTCAGCTCTGGGACCAAAGCGTCTTCACCAAAACGATGCAACTTTTGACAAGGTTGTCGTTGCCGCACTCAAACGCTTCACCTTAACGACCCAAAAGAGATTAGACTCAGAACTTGAAAAAAATCAGTACAAATCATTAGCCACCAAATATATGAATGCTGCACATGGACTACGATATCCACACCGTAAGGTGTATATCAAGTTTTGACCCTTCACCACTGGAGCTAAGATTTCGAACCAAAAACCAAAGAGACGGAACCTGTCCGTACTGCAAAAATCGGGGTTTGACTGTGGCAAGTGTGATTGGACCAGAAAACTTAGCTTCCAATGGTATGAGCTAGTACCACCGAACCGGGCAAGAAGCCCAACCAGCGCTGGGATGTACCATTTCACCACGACTTTCATCAAAGTCCATACCTCCGGTTGAAAACTCCGTCGGGATGGAACCTTGCGTCGCGACGTCTCCGGGAACCGAAGAAACCAAACCATGGCCACCAACCATCAATCTGCTCCTCCAAACATCACACCACCGCAGAGGATGGTAGATCCAAGATGGAGGAGAGCTCCCACTGAGCCACGCGCCGCCGCCGTGAAGTCTCGGCCGAAGATCTGAAAAAACGAGAAACCTAGATCTGGCGCAACACTTCAACCCTAAAAGCCGACTTTCTCCGTTTCAGCTTCTCCACGTCCTCGCCGCTTCTCCATAGATCCACCGACCGTACTTTGCTTCGATCTTGAGAGAGACCTCCGGTTTAGAATCGGGAAACACAGAGGAAATTTGCATATCAGACGAGATTAGACAGAAACTAAAGAAGGCAAAAGGAAAAGGAGGAATAAAGGGAAAGAGAGAGTCTTTGACACCAGTAAACCGGAGAAAGGAGACGTCGTTCTTGTCCTCTTGTTTGAGGAGAGATGTGTTAACTAGCTTATGTCCGCGTTAAATGATATATCATAAGAATAAATTCATAAGTTGATTTATGTCTTTTATTTTAGAGCTATTTGGATAGAAACCATTAAATGAAAGATAATTAGTTACCAATACCAAAAAATTTATAATTTAGGTAATCAGATATATGAGGCAAAGTGAATTGACCAATTTCTCCCCTTCTCTATATGTTTAGAGTACATAGGAAACATAATCTACCTTAAACTATAGTAGGCATATTTTGGAGATACACCGGTCAGGTGCAGTTTGGAAAGAGACGTTTTGTCTTATTTACTCTCTCACTTACAATTCACACGAGTGGCGGAGCCACCTTATTAACATGTAGGTTATGTTTCTTATGAATTATTAAAAATAAATTTTACATGTATATTTTTTGGAAACATGGAAAATGATGTAGAATTTAGTTAATTGACCCTTATAATATATGGTAGTTATGAATTGACCTTTTTGATAAACTTGTCCAACTCCACTACTGGTTCACACTGACGAAAGATATTAGACGCGCATGGAACATACATGATTACAAAACTTAATTGAGAAACTAATATTTTGTATAGTACATGGTTTGTTCGTGAAGTTGGATTGATATGGAAAATGGAATTCATTTTATTTTAGAGGATTGCAATGGAAAAATTATTTTCCCTCCATAGATTTCAAGAGTAAACACTAATTGAAAAGTAAATTGCACATATGTTACAGGAAATGTAATTTTCAATGTAACACAACATTTAATTAATAACCAAACCGGTGAAATATAATACGCAAAGACAACATAGATCCAGCAAACACTACATATAACAAACATAGGTTAGGATGGTAAAGAGTACGACAACATAACCATTAAAACAACAAGTATAAGTTAATTTCCTAATTTTTAAGCATGTAAACGATAATTGTGGCAGCGACAACGACGAACCCTCCCCACGAAGAAACAACAAAGAGACAAAATCTCTTATCTGACTCAAAGGTTTGTTCTTTGACGAGATCTTCAATCGACTTCAACAAATCAGTTGTAGAACCGCTAGAACGACAGAGCTGGATGGCAGATAACTGTGCGTTCACTTGACTGATTGCATCTCACAAAGCCTTGATTTCTTGGGTTTGATGTCTGATATTGTCCCGAGCTTCAAGGAGTCTTTGCTTTTGCCAAAGACAGGGCGGTGCCGTATCAAGCCAAACAACGAACCCATGTTCATTGCACTTGAAGAAACGTCTCCCTGAGTTTTCATCAGTCCACGAGATGCACTTGCTTGTGGGTTGGGAACAACAAAGGACCTTCGTCCCTGGTGTTAGCAACGATTGAAACAGCAGAGGAGATCTGACTAGACGACATTTAACTGAAATACAAAGACTGAAAATGAAAGTAGAAGCAATCAGTTTTTTATTATAATAAATAATTGAGAAATCATTAGTTATTACGTATATAATTAAATAGTCCCGGATATTACATATAAATCAAACAATCATTCTTGTTTATTAACAATCGTTATATGGCAAATAAATCAAAACAATCAATTTTTATATAATAACATAGATATATAATATATTTTTAATATGACTATTTATTTAATGAAATTCATAAGCATATGGTTTTATAACTATAAACATCTATAAACTTTTTAATGTGAGATATTTAACAATTTTAGTAATTTATAATCATTTTTAAAATTTCAATGCATATTTCAAAATTAAAATATTAAGTTCTCAATATTTGTTCTATGAAAATATCAAATTATAAGTATGTATACTGATATGGTATATAGTTTAATTTAAATGATATTATATATATATATATTAATATACACACCTATTAAATAATACTTCTTACTCATGTGGTTTTATAACCATTTGTATCTTATTCTAGCAAAAATGTTTCTTAAATAAAACATATACGAATTTATTATATAGTTAATGTAATTGTGTAGATTATTTTAATAAAAAATATTTTAAAAAATGATGGAGGGTATACAAATTGTTAACAAATCTTTATTATTAAAAACCATTAATTTTCATATATACATATTTTAATTACATCAGATAATTCTTTAACTTTTATTTAAGGAAAGAATGGAGAATACCTTTTTAAATTAATAAGGGAGTTTATGGTTAGGTTAATAAAACTATTATATTTAGATGGACAAACTTAATTTTCTAAGGACTCTCAAGAATCATTCTCATAACTTGTCTTGCCTCAAAGGTTGTAATTCTTATCTTTAATATATATACATAATTCTTATAATATTGTGATCGTAACATTAATAGCAAGAGTAAATTCACTCTAAAAATTGCAGTTACGAAATGTTAATAGATATTTATATTTTTTGAATGTGCTAAAAAATGTTTATAGTTTGTTGATCTAGATGTTGTATTGTCTTGTAGGGTGGCCGTTCCCGTACCCATTCAGATTCAGTTCAGGTCTATTCGGGTTTTGGGTTTTTTGGGTTAAAAATTTCAGCCAAATCCAGTTATTTATAAATTTCAGTTTGAGTCTGTGCGGGTTCGGTTCGGGTTCGGATAACCCTTTTAAATTATTTTTAATTTTAAGATCTATATACTTTCAATTGCTCAAATCTAAAAATAAAAATAACAACATATAAATTTGAGTAATGTAGGTCATAAGGCCTAGAATTAACATAAATATTGGTTTGACTTGAATATTTGGATGATAAATCAATAGATATTTTAAGTATCTTTGTTTTTTTGAGTATTTTTAACTATTGTCGATATTTACTTTTGATAATTTGTATACATTTTAAAATATTTTGGACAACGACAAAATATCTTATATATTTTGAATACTTTTCTGGATATTAACTCTAAAAGTAACTAATATATTTAAGTATATAAACTTGATTCGGATATATTCGGATACCCGAAATATTTCGGTTCAGATTGGGTTTCCGATCATGTTACAAAGTAAAAGGGAGAGGACTATTTATAGTCAAATACCTTGTGAAATATATGAAACAAAAACAATAAAAGGTGATAGATAACTTATTTGGAGATGAGGATATCTGTCCCTATAATATGAATCATCATTTACAATACTTTCCATTGATTATTCATCTTGTATGCATATTGTCTTGTTAAAAACATAGTCATGAAAAATTGAGATTAAAAAAACTATGATAAAGGAAAATGAGTAAAGTGACGTAATCTTCTCATCAGAATGATGGACCTAGTTCTTTCTCCATAGGTCATGCAAATGACGAATTCCGATATTGTGGACGTTGTGAACAAATCAGTTTGATTATCACATGACTGTACATACTCACTATCCACTTCTTGATTTATTTATGTATGAGAAAAATAAGGGAGGAATATTCTTGATTTGGTCGATCTTGGTATAGCGTTCTTTGAGTTGAGCGACATAAGCCGCATTCTTTAAATACTTTTTTGGTTCCTTTTTTTTGTAACTATCGCACTTGTTTCTTATATGGGATGACTCATTGATCTAAGGCATACATATTCTCGACATGCTTAACAAAGCGTTACCGTTTCTTCATAATTTCGCAAAAGTTGCAACCAGAGTTTATATCTGAGAACGCAATGAGACTACAGTTCCACCAATTGTAAAAACGTATCCAATTTGTGATTGAGCTTTATGAGAATCTGATAAATTAAATACATCTGCAAAACCAATCATCAAATTTGGAGTTTCTACTATACATTCGTTCTACATAAAAAGCATCTTGGAGATAATGGAATATATGTTTATTCTGTTACAATCCTCAAGAGTAGGAAATAATTATATCTTGCAAGTAAGTGAGTATCAAAAGTAATATCAGGTTTAGTACAATTTCCAAGATATATAATTCTACCGATAACGCTCATATAAAGTATTTCAGGTCATAATATATCTTCGCTATTTTCACAAGACCTAAAAGGATCTTTATTAATATCGAGAGATCTATTAACTATTGGAATACTCAGAGGAGTCGCTTATCCATATAATTTTGCATGTCCGATGAGTTATGTGTTTGATAGAATGAGTTTAAGATGATATTTTATATGTCCAAGGAAGATCTAAAAAATTCACTTCTCTCTCAAAAGAGAAAATGAAGATTGAGATAGCCATGCTCCCTACTCGGATCTCTTCAGGTATATTTTTAACTTTTTTTTTTATAAGTTTTCCGCGGATTTCCTTTGTTCGGAAACTTATTAGAGTTTTATAAAACGACTTCTCAAGTTTTATAAAACGATTTCTCGAGTTTTATAAAACGACTTCTCGAGTTTTATAAAACCTATTTTTATTTTTTTTCGCGGAAAGAAAGGATTTTATTTTTAACAGAAATTATAGTAGACGTTGATTTCAACATTACGGTTCTCGACACCAACAATTAGCCCCCAGCTCGCAAGTTTCGGAGAAGGTTTTTGCGGGCGACTGAAGTTATTTTAATCGGAATCCATGGCTGCAATTTGTCTCATTACGAGATATGAGCTCTTTTTTTTTATAAGTATTGGATCATTACTTCACTTATCTTCCATCTCTCAAATTTCTCTCCAACTTCTCTCTAGAAAAATTCTCAAGATGTCTTCTTCCCAAGGTGATCAACAAGACCATGAGGTCTCAGCTAGTGACAACCCTATGGCGCACTCGCAGGATGCTCGTATTTCTGAGTTCCTCTTGTTTCAGGAGGAGATAGATTGCACCGACGCTGAGGAAAATACGGTGCCGACTTGCGCAGCCCCGGTGAACCCGTCCGTTCATCCGCCGTTCCGCCCCTTACTGAAGTCGAAACTGCAGCGGTTCCTGCCGAGGTCGGAACGGTTACGGATCCTACCGAGGTCGAGCCAGTCACGACTTTGAAGACTCCTCCTCAGGCCAAGAGGGTGATTGTTCTAGGACTTCCGGCGCTTAGTGCAACGCTGGATGCTCCAGCCAAAGGTCGTAAGAGACCTTGCACGAACCCGATTCTCCCAAGAGAAAGAGAGGCGCGAAGGGTCCGGAGACTGGAGCTTCTTCGAGCAAGGCGCCAAGCTTGGGTTCAATGTCGCAACACCGTGCCAAGGTATAGGTTCGCGAGTACACGTTTAAAAAGACTATTATTTTTAATTGGTGTCTAATTCTCTATCTTGGCTTTTCCAGTTTGTTTCGTTGATCAATGGGATGATGAAAGAGTGCGGATCTGAAGCTGAGCGTTTAGCTAAGGAGTTGGCCGAGTCGCAGGAGAGGTCCACTCAGATCGAGGGGAAATTGAAGGTGATAGAGGATGTGTATTCCGCGGAGGTGTCTCCGTTCGAGGCTAGGATCAGCGACTTGGAGAGCGATCTCGGAAAGACCGCGATTTCTCTGCTCAAGGCGAAGGATGCAAAGAAGTCCAGGGCTTCGGAGCTGCGCAGACTTCAGCGCAAGATGAAGAGTTTTGAGGGATCGGCGGTCTGTGCGACCGAAGGGATGTTCCTGTCGAGGGAAGTGACTCCAACCCAACTCTTGCTGCCGAAAGCGCTCCTCAGCCTGATGCAGATGAGAGCAACGATCCAGAGATTGCTGACGAAGGTGAAGGTGTTGTTGCGGGAATTGGTGATGCGATGGATGAGGATGAGACTTCGTGTGTGGAAGGTATCGGAAGTTGTTGTCTCGTAGGAGACTTAAGAATTGGATTTTTATGTGTTTGGTCGAGAATGGCTTTTGTACTTGTTCGGGACTGGCCTTTACGGCTTTGAATCCCTTGTTGCTTCGGCAACTTTTTATAATGAACAATCAGTTTTTTCGTTTAAACCTTTTGTTTCGAGTTGATATTGAGGGAGGTCCGTGAGTTGTCGTCTCGCATTCCTTTTCCTTTGTGGATTGCCGTATTCGTTTGCTCGTTTTAGGATGTTTAGTAAATCGGGTGAGCGTTCAGATGTAGATGAAGAGACATGCCTTTAGGATCTCGATTCATGCCTTAAGACGTTAAATACCAGTGTGCTGGGTTTAGGGCAAGACCTAGGTTTACTTTCGGATTGAGGCTATGCGATGACTAGTCCTGTTGCGTTTTTAACCTGATTCAATACCGATTTTGAATCCCCGATAGGTTCTCGGCTTATACGATTCGTCTGGTTGGAATCAAAAATCTCACTGGGAACAATTTCTAAGTTGCCCGGAAGTGCTGACCAAAAGTTTGGATTTCTTTTATAGCGCTATTACCCTTGTGTCGGTTTTTTGAGAGCTATCTCTGCGAGATAACTTAAGTTTGTTTAGGACTGTTGCGAGTTTGTTGTGATCAGCAACAAACTATTTTTAGGTGATAGATGTTTAAGTTGTTTGGGCCTTCGCGAAGGAATTATATCTTAAGAACCTGCGTATGTTTTTATAGTCGCGGACGGACTGTTTTTTGCTGTTGTTTTTTGGAGAGAAATGGTTTTCCGAATATTGGCGACGTGTCGCTATATTCAGAATTTTGTTTTTTCTTTCGCTGCGTTGCTGAAAAAGTTTTGGAAATTTCGAGTTTTGAAATTTCGGGAGTATGCGTATACACCTACCCCCCCCCCCCTTTTAGTGAGGGGGGACAGCTGGTCTTGTCTTGCGACAAGATGCCTACGTACCCTTTAGGGGGGATCAAACCATCTCGTAGTTCAGTATTTTGCGGGCGTGTTGCCTAGTGATAGTATTTCTTGATCGGGGAATTTTTGTGCCCTGCATGTTCGCGATTTCATACGCTCCCCGCCGGACTACCTTTATGACCCTGTATGGTGCTTCCCAGTTGGCTCCCAATTTCCCGGCGTTTCGTTCTGCGGTGTTTTGGAAGACTTTTCGTAAGACTAGTTCGCCTTCATGAAATCTGCGGCCTCGTACGTTTGCGTTATAGTACTTTGCGGCTGCTTGCTGATAGTTTTGAATTCGGATGAGGACCTGATCCCGTCGTTCGTTAACCAGGTCGAGTTCGTCAAGAAGCATTAGGTTGTTCGATTCTTCCCTTTCTGGGAGCAACCTCCTGCGTACTCCTGGAAATTCAACTTCTGCTGGGATCATGCATTATGTTCCGTACACGAGGGCAAAAGGAGTTTCGCCCGTTGCTCGCCTCGGGGTCGTGCGGTGCGACCATAAAACTCCCTCGAGTTCCTCGGCCCACCTGCCCTTTTTGGCGTCGAGGCGTTTTTTGAGGCCGTCGAGGATAGTTTTATTAATGGTCTCGGCTTGTCCGTTGCCTTGAGGGTATCTTGGAGTTGATTTTGTCAATCGTATTTTCTATTTCTCGCATAAAGCTTCGAATCTAGTCGAGATGAATTGAGACCCGTTGTCCGTTACGATTTCGTATGGGACCCCATGTCTGCAAACTATATTTTTCCATACGAAACACTCTACATGGGCGTCTTTGATGCTCGCGTAAGATTCCGCTTCGACCCACTTGGAGAAGAAATCGGTTAGGACCAATAGGAAGCGTTTTTGTTTTGACGCGTGCATCGGTCTGACTATATCCATTGACAATCGCATGAATGGATACGGTGCCGAGATGGAGGAGAGAACTTCGGCTGGCTGAAGAATAGTTGGAGCGTGCCTTTGGCACTTCTCGCATTTTCGTGCAAAACTCTCGCAATCCTTAATCATCGTCGGCCAAAGATATCTGTGGCGTTTGATGTTTATTGCGAGTGACCTCCCGCCGGAATGGTTTCCGCAAGAACCGGAATGTACTTCTTGCATTATCCGCAGTGCCTTTTCTCCTTGCACGCAGGTCATAAGTGGTCCGGAGAATCTCCACTTATAGAGTTCTTTATCGACTAGAACGTACCGTGCGGCCAGAGTTTTTATTTTTCGGGCTGTCCATTTTTTTGATGGGAGTGCTCCGTTGGTGATGTATACGAGGATTGTTCCCATCCATGGCCGGTCAAACCCGTAGTCGGACTGATCTGCGGCTGGCCGATTATCGTTTTCGTTGATATCGTCTTCTGGTTCGTCGATCAGGTTTATGATTATAGGTGGTCCGATGCTAGGGTGTTCGATGAATTCGACGGGAATTACTCTGCTCAGACCAGGATCCGAGCTTGATGCCAAGGCGGCCAGGGCGTCTGCTTGGGCGTTTTTGGCTCGAGGGATCCTAGTAAGGGCGAATTGGTCGAACTTTTTGGTTAAATCCTTGACTAAGGTTAGATACGCTTCCATCCTTTTGTCCATTGATTTGTATTCTCCGCTGAATTGGCTAGCTACCAACTGGGAATCGCAGTAAGCATGGAGATTACGTATCTTTAGACCGCGAGCTAGTCGCAATCCTGCGATCAAAGCCTCATATTCTGCTTCGTTGTTTGAAGCGTGGAAGATCAATCGAAATGATTGCTCTAATACTTCTCCCGTCGGGGATGCAAGTCGGATACCGATCCCAGAGCCTTGTTTGGACGAAGATCCGCGACGTATAGGATCCAAATTGAATTCGGTACCTGGTCTGGCGTGCCCCCCGTCGGGAGTTCTACTAGAAAATCTGCGAGCACTTGCGATTTCGCACAAGTCTTTATGCGATATTCGATGTCGTACTCGCTTAGTTTGATTGCCCATTTTGCTAATCTTCCTGATTGGCTGGGGCTATGCAGAATGGTTCGGAGAGGGAATGGAGTGGGCACAACGATAATATGAGACTGAAAGTATGGTCTCAGTTTTCTTGCCGACATGACTACGGCTAGCGCTAGTTTTTCCATCATCGGATATCGTGTTTCCGCGTCCAGCAGCGTCTTACTTACGTAAAAGATCAGTTTTTGTTCGCCGCGTTCTTCTTGTATGAGGACGCTGCTCACGGCGGTTGTCGATACCACGATGTAGAGAAATAATGGTTCTCCTTCTATGGGTTTTGCGAGTACTGGCGGGGTAGCTAGGTAATGATTTAGCTGTTGGAAAGATTTTTCGCATTCTTCTGACCACTCGAACTTTTTGTTTCCTTTTAATGTTTCATAAAAAGGAAGGCATTTGTCCGTTGACCGCGAGATAAAGCGGTTAAGTGCTGCGACCCTACCGGTCAATCTTTGTACTTCTCGTTTCGTCTTAGGGGATACCATTTCTATCAACGCCGTGATTTGTTTTGGGTTGGCTTCGATCTCTCGGTAAGCGATGAGATACCCTAAGAATTCTCCGGATGCGACGGCGAACCAACACTTCGCAGGATTCAACTTCATATTATGAAGGTTGAGTCTTTCGAAACATTCTTGGAGGTGTGTGACATGATCTTGCTCTTCGAGCGATTTTACGAGCATATCATCGATGTACACTTCCCTTGTTTTCCTGAGTTGTTCGGCGAACATGCGATTTACGAGTTGCTGATAAGTTGCGCCAGCGTTCTTAAGACCGAAGGGCATTACCTTATAGCAGTAGGTTCCGCGATCAGCTATGAACGCGGTTTTTTCCCGATCGTCAGGGTTCATCATGATCTGATTGTACCCCGAAAAAACGTCCATGAAAGATAAGAGTTTGTTCCCTGAGGTTGCCTCGACCAGGCGATCGATGTGCGGCAGCGGATAACTATCTTTAGGACATGCTTTATTGAGATCAGTGAAATCGATGCAAACTCGCCACTTTATGTTCTTTTTCTTAACGACGACATGATTAGCGAGCCAGTCAGGATATCGAACTTCTGTGATCAATCCGACTTTGAGGAGTCTCTCAACTTTGTTGTTGACCGCCTTGGCGCGTTCCGGCCCCTGTTTCCGTCTTTTTTGTTTGATGGGTTTGGATGTTGGGTCAACATTAAATTCGTGACATGTAATGTTATTTTCGATTCCTGGCATATCTTCCGAGTCCATGCGAATGTGTTCGAGTTTCGTTTCAGACACGTCAGGAGTTCGGCTTTTAAGGTCTTGCTCAGGTTCGCGCCAATTTTGACGCAGCGTTCTGGGAAAGCTTCATCGATGCATACGGAGATAACAGGCTCGCAGGTTTGCTCGCGTTTTCCTTCTAATGCCTCAGCTGCTCGCAACTTCCAGAAGATTTCTTTTTGATCTTGCTCTGGGGTGTTGGCGAGGGTAGACGATTTCTTTTTCTTTTTGGAAGAAGCGTCAGTCTGCAGATTTTTCCGTTTTAAATCTGTGGGATAGCAAACCCGCGAGGTTCTCCGATTTCCCCATATAGTCTCGATTTCGTATTGACTCGGAAACTTAAGAAACATATGATACGTCGATCGAACCGCTCGCATCGAGTTTAACCACGGTGTCCCTATGATTGCGTTGTAGGACATGGGTCGATCGACAACTTGGAATTCGACGATATTTACTATGCTTCTGGATCGTCAGCTCGATGATAAGAAGATCGTTGAGAGGTTTGATCGAATCGATCGTTGCTCTTTCCTTGAACGAGATGACATCACCGTTTAAGTTAGGCATATCAGTTCGTTTCAGCGATTATGTGTAAGAGAATCCGACTCCCCCTCCTTCTAGCGCCAAACTGTGGGAACCGTAATTCACACCGTCGATTTTCCGTCAATTATGGAAATTTAGGGAAAATCCTAATTCTCCCGAGGTCATGGATCTTTGCGGAAATCACTAAAACAAACGAAGTTAACAGAATATAGATGAACAAGAATAACGACGAGTAGAATACAGATAAAGAATTTGCGTAAGAGCTTTTATTGAATAAGAGATTGACTGCTGTTACAAAGAGAATCGCGGAACTTAGACGTCAAAACGTTCTAAGGATCTGACTTGCTAGTCTAAACACCTAAGCCCTAAATTCGCCTAAGCTAACAGCCACCTCTCTAGGTCTAATTTTCGTCATCTGCTTCTGTCCTCTGCCTCCTGCTTATATACTCCCTTCCTAGGCGGTTTGGTCTTTCCATTTTGCCCAGATTTGAGTTTATCGAGAATCTTCCATTTTTCTCAATCTTTCCTTTTTTTCCGACGAAAATCTTCTATTTATCGTCAAACTTGACATTTATCTTCAAATTTGACATTTATCTTCTTTCTGCGAGTAAATCATCAACCGTCGTCGTATCTTTGGGTTAGACTTCGTCAAAGTCGCAAGATAGGCTTTTATCGCGTTTTAGGTCTTTTCAAGCCGTTTGCGGTAAAACCTTTTGACGACTTTATACGATATCGTTTCCTGATTCGATGATGTTTATAAATAAGTTTCTCGAGTTAATCGTAGAGTTTGGCAATGTTCGACGTTTCGGTTAATCGTTGCCGCTTTCTACGATTCACTCGAAGTTTTATTAAAAACGCGTTTTTATGATTTCTCACGAAAAATCTTGAGTAAATCGTATAGTTTAGGCAATGTTCGGTGTTTTGTTTAACCGTTGCCGTTTTATACGGTTTCCTTGAGTTCTTTCGAGAAAACAACACTTTACGGTTTTTATAGTAAACTCGAACGACAGGACAGATCTAGGCGAAACGAGAGACATTTCGACCGTGGTTCGGAACATGGTCGTGGCAAAGGACGTATGCTTTGAATCGAGGACATGGGAGATCGAGGCTTGGGATAATTTGGTCGACGTACGACGAACCGAACCGGACCGGTTCAGATCGCCGTACGGCGAGCTATACGAGACGCCCCTAGCTCGCCATACGGCAAGCTAGCTTTGGTTGTGATAGCTCGCCAGCGAGCTATCTCTGGTCGAGATTGCTCGAGGCCACTTAGCTCGCCGTACGGTGAGCTAGTACGGCCGAACCAGCTTGCGGTTTACGGCGGATGCGGTTTTTCGCGGTTTTGTGCTTAACTCGGACAATCGTGTTATCGGCGTTTGTTTCGTTCTTTCGAGATAACTATTTTCGAGTTTTCCGCGGATTTCCTTTGTTCAGAAACTTATTAGAATAAAACGACTTCTCGAGTTTTATAAAACGATTTCTCGAGTTTTATAAAACGACTTCTCGAGTTTTATAAAACCTATTTTTATTTTTTTTCCTGGAAAGTAATGATTTTATTTTTAACAGAAATTATCGTAGACGTTGATTTCGAGATTACGGATTTCGACACCAACAGTGACACATGAGCATTAGTCAGCATCCTACAAAAGGAATCATTCACTTTTGTGGATTGCTCTGAGAGGAAATCAGGAGGTATAATCAGAGACATGGAGGTGCAAATTGGTAATGCACCAATTCTGTTGGGGTCAGAATCGGTACGACGGAATTAATAGCCAAAACTCCCCGCGAAAATACAAAAAGAACAGTTTTATAAAACCCGAGGAATAGTTTTATAAAACTCAAAGTCATTTATAAAACTCGCAGACCGTTTTATAGAACTCGAAAGATCGTTTTGTAAAACTCGAAGATCGTTTTATAAAACTCGAAGAAATCGTCTTATAAAACTCGAAGATCGTTTTATAAAACTCGAGAAATCGTTTTATAAAGCTCGAGAATCGTTTTATAAAACTCGACAAATCGTTTTATAAAACTCGAAGATCGTTTTATAAAACTCGAAGAAATCGTTTTATAAAGCTCGAGAATCGTTTTATAAAACTCGAGAAATCGTTTTATAAAACTCGAAGATCGTTTTATAAAACTCAAAGAAATCATTTTATAAAACTCGAAAGATCGTTTTATAAAACTCGAAGATCGTTTTACAAAACTCGAGAAATCGTTTTATAAAACTCGAAGATCGTTTTATAAAACTTGAAAGATCGTTTTATAAAACTCGAAGATTGTTTTATAAAACTCGAAGGTCGTTTTATGAAATCCGAAGATCGTTTTATAAAACTCGAGAATCGTTTTACAAAACCGCAAAAAACCGCAAAAAGCCGAAAAAGCCGTAAAACGCGAACTAGTCGCAACTAGTTCGCCCATCGGCAAACTAAGCCGGCCCGGCTTAGTTCGCCGATGGGCGAACTAGGACATGCCCGACTAGTTCGCCCATCAGCGAACTAAGCCGGACCGGCTTAGTTCGCCGATGGGCGAACTAGAGACGTCCCGGACACTCCGCGTCTCGATTTCCAGCATTCCCGATTTGAAACTTACGTCTTTCGATAAGGTCGCGTTCTAAACCACGGCCGAAATGTCTCCCCTTCCGTCTCGATCCGACTTACCGTTCGAGTTTTACGATAAAAACCGTAAAACTTCTTTTCTCGGAAAGAACTCGAGGAAATCGTATAACACGGCAACAGTTAAACGAAACACCGAACATTGCCTAAACTATACGATTTATTCGAGATTTCTCGTTGAAATCATAAAAAACGCGCTTTTAATAAAAAACGCCGAGTAAGTCGTAAAAAATGTGTTTTTAATAAAAAGTCGAGTAAATCGTAAAACTTTGCGATTAACTCGAGAAATTTATTAAAAACGACGTCAGATCAGGAAAAGATCCCGTAAAAAGACTGAAGCGATTGAGAAGTCTACGACAGCCGAGTAAACACACTCGCGCAAACAATCAGAACTACGAGATGGCTTGATTTCCGAAAGGAATACGTAGGCAGCTCGCCTAAAGACGAGTTCAGCTATCCCCCCTTCCAAAGCGGGGGGGGGGGGGGGGGGGGGGGGGGGGGGGGAGTGGGTGAGTATACGAGTATTCGTATACTCCCGAAATTTTTTACAAAATTTCTTTTAACTTTGTAATCGAAAATTTTTCGAAATTTTTAATAAAGACAAAGTTAGAATATCTCCGCTACCATCGGAAAACGCAAAACCGGAAAATCACTTCCGCAGTAACAACTACTCAATCATTTTTACAAAAATTCGCATAATCAAAATATTTTCGGAAAGAGCAGGCGATACGTCGCCTAAATTCTCGAAGAAAAATATTTCCCCAAAGTCCGTCCGCGACTATAAAAACACAAACGCTCGGCGATTGGCCCCGTCGAGCACGCTAGCCGTCCTAAACAAACGCACCGACCTATCGGTCCGCATACATCCGACGAGGATAAAATAGCGCGCTATAAAAGAAATCTAAATTTTTGGTCAGCACTTCCGGGAAATTGTTCCCGGTGAGATGCTCGATTCCAACCAGACGAATCGTATAAGCCGAGAACCTATCGCGGATTCTAAATCGGTATGGAATCAGGTTAAAATCGCAACGGGCAAAACGAAAGCCGATTAGTCATCGCACAGCCCCAATCCGAAAGTAAACCTAGGTCTTGCCCTAAACCGAGCACACTGGTCGCTAACGTCTCAAGGCATGAATCGAGATCC
>CAKOAT010050377.1:91499-103039 GCA_932364175.1 Eruca vesicaria subsp. sativa | reverse complement strand
CGAAAAACAATGACAAAATCAAAAAACTAACTAAGAGCATCACACATCGAAGTCATCAAAAGAAGACTGATCGACTTCGCCATCTACATCCGAAATCCCAGGACCAACTTCAACCGAATCCGGCGACACCACGACGGGATTCCATTGATCCCACATACGCGCCTTAAGGTCAAAAAACTCGGACTGCATATCTTTTTCCCGCTTCAAATATTCCGATCACACTTGGGATTCCTTACCAAACGAATACCCTTCATTCTGAGTCAGGGATAACCCATGAACGACCCCGCGACATTCGCGATAATCACCATGCGCCCGTTGAACAGCTTCCGCATCCCAATAACCGGTTGCAAATCGCTCGCGACTGTTGGTGTCGAAAACCGTACTCTCGAAATCAACGTCTGCGATAGCTTCTGTAAAAGGGAGATCATTACTTTCCGCAAAAGTGATTTTATAAAACTCAGAATCATTTTATAAAACTCGAGAATCGTTTTATAAAGCTCGAGAATCGTTTTATAAAACTCGAGAATCGTTTTATAAAACTCGAAGAATCGTTTTATAAAACTCGAGAATCGTTTTATAAAGCTCAAGAATCGTTTTATAAAACTCGAGAATCGTTTTATAAAACTCGAAGAATCGTTTTATAAAACTCGAGAATCGTTTTATAAAACTCTAGAATCGTTTTATAAAACTCGAAGAATCGTTTTATAAAACTCGAGAATCGTTTTATAAAACTCGAGAATCGTTTTATAAAACTCGAGAATCGTTTTATAAAACTCGAGAATCGTTTTATAAAACTCGAAAAATCGTTTTATAAAACGAATCGTTTTATAAAACTCGAAGAATCGTTTTATCGCGTTTTATAAAACTCGGGAGCATATTCTTCCCGCTACATTCATACGAATAAAAGCACGCTCTTAAAAACGCAAACTGATTTTTAATAAAGCCGCAAACGCGGCAGGGACTCAGAGCCGTTTTATAGAACTCGAAAGATCGTTTTGTAAAACTCGAAGATCGTTTTATAAAACTCGAAGAAATCGTATTATAAAACTCGAAGATCGTTTTATAAAACTCGAGAAATCGTTTTATAAAGCTCGAGAATCGTTTTATAAAACTCGACAAATCGTTTTATAAAACTCGAAGATCGTTTTATAAAACTCGAAGAAATCGTTTTATAATGCTCGAGAATCGTTTTATAAAACTCGAGAAATTGTTTTATAAAACTCGAGAAATCGTTTTATAAAACTCGAAGATCATTTTATAAAACTCGAAGAAATCATTTTATAAAACTCGAAAGATCGTTTTATAAAACTCGAAGATCGTTTTATAAAACTAGAGAAATCGTTTTATAAAACTCGAAGATCGTTTTATAAAACTTGAAAGATCGTTTTATAAAACTCGAAGATTGTTTTATAAAACTCGAAGGTCATTTTATGAAATCCGAAGATCGTTTTATAAAACTCGAGAATCGTTTAACAAAACCGCAAAAAACCGCAAAAAACCGAAAAAGCCGTAAAACGCGAACTAGTCGCGACTAGTTCGCCCATCGGCGAACTAAGCCGGGCCCGGCTTAGTTCGCCGATGGGCGAACTAAGAAGAACTCTCTAGTTCGCCCATCGGCAAAATAAGCCGGGCCCGGCTTAGTTCGCCGATGGGCGAACTAGGAAGTGATCAACTAGTTCGCCCATCGGCGAACTAAGCCGGCCCGGCTTAGTTCGCCGATGGGCGAACTAGGACATGCCCGACTAGTTCGCCCATCGGCGAACTAAGCCGGACCGGCTTAGTTCGCCGATGGGCGAACTAGAGACGTCCCGGACACTCCGCGTCTCCATTTCCCGCATTCCCGATTCGAAACTTACGTCTTTCGATAAGGTCGCGTTCTAAACCACGGCCGAAATGTCTCCCGTTCCATCTCGATCCGACTTACCGTTCGAGTTTTACGATAAAAACCGTAAAACTTCGTTTTCTCGGAAAGAACTTGAGGAAATCGTATAACACGGCAACGGTTAAACAAAACACCGAACATTGCCTAAACTATACGATTTATTAGAGATTTCTCGTTGAAATCATAAAAAACGCGCTTTTAATAAAAAACGCCGAGTAAGTTGTAAAAAACGTGTTTTTAATAGAAAGTCGAGTAAACCGTAAAACTTTGCGATTAACTCGAGAAATTTATTAAAAACGACGTCAGATCAGGAAACGATCCCGTAAAAAGTCGGAAGGACCTAAAACGCGATAAAAACCCATCTCGCGATTTCAACGGAATCTAACCCGCAGATTTGATAACGTTTTGACGGTTTACTCGCAGAAGGAAAATAAAAGTCAAGTTTAAAGATAAAAGGAAGGTTTGAAGATAAATAGAAGATTTCCGCGGAAGAAAAGGAAGGATCGAGAAGATTGGAAAATTCCCGATTTAGTCAAATCTGGGCAAAATGGAAAGACCGATCGACCAAGGTGAGGAGTATATAAATAGGAGGTCTAGGGCAGAAGCACAGACACGAAATTCAGAGCTCTCACCACCAAAACTAGCATTTAGGAATATTTCCGTTTTTCTGTTAGCAAGCTGCGTCTCAATTAGGGTTTTCGTTATTAAGCTTTTCGGCTACTCTTTTGTACCAGTTCTACGCAGATTCGGAATAAGAACCTCTTTGCTCTCTATTTCGTTTATTATCATTCAAATTCTAAGTTATCGTTTTCTTATTTTTCGTTGTGCGGTTCTCGCAGATAGCCGATTCCTCTGGAAACTTAGGGTTTTCCCGAAGTTTCCTTTTTTACGATTTATTTGACAGTAGGGTGAAATCGACTCCCACAAATTCCTGTAGATTTTCATGTCCTATGTCCTGGATATCAAGTTAAACTGGAATTCTTCACTCTTATTGGGAAGAGCTTTCATGGCCACAGTAGGCAGTTTGTGACACGAATACTAACAGGTTTTGTCTTACTTTAATTGATCCAAATGTTTTGTTATGATCCTTTTCGTGTCGTTAAGCAACATGTACACCTATTGGAGACTGGAGATGCTGGATTCATTGCTGCATGCCATTGTGAAGCAGAGTATGAAACGATCGACACACACTCGATATCGTCGATCGATTCCCTATCCAGCCGGTGACCGATGCAACTCTTGATGCATCGATCGACAGACATTCCACGCATGGAACCCTACTACCCGGACCTTGCCTTTCAGACCACCAGCAACAAGAAGGATGACTACTTTTTAGGCAGTTGGGCAGATAGTGGTTACCATGAGAGTTTTGCAATCGAAACTGAAATCATATCAGACTCAGTGGATAACAAAGAAGAGCATGATGAGGATTATGAGGAGGAGTATGCTAGAGAGATCCATGCAATTTACCAAAGAAAGACTCCTACAACCCATGAACAAGAAGAAGCTCACGAAATCGATCGACGTGGACAAACCAAAATCGATCGATACTCAGTCTCATCAGGAAGATCCACATCAACAATCGGTTGACACACACATGTGCACATAGATTGATTTCAAGGCCACCGACTTAAGGAACTTTGGAAATATTCCAATTCCTACTAGGGCGCCTGATGACTATAAAAGAGGTCTTACCACCAAAATGACGTCTCATACCATAAATCAGACAAGATGTAAGCACCTACCACCTTTGGGAGACAGAGCAAGAGAGGAACAAACTACAGAGATCATCATGGCAAATCAACAAGTACAACAATCAACAAGATAAGGATCACTGTTGGTGTCAAAAACCGTAATCTCGAAATCAACGTCTACGATAACTTCTGTAAAGATAAAATCAAATCTTTCCACGGAATACAAAAATACGATTTATAAAACTCGAGAATTTGTTTTATAAAACTTGAGAAATCATTTTATAAAACTCGAGAAATCCTTTTATAAAACTCGAGAATTCGTTTTATAAAACTCGAGAAATCGTTTTATAAAAGGAGTTTCCGAACAAAGGAAATCCGCGGAAAGATTTGGAAATCGTTATCTCGGAAGAATGAAACGATCGTCGATTACATGATCATCCGAGTTAAGCGAAAAAACCGCATCCGCCGTAAATCGCGAGCTGGTTCGGCTGAACTAGCTCGCCGTACGGCGAGCTAAAAAGGCCTCAAACTAGCTCGCCGTACGGCGAACTAGAAGGTTCCCGGATAACTTGCCGTACGTCGAGCCGACGATCCCGAGCCTTGATCTCTTGCGTCCCCGATTCAAGGCTTACGTCCTTCGACACGATCATGTTCCAAACCACGGTCAAAATGTCTCCTGTTTCGTCTCGATCCGTCCTATCGTTCCAGTTTTATGATAAAAACCGTAAAACTTTGTTTTCTCGAAAAGAACCCGAGGAAGTCGTATAGAACGTAAATGGTTAAACGAAACACCGAACATTGCCTAAACTATACGACTTATTCGAGATTTTTTTGTAAAAATTGTAAACTCGCATTTTTTATAAAAAAACGTCGAGTGAATCGTAAAAAAGACAACGATTAACCGAAAAACGAACGTAGCTAAACTTTACGATTAACTCGAGGAATTTATTAAAAACGGCATCGGATCAGGAAACGATCTCGTATAAAGTCGTAAAACGGATTTATCGCAAAACGGCTCGGAAGGTCCTAAAACGTGATAAAAGCTCATCTCGCGACTTTTAGAAATCTAACCGGAAGATACGATAACATTTTGACGATTTACCCGCAGAAGGATAAAAGTCAAGTTTGAATGTAAATGGCAAATTTGAAGATAAATAGAAGATTTCCGCGGGAAAAAAGGAAAGATCGAGATAAATGGAAGATTCCCAATAAACTCGAATCTAGGCGAAATGGAAGGACCAAACCTCCAAGGAAGGGAGTATATAAGCAAGAGACATAGGGCAGAAGCAGAGGACAAAAATCAGACCTAGAGAGGCGGCTGTTAGCTTAGGAAATTAGGACTTAGGCGTTTAGACTATCAAGCCAGATCCTTAGAACGTTTCGACGTCTAAGCTCCGCGATTCTCTTTGTAACATTTGTCAATCTCTTATTCAATAAAAATCTCTCACGCAAATTCTTTATCTATTCTCTGTTCTTAGTTATTGTTATTCATCCATATTCTGTAAACTCTGTTTGTTTTAGTGATTTCCGTAGAGATCCAGGACCTCGGGAAAAAATTAGGGTTATCCCTAAGTTTCCATATTTGACGGAAAATCAACGGTGTGAATTTCGGTTCTCACAGTTTGGCGCTAGAAGGAGGGGAGGTCGGATTCTCTTACACAATAATCGCTAGAACGAACGAGAAAAGATATGCCTAACCTAAACGGCAACGTCATCTCGTTCGAGAAAAGAGCAACGATCGATTCGATCAAACCTCTCAATGATCTTCTCGTTATCGAGCTGACGATCCAGAATATGGATGTCGCATGGATATTAGTCGATACCGGAAGCTCGGCTGATATCATCTTCAAAAATACTCTCGAGAGAAGGGAAATCGATATGTCTGAAATCGTGGAAAACGCAAGCGCGCTAGTAGGACTCTCGGGAGAAGTCACCATGACCCTTGGAACGATCAACCTTACGGTTCGCGCCGGGAGCATAGTGAAAAACGTCGAATTCCAAGTCGTCGATCGACCCATGTCTTACAACGTAATCGTAGGGACACTATGGTTAAATTCAATGCAAGCGATTCCGTCGACGTACCACATGTGTCTTAAGTTTCCGACTCCGTGCGGAATCGAGACCATATGGGGAAATTGGAGAACCTCGCAAGTTTGCTATGCCGCAGATTTAAAACGAAAAAATCTGCCGGTCGACGTTTCTTCCAAAAAGAAAAAGAAGTCGACGGCCCTCGACAACGTCCCAGAGCAAGATAAAACAGAACTCTTCTGGCAGTTGCGAGCAGCCGAGGCACTGGAAGGTAAACGCGAGCAAACCTGCGAGCATGTCGTCTCAGTGTAGATCGACGACGCTTTTCCCGAGCGCTGCGTCGAAATCAAGAATCTTCCATTTATCTCGATCTTTCCTTTTTTCTGGAGGAAATCTTATATTTATCTTCAAACTTGACATTTATCTTCAAATTTGACATTTATCTTCTTTCTGCGAGTAAATCATCAACCGTCGTCGTATCTTCGGGTTAGACTTCGTCAAAGTCGCAAGATAGTCTTTTATAGCGTTTTAGGTCTTTTCAAGCCGTTTGCGGTAAAACCGTTTTACGACTTTATACGATATGTTTTCCTGATGCGATGCTGTTTATAAATAAGTTTCTCGAGTTAATCGTAGAGTTTGGCAATGTTCGACGTTTCGGTTAATCGTTGCCGCTTTCTACGATTCACTCGAAGTTTTATTAAAAACGCGTTTTTATGATTTCTCACGAAAAATCTTGAGTAAATCGTATAGTTTAGGCATTGTTCGGTGTTTTGTTTAACCGTTGCCGTTTTATACGATTTCTTTGAGTTCTTTCGAGAAAACAACACTTTACGGCGTATCAAGCTCGACAAACGCTATTTGGCCCTTGTCCGATCACGCTTCACTTCAATGCCAAGTTTACAAACCGACTCGACCCTATCAGTAGCATGAAACTGTCGTGGTCTAATCCTCAACCAAATACGACCTTGGCTGTGTGGCTGAATACTACCTTCACGCCAAGCCAATACATTCGACGGATAATGCAAACTTGTCGAAAATCGGATAAGTTTTGTATTCTTATGATTCACTCTATTTCCGAAGCAAGTTTCCTACAAAATCTGACGTGTAAGAAAACACTCATAACAGAGCTCCTGAAGCCGTACGAATCTCGGAGGGTCAACACTTCACAAAGCACCGTAACGAAAAACGCTTCGTTTCGGGGAAACAACTTACGCGACCTCTCGGTACTAATTGCCCTAGCACAAATCATAAAACTACTTAACATCCAAACAGGAATGTAAGTTTTAATTGCGAATATCCGCAAACGAACCAAAGTGTTCTTGCAAAGCAGGGTTAAGACAAAACCCCCGCAACACCGCGAAACATCTTCGAGCCCGCAAACGTATCGAACACGAAACACGGCACATGAAATAAAAACCAACTTTCGGCACTGCAAGACGTCGCAGACGCCCGGAGAATAGTTTTTTGATACAAATACCTTCCTCGATAAAGTCATTTTCTTGGAAGACCTAACAGTCCGTTCGCGACTATAAAATACGCAAAACTTCTTAATGTACGTATCCTTCGCGAAGGCCAAAACAACGTAAACATCTAAAAAGTTTGTTGCTGACACTACAACAAATGTGGCTTTTCATAGCGTACGGTTTACGCTATAATATCGTTTTAATAGCGGTTTTAAAAATGCTATTATATTTGACGCTATAATAGAGTACCCATATACGATAGCGTTTTAAAATTATGCTATTGTTGAGTGGCCTATAATAGCATTACGTTTATGCTGTTTTAATTCTATTGATGACACATTACTCGTGTTATAGGAACTTTTATAACGGCAGTTTTCTAACGCCATTTAAAGTATATTCATAACACGTTTTTGCGCTTATAGGAAACTATATAACAGCTGTTATCTTGCGCTGTATTAATTATATTTATAACACCTTATTCGTGTTATATGAAATAATATAACAGCTTTTCTGTTATGCTGTATTAAACTTAATAATTACATCAAATTTGTGTTATATAAAATTGTATAATATCATTTTTCGGCTGTTATTTATATTTGTAAAACAGCTCTGCATAAATGCTATTTGTGGTTGTGGTTTTGATTTTGTACATATGAAAATCCAATAAATCCATCTGAATCTAATGTTACATCAAATTCTCATAAAGAAATAAACAAAGTCTGAATCCATTTTCATTTCTCCATAATAGAAGTACATTGTCATAATTAAGTTTGAAAGAAAACACACAATACCATAGGTTCAGTAGTAATACTAAACGAAACAGAACACACAATACCATAGGTTCAGTAGTAACACTAAATGAAAGAAAGTAGAAGCCTTCAACCTCAAACGATGACAACTTTATCTTCAGGCCATGCTACAGTGGTGCCGATTGCATCCTCCATAGACTCAATTGCAGACGTTGGCCTCCAAACCTTGGCATCGTTCACCTTCACTACATCAACCCACACACGAACTGCATTATTGCCCAACGGAACAAAATGGACTAACTGCTCAGGGTTGTTCGAAGACCAGCGTCCTTCTGCAACAACTACTTTCTCACCGGTAATATCCAACAGTTTGCACTTCTGACCCTCTTTCACAATCTGCATAAGATAACGATGTCAAATAGTGTCAATAATATGTAACAATTAGCAATTCTATCACGTTAACTATCACTACCTACTAATACAGTTACACTTACCTTCTGAGAACTTGAAGAAGGTTGTGAAAATGTTTTTGAAGTCTTAGCAGGAGCTGGTGGAGTGTGAACTTGTGAGTGCGTATGAGGAGTAGCTGTAGTTGGTGACTCTGTCTCTGAGTTCTCAAATAAAACTCTGCTTGCTGGCCATGCTACAAACGTCTTCAAACAATTGCGAAGGCTTGAGTGTTTTTCTGTTGGCCGCCAAAGAAATGTCTCTGTTACCGTTACCACATCCACATATACTTTAACAGCATTTGGTCCAAGAGGAAGGCCATCCACCAAGGCTTTGGGATCACGAGTCTCCCAACGACCTTCAGCAACTGTCTCTTCATCATCAGTTAGCCAATGTAACAGTTTGCACTTGTTCATGTCTTTTGTCTCTGGGCTTTGACAAACAAACAAATCCAACATAGGAAACAAAGTAATATATATTAGAAAAAGAAACTTTAGATAAAAATAAGATGAGTAATTAAAACCTTACATTATTAGGGAGGTCATTTGGAGAGAACTCCTCGTCAAGAACTAGAACCGCATCCTGAGGCCACGCCACTGTTTCTCCTACAGCCTGACCAATGGTATACATTTTTGGCGCCGGTCTCCAAAGGAATGCATCTTTTTCAAAAGCCGTCTCAACTACCACCTTAGCTGAATTAGGACCCAATGGTACATTGTTAACAAACTCCATCACATCAGAAGACAGAAAACGACCATCTGCTACTTTGGATTCCTTGTCACACCAATCGTATAGAATACACTTAGGCTGTGGAAACCTTTTGTTTACACTCTGCAAATAAAAATCAACAGACCTGTTACATTCCGTTCAAGTTTAGGAAACATATAATTTATCCAGAAGAACTTACTGATGGTGGTGAATTTTCACCCACTTCAGAGTCTGACCGCTACAAATGGACATAAAAATTAGGTTCCAATTTTGCTAAAAAACAATAACGAAATGGACACTTACTCGACTATTCATTTTTGCAAGGGCCTCTTGTAATTCGTGGACCTGCTGCTTCAACTGAACTTGAGTCTGTTGCATTTCAGTCATATGCTTGGTCTTCAAGCCGAACAACGCAAGTTTCGTCGCACTCATTCCTCTACCCATTGCCCTTAAGCGTCCAGGATTGTCAGGTCCTAAGAGCTGACTAAGAGTGTCTTCTGTTGGGTTTGAGGATGATGCTCCTGGATCATCAGAACGATCAAGAAACTCATTGGCCTTTTCCTGAAACATGTTGAATTAATGATCAAATAAGGTAGCTCTAATCTGAAGCAGATAATCAAATAAGGTAATGAAAGAACATATTACTATTTTTTCAGCAGCATCCATGTTTACTGCTGTCCCATCCTTTTTAGTTCGTGANTTGCGGCTACATGTATGAGGAATCTGTTTACGTCTTCTGTCCTTGAATGCATCACTAACAGCCTGTATAGAAGTGTTACAATGTTGATTATTAAAAAAAAAAAATACAATCTCATACCTTGAACTCTTTACTAGTCTTCTCTTTCACAAACTTCCTCCACTCAGCCACTGGAATATTGTCGGGACGCAACTTCATTCTCCCTGAGTGGTTATCAGCTTTGATGATCTGATTAACCAAGCGTGATTTAGAGGCCCTCCATAAGCATCCCATCTGTTTCATTACTGCCCCTTTTTCAAACTCTCCATCCAGTTCGAACCGTAACTACAAAAACAATAAAACTTTAAAAGTAAGAAGAAAAAATTAAGACAATCATAATCTACATTGAGGCCATGATTAGAAATACCTTAACAGATTTCCACAGAACACTCTTCCGGTCCTCACCAATTTTTCTCCAATCATCTATCACGACAGGAACATGTTCCCTTACCAAGGGACCTAAGTACGAAGAAAGCTTAACTGATCCTTCTCCACAGGGTTCTCCAAACTCGGTGAAATCCACTTTAATTCGTGCATTAGGATCTCTTGCAATATCTTTCATCTTCGTTGGTCCTCTATGTTTCTTAGACCGGGGCTGTACCATATCAGTATCCTCATCAGCTAGCTTTGCACCTTCGGCCTCTTTGTTGGGTTCTTGTCCACAAGTCGTACCAGCTTGAGAATCTGTGTTAACTTCTTCTCTACCATCATTAGCAGCTTCAGAATCAATGATGGGTTCTTCTACAGGAGCATTAGCATCTTCTGCATTTTGGTTGAGTTCTTCTCCTTCGTCATTAGCACCTCGTGGTTCATCAAACTGTGGCTGTGTCGGGTTATCTTTGTATAGAGGCTGTGATTCCTCAATCCCATGGTAAGTTGTGCCGATGAATTCAGGTTCATCATGTCGTACTTGAGTTTTCCTTTTCTTGGATTGCTTTCTCCCTTTACCAGCCATGAAAATCCTACAGTAAAACTCAAGAGAAACTCAACAATTAGCTCATACTCAAACCAACTCAAACATGAATCATAAATAGTTAATGAATGCAATCAATCGTTTATTCCATAATAGATAATCAACCAAATAATGTAATGCAAACCCAAGAATTTTTAATCAACGAAATCAAACATATATTCCTTCACTATCATCTCTGACATCATCAGCTTCATCTGATATGTCCTCTAGACTCATATCCATCTCCTTAGGCAATGGACCAACATCTGCCTGTAACTCATCAACTTTCTCATCACTGTATCTTCTACTTGGACCCTTCATTACTACATACCAACTCGATTCATCATTTTCCCTTGTGTAAAATATCTGTCTCGCCTGAGATGCTAAAATGAAAGGATCCTTTGCAAAGGATATGTGGCTGTGATTAAAATTGACCAGCGTAAAGCCATCCTCTACCTTCACACCGTTACCTTTAACTGCCCATTCACACCTGAATATTGGCATGTAGAAGGCATTGTAATCTAGTAGAATAATATCAACTACTCTTCCATAGTAGGATACAACGTCTACCATTTGTGATGTGTCCCTTGCACTTGATCTACACATTGCTGTTGCCTCATAATAAACCCCACTATTCTGACTTAGCCTATGCACCTGCTTTGTATGAAACCGTAGGCCATTCACAATGTAGCCTGTGTAAGATCTGGCTGTACTACGAGGACCATAAGCCAGCCACTTCAGTGTCTCTTCCTCATTAGATAAATCAATAGGTTTCTAAAATTTATTTAAGAAATAGGTCAGTTAGAGTACATGGGTATAAAATAATTAAATAAACATTTGTATTACTAAGAGACCTGTTGCTTTAGCCAACCCGCAAAGTT
>CAKOAT010050377.1:71738-91111 GCA_932364175.1 Eruca vesicaria subsp. sativa | reverse complement strand
TGGAATGAGCGGGCAGCTGATATAGGACGACCTTCAAGGATGGAATGGCTCTCGTACTCAGTGTTTCTGTCCTCTTTGTCTTCTACATTTGTTGTAGTCTTCAAGAAAGCCGAGCAGAACTTCATGCACTCGTCTGCAAGATAAGACTCAGCTATACACCCCTCTGGTCTAGCTGTGTTTCTTACATAATCTTTCAAAATTTCATGTACCTGTTAAAAGTGAAAATACAAATTTTATTAGTAATTCGAACTAGAAGATAAATTCTAAAAAATTTCACAACAAGACATACCTTTTAAAAGGATACATCCATCGGAAATGGACAGGACCACCAAGTCGAGCTTCTCTGGCTAGATGCACACACAAGTGAACCATGATGTCGAAGAAACTAGGTGGCCAAAATCTTTCAAAAATGCAAAGAGTCTCCACAATTTCAGTTTCCATTAGCTGGAGTTGTTCCATATCAAGTTCTCGTAGGCAAAGAAGGTTAAAGAAAGCACATAAGCGGAAAATGGCTACCCTAGGACCCTTGGGTAGTAATCCCCTAATTGCTACTGGCAGCAGTTGTTGCATTAGGACGTGGTAATCATGGGATTTGAGTCCCATTACCTTACACTCCTCTAAGGATATACAAGTAGATATATTAGCACAGTAGCCATCAGGACCTTTAAAGTCGAAGAGCCGCTTACAGAATGTGTGCTTCTCTGACTTTGACAAAGACCATGGAGCTGCTGGGAGTAATGTCCTTTTACCCTGAGGTTTTGGATGCAAATCCTTCCTGATACCAAGACTTTCAAGATCCTTTCTAGCCTTTAGACCATCCTTTGAATTGCCACAATGTAACAATGTGGCAATCAAGCTTGCAGCCACATTCCTCTCGACGTTCATAACGTCTAGATTATGTCGAACAGGGAGCTCCTACACATGTCAAAGAAAATAAAGAAATCAATCAGAACAAGTGTTCAATAATTAACCATCGAGTAAATTGAATCTTTATGCATACCTCCCAATAAGGCAATGAGAAAAAAATCGAACGTTTCTTCCATCTAGACAATTCCTCTTTGTCTTTCTCTCCCATAACTTCATCTTCATCAGATTCACTTAGTTCCTCCTCGTTATCAGATGGTATGTCAACTCGAGCAGCTCTCTTTTTCACAGACTGTTTTCTATTACCAAACACATTCTTGTAATTTCGCAGCAGGAATGAGACATTCCTTCCCGTCAGTATCCTTCCCTTTGTCCCATGTTCAGTTTTCCCATCAAACCAAGTCTTCTTTCCTCTGAAACTATGTAAGGGAAGCAAACATTTCCGGTGGCCCATAAATACAAATTTCCTACTAGTACTCAGCCACAAACCATCTGTATGCTTCCCGCATATAGGACAACCCATCTTACCCTTCACTTTACAACCAGCAAGATTCCCATAAGCGGGGAAATCACTAATAGTCCAAAGAAGCATTGCCTTAAGCGTAAAGGTTGTCTTACTAACTGCATTGTATGTTAACTCGCCTATGCACCACAGATGTTTTAAATCTTCTATAAGAGGTTCTAAGTATACATCAATACTATTACCCGGTTGATGGGGTCCTGGAATCAGCAGACTGAGCATTATGTTGTCCTCCTTCATACATAGGTCAGGAGCCATGTTGTAATTCACCAGTAACACAGGCCAACAACTGTATCGGCTGTTCTTCATACTGAAGGGATTAAACCCATCTGTTGAAAGTCCAAGTCGCAAGTTCCTCTCCTCCGCTGTGAACTCAGGATACTTGTCATTCATTGACTGCCAAGTAACAGAGTCTACCGGATGGCGCAGTTTCCCATCTGTGCTCTTGTTATTGAAATGCCATGGTAAATCCATTGCTAGTTGCTCCGATCTGAACATCCTTTTTAGGCGAGGTATTACTGGAAAGTATCTCAAAACCTTCTGTGGAACACCCTTCTTGATTTGACCAGTATGCATGTTGGTCTTCCATCTCGACGCCTTGCATTTTGGGCAACTCTCAGCCGCCTTCAGTTTCTTTCTAAATAAGCAGCAGTCGTTCACACAAGCATGAATTTTTTGATATCCCATATCAAAAGATTTCAAAAACTTCTTGACATCATAAGTTGATGTGTGCAGCACATTGTCTTCAGGTAACATGTTGGGCAATGTCTGCAGTAAGTCATCAAAGCTCTTGTCTGACCACCCATTGTGAGACTTAATCCTGAACAATGAGACTACAGCTGATAACTTGCTATGACTCGAACATGCTGGATACAAAGGGGGTTTCAGCCTCTGTAAGTTTTGCTAAAAACTCATCTTCTTTCCTATCCTCACCCTCAACTGACTCACGTAACTCTGACCCCCGAATGGTTAAATCCTCATCTAAGCAGTTTGCGGCTTCATATAAACTAAGGATCTCAGCATTCCAGCATCTATCTTTAACTTCCACTACATCAACTGAGTTACCATCTCCATGGTGAAACCAATCCGAGCGTACCTTGTAAGCATCATCCATTCCATATATAACCAAATGAGAGACCACCTCCTCACTGGTATGGCAATCTAGATTATGGCATCGGGCGCATGGACATACAATCTTCCCATTAACTCCTAACTTAGCAGTAACATCATTGAGAAAACTCCTAGCACCTCTCTCATATGCAGAATCAACTCTTAAGTTCATGTAAAACAAAAAAAAGTGTTACAAAACAAGAATAGGCTAAATGCATAAACAGAACACTTAATAAAATTTACATACCTACATAAATGCACCCATGACTTGTCCAACATTGTTAAGACCCTTGCCACAGTTCAAACAAGCATACATGGTTCAAGAAGCAATGACAATATAAATTACAGTTCAAAGTGTTAACCTCAAACAACAAACTCAATGTCTACAAAGTCTACACATAATTAAAAATGAGAATAAGTAAATAGAAGGGTCTAACCTCCTCAGAATATAGCAGACGGAAGACACGAACCAACACCTGAGGAAAAAAAAATGAGATTAATGGAAACACATATGAACCAAAACGATGGAAAAATCATTCTACAAATATGTAGCAGCCAAAAAAAAAACTTTCATATCATGAATCAATCGACAGAATCAAACCTAACTAATCGACATGCATCAATCGACATTATAACCTAACTAATCTTATCAAGTCTATGTAAGGATTCAATTTCAGTTTATAAGCTCGATTTGATAGTAGAGAAGATGATCGCGAAATCTAATTGGAGAATCGAATACGATTAATGGAAACAAATTTGAACACAAAACCTAACCTCGATGTGAAATCGGAGATGATGATGGGTCGGATTGGAGATTTGGGTAGGATGATGGAGGAGGTTAATCTTGGTGAGCGACGAGGAATCCGACGGAGAAGAAGAGAAGCCGACGGACGGAGATATAGTGGAGCTCTATCGACGGAGAAGAAGAGAAGCCGACAGACAAAATAGAAGAGATCCCCTTTTCATTTTTTTTAGTGCTATTAAAAGTATATTGACCAATATTGACCGCGAAAACCCTCCTTTTTTTTCTAAGTGTTGGCGGTAAGTATATATACTCGGGTGATTAGTGTATTATTAATCCCTTTTAACTAATTTTTGGGCATAGCATAAGTAAAATGCTATATATTTGTTATCTAGGCTTGTAATTACCTTACCATAGCAGTTACGGAAATTGTGCTATTATAATATGCTATCAATACCTATATTTGTTGTAGTGTGATCACAACAAACTCGCAACAGTCCTAAACAAACTAAGTTATCTCGCAGAGACAGCTCTCGAACACCCGACACAAGGGTAATAGTGCTATAAAAGAAATCCAAACTTTTGGTCAGCACTTCCGAGCAACTTAGAAATTGTTCCCGGTGAGATGCTCGATTCCAACCAGACAAATCTTATAAGCCGAGAACCTATCGCGGATTCTAAATTGGTATGGAATCAGGATAAAATCACAACAGGCAAAACGAAAGCCGACTAGTCATCGCATAGCCTCAATCCGAATGTAAACCTAGGTCTTGCCCTAAACCCAGCACACTGGTCTCTAACGTCTCAAGGCATGAATCGAGATCCTAAAGGCATGTCTCTTCGCTATATCTAAACACTCACTCGATTTACTAAACATCCTAAAACGAGCAAATGAATAAGACGATCCAAAAAGGAAAAGGAATGCGAGACGACAACTCGCGGACCTTCCTCAATATCAACTCATATACTTCCCTCTACATTCATACGAATAAAAACACGCTCTTAAAAACGCAAACTGATTTGTGATAAAGCCGCAAAAGTGGTAGGGACTCAGAGCCGCACGCGGCCAGTCCTAAAAAAATAACGGCCACACTCGGCCATAGCAAACAGTCCATGAGGCTAGTCTCAAGGCCGTCAAAGGCCCAATACACATGACCAGACCGTAAAGGTCTTGCTAGGAAACCGGTCATACGAACCTTAACTCCAAACGAACTACGAAAGGTTTGATCCCTTCGATAGGGTACGTAGGAAGCCTCTACAAGGTGCAGCCCTAATCTTAAAACACTTTCCACTTCCTGGAGAGTGGAAAGATCACTTTCAACGGACCTTTCCAACCATTAATTCTGCCTAACTTAACTAAAAATGGCTAACCACTCCCAAGAACCTTACGCTAGAGGCTCAAGATTCTAGTGAGTTGGGGGGCTAACTGTTGGTGTCAAAATTGGTCACGACGGAATCAATGGCTAAAAGTCTCCGCAAAAATAAAAATACGTTTTATAAAACTCGAGAAGTCGTTTTATAAAACTCGGTAAGTCATTTTATAAAACTCGACATGTCATTTGATAAAACTCGATAAGCCGTTTTATAAAACTCAAGAAATCGTTTTATAAAACTCGAGAAGTCGTTTTATAAAACTCGAGAAGTCATTTTATAAAACTCGATAAGTCGTTTTATAAAACTCGAGAAGTCGTTTTATAAAACTCGAGAGATCGTTTTATAAAACTCGAGAAATCGTTTTATAAAACCCGAGAAATCGTTTTATAAATTCAAAAGAAATTTCCAAACAAAGGAAATCAGCGGAAAACTCGGAAATCGTTATCTTGGAAGAACGAAACAAACGCCGATTACACGATCATCCGAGTTAAGCACAAAACCGCGAAAAACCGAAACCGCGAGCTGAGTGGCCTCGAACTAGCTCGCCATACGGCAAGCTGAACCGGTGTGGTTCGGCTCATCGTACGTCGAGCCGACCATCCCGAGCCTTGATCTCCCATGTCCCGAGTCAAGGCTTACGTCCTTCGACACACTCATGTCCCGAACCACGGTCGAAATGTGTCCCGTTTCGTCTCAAGCCATCTTACCGTTCGAGTTTTACGATAAAAACCATAAAACTTTGTTTTCTCAAAAAGAACTCGAGGAAATCGATAAAACAGCAACGTTTAAACGAAGCACCGAACATTGCCTAAACTATACGATTTATTCGAGATTTTTCATAAAAATTGTAAAAACGCGTTTTTAATAAAAAAACGTCGAGTGAATCGTAAAAACGGGAACGATTAACCGAAAAACGAACACAGCTAAACTTTAGGATTAACTCGGGGAATTTACTAAAAACGGCATCGGATCAGGAAACGATCTCGTATAAAGTCGCAAAATGGATTTATCGTAAAACGGCTCGGAAGGTCCTAAAACGCGATAAAAAACCCATCTCGCGATCTTAACGAAATGTAGCCTGAAGATACGATAACGTTTTGACGATCTACCCGCAGAAGGAAGATAAATGTCAAGTTTGAAGATAAATAGAAGGTTTCCGCGGGAAAAAAGGAAAGATAAACACAAAAGGAAGATTCTCGATAAACTCGAATCTAGACGAAATGGAAGGACCAAACCGCCAAGGAAGGGAGTATATAAACAAGAGGCATAGGGCAGAAGCAAGGGACGAATTTTCAGAGATCTCATATGAGACTTTTACAACTTTTCTAGAGTTAGAATTTTCCGGACTTAGAAACTTTTTTCTCGACAAGTTCGGTTTCTATTACTGGCGCTTAATTACTAGGCGAACTCGCCCAGGCAGTTCAATCTCTGGTCCATTTCTATCAACTGAAATACGTTCGACTTGATCCTCGAAAGGGGTACGTAGGCAGCCTTTCATAATGTTCAGTCCGAAATCAATCAAATTCTTTTTCTTATCTTTTTCCGTCTTTTGTTATCGAGCTGCGACTCGATTAGGTTTAAGGTTTTTATGTTGATAACTCACTGATGGCCCTGCGGCCAAAGCCTTTGTAAACCCTTGTAATGATCGCAACGCTCCTACGCGAAATCGAAATAAGACCTACTTTTTTATAAATTCGTTTTATTACGTTTTTCATATTTTTCCGCATTTATTTGGTTACTTGTCGTTGGATTTTACAGAGATCTGGTTCCTCTGGAAAATTAGGGTTTTCCTAAATTTCCTTATTTTACGGAAATCGACATTAAGTGAATTTTGGTTCCCACAAACCGTTCCTCTCCAAAAAACAACAAACAGTCCGTCCGCGACTATAAAACATACACAGCTTCTTAAGATATAATCCCTTCACGAAGGTCTAAACTAAGTAAACTAAGTAAACAGCTATCACTTAAAAATAGTTTGTTGCTGATCACAACAAACTCGTAACAGTCCTAAACAAACTTAAGTTATTTCGCAGAGATAGCTCTCGAACACCCGACACAAGGGTAATAGCGCTATAAAAGAAATCCAAACTTTTGGTCAGCACTTCCGGGCAACTTAGAAATTGGTCCCCGTGAGATGCTTGCCAACCAGACGAATCGTATAAGCTGAGAACATATCGCGGATTCTAAATCGGTATGGAATCAGGTTAAAATCGTAACATGCAAAACAAAAGCCGACTAATCATCGCACAGCCTCAATCCGAAAGTAAACCTTGGTCTTGCCCTAAACCCAGCACACTGGTCTCTAACGTCTCAAGGCATGAATCGAGATCCTAAAGGCATGTCTCTTCGTCTATATCTAAACGCTCACTCGATTTGCTAAACATCCTAAAACGAGTAAACGAATAATGCGATCCACAAAGGGAAAGAAATGCGAGACGACAACTCGCGGACCCCCCTCAATATCAACTCAAAACAAAAAGTTTAAACGAAAACTGATTGTTCATTACGAAAACAAAAGTTGCCGAAGCAACAAGGGATTCAAAGCCGTAAAAGGCCAGTCCCGAACAAGTACAAAAGCCATATTTGGCCAAACACATAAAGATTTTATTTTAAAGTCTCGCATGAGACTACAACTTCAGACACTCTCCGCACTCGGAGCCTCGTCCTCATCCACTCGCATCACCACCTTCACATTCGTCAGCGATCTCCAGGTCGTTACTCTCGTCTGCATCAGGCTGAGGGACACCTTCGGCAGCAAGAGCCGGATCGGAGTCAATTTCCTCGACAGGAACATCCCCTTCTGTCACGCGGACCGCCGACCCCTTGAAACTCTTCATCTTGCGCTGGAGTCTGCGCAGTTCCGAAGCCTTGGACTTCTTTGCATCCTTCGTCTTGAGCAGAGAGATCGCGGTCTTTCCTAGATCACGCTCCAAATCGCTAATCCAAGCCTCGAACCGGGATACCTCCGCGGAATGCACATCCTCTATCACCTTTACTTTCCCCTCGAGCTGAGCGGACCTCTTCTGCAACTCAGCCAACTCCTTGGATAAACGCTCAACTTCAGATCCACACTCTTTGATCATCCCATCAATCAACGAAACAAACTAGAAAAGCCAAGATAGACGGTCAGATACGAATTAAAAATTATAGTCTTTTAAAACGTATGCTCGCGAACCTGTACCTTGGCACGGTGTTGCGACATTGAAACCAAGCTTGGTGCCTTGCTTGACGAAGCCCCAGTCTCCGGACCCTTTGCACCTCTCTTTCTCTTGGGAGCATCGGGGTTTGGGCAAGGTCTCTTACGACCTTTGGATGGAGCAGATAGCGTTGCGCTAAGCAACGGAATTCCCAGAACAATCACCCTCTTGGCCGGTGGAGGAGGCCTCAAAGTCGTAACCGGTGGAGGAGGCCTCAAAGTCGTAACCGGTTCGACCATGGTGGGAGCCGCATTCGGTTCGACCATAATAGGAGCCGCAACCGGTTCAACCACGGTGGGAGCCGCAATCGGTTTGACCGCAGTAGGAGCCGCAACCGGATCGACCACGGTAGGAGCCGCCATCGTCTCGACCACGGTGGGAGCCACAATCGTTCCGACCTCGGCAAGAACCGCTGCATTTTCAACTACAGCAAGGGGCGGAACAGCAGACGAACCCGACGGTTCAATAACGACACCCGTCGAGGATTTCACTACCGTATCCACTGTTTCGTCCAAAATAGCCTTGACCTCTTTCGAAAGAACGGACGGGTCCACCGGGGGTACGCAACTCAGCACCGTGTACTCCTCAGCATCGCTGCGATCCATCTCCTCCTGAAACAAGAGGAACTCAGAAATACGAGCATCCTACGAATGTGCCATAGGGTTGTCGCTAGCTGGGACCTCATGGTTTTGTTGATCATCTTGGGAGGAAGACATCTTGATAATTTTCTAAAGAGAAGTTGGAGAGAAATTTGAGAGATGGAAGATATAAGGAGTAATGATCTAATACTTATAGAAAAGAAGAGCTCATCTCGCGTAATGAGACGAATCGCAGTCGTAGATTCCGATTAAAACAACTCCAGCCGCCCGCAAATACTTTCTCCGAAACTTGCGAGCTGGGGGCTAACTGTTGGTGTCAAAAACCGTAGTTTCGAAATCAACGTCTACGATAACTTCTGTAAAGATAAAATCAAATCTTTCCACGGAATACAAAAATACGTTTTATAAAACTCGAGAATTCATTTTATAAAACTCGAGAAATCGTTTTATAAAACTCGAGAAATCGTTTTATAAAGGGAGTTTCCGAACAAAGGAAATCCGCGGAAAGATTTGGAATAGTTATCTCGGAAGAACGAAACGAACGTCGATTACACGATCATCCGAGTTAAGCCAAAAACCACATCCGCCGTAAATCGCTAGCTGGTTCGGCCGAACTAGCTTGCCATACGGCGAGCTAGTCACATCACGACTAGCTCACCATACGTCGAGCTAGCCTCAACCCAAGTAGCTCGCCATACGGTGAGCTAGAAGCTTCCCGGATAGCTCGCCATACGGCGAGCTGAACCGGTCCGGTTCGGCTCGTCGTACGTCGAGCTGCCCATCCCGAGCCTCGATCTCCCGCGTGCCCCCTTCAAGGCTTAGTCCTTCGACACGATCATGTTCCGAACCACGGTCGAAATGTCTCCCGTTTCGTCTCGATCCGTCCTATCGTTCGATTTTTACGATAAAAACCGTAAAATTTTGTTTTCTCTAAAAGAACTCGATGAAATCGTATAAAACGGCAACGGTTAAACGAAACACCGGACATTGCCTAAACTATACGATATATTCGAGATTTTTCGTAAAAATCGTAAAAACGCGTTTTTATAAAAAAAAAACGTCGAGGGAATCGTAAAAACGGCAAAGATTAACCGAAAAACGAACGTAGCTAAAATTTACGATTAACTCTAGGAATTTATTAAAAAACGGCATCGGATCAGGAAACGATCTCTTATAAAGTCGTAAAAAGGATTTATCGCAAAACGGCTCGGAAGGTCCTAAAACGTGTTAAAAGCTCATCTCGCGACTTTAACGAAATCTAACCCAAAGATACGATAACGTTTTGACGGTTTACCCGCAGAAGGATAAAAGTCAAGTTTGAAGGTAAATGGCAAGTTTGAAGATAAATAGAAGATTTCCGCGGGAAAAAAGGAAAGATGAGATAAATGGAAGATTTCCGATAAACTCGAATCTGGGCGGATTGGAAGGACCAAACCGCCAAGGAAGGGAGTATATAAGCAAGAGACATAGGGCAGAAGAAGAGGACAAAAATCAGACCTAGAGAGGCGGCTGTTAGCTTAGGAAATTAGGACTTAGGCGTTTAGACTAGCAAGCCGGATCCTTAGAACGTTTCGACGTCTAAGCTCCGCGATTCTCTTTGTAACAGTTGTCAATCTCTTATTCAATAAAAAGCTCTCACGCAAATTCTTTATCTATTCTCTGTTCTTCGTTATTGTTATTCATCCATATTCTGTTAACTCTGTTTGTTTTAGTGATTTCCACAGAGATCCAAGACCACGGGAAAATTAGGGTTCTCCCTAAGTTTCCATATTTGACGGAAAATCAACGGTGTGAATTTCGGTTCTCACAATCACCACCTCTCGTCCACCATCGATCGACGCAAATCATTCAACATCGATCGATTCTAACCCTAAAATTTTTATTTTAAATAGAGATTATTATATTGATGATTTTCAAAAAGCAGATGAATTTGGTGTTATTAGGTACCCAGAAGGTAATGCACGAGCTATGGATGGGAGGATTCTACAAGTTTCCAAAGAAGACATAGGAGAAATCTTTCAGATGGCCAATGGACCAGAAAATCTCTTTCGGCAGCAACTAGACGTGATGCAGCAACCATTGATCGACAGAGTCAAGCCACCATCAATCGTCAAAAATCCTCATCCATCGATCGACAGGCCGAGACGTGTATCGATAGACCGCAACAAAAATAATGGACCAGTTTTGGAATAGGAACTCTACAACAAGGATGAAATCAATGAGATGATTGGTTGCATGAGTGATTGCCAGAAAGAAACAGTTGGTAAACTCAACAACAATCTGGATACGGTCTATGTGATTCAGCAAGGAATCATCAGTGGATTGAATACGCGCATGAAAGAGATGGAAGCAGAATTCGCTATTATAAAGACACAACGTGCAACATCGATCAATTCCACTAAGGACGCATCGCTCGACGCGACTGACGAACCAGAAAAGAAAGAACTGTCGACATGACAGATGGATAAATAGGACGATGCATATCTTGATGCAAGGATTGACGAGATCTATCACCCTCTCACCAACAACGTCAACTGGTTAAGCACGAAGATCGAGTTGATACAGCAGGATGTGGATACTAATACGCGAAGAGAAGCATGAGCAAAGCAAATCGATCGATGCAGATGCTACGAAATCGATCGATGCTAAGCTTTTGGACATCGAGAAACGCATGAAGATCTGCGAAGATGAGCATGATCACTACACATCCCCATTTATGCGGTACTTACACACTTTGGACGGCCAGATAACTGCTTTGCAACAAGAAGTCACCACCATTCAAATGCAACTCGATTTCTACCTACCATCCTCATCATCGATTGACAAATGCAGAGGCAAATCGATCGACGCGTACAAGCTACCAGAGCAGAAAATCTATACCAGAGCAGAAGTTGACCAGATCATTGATAGAATCTACAAAGCTCTGAACACCACTGAGGATAGGCTTGAAAAGAGATGTGATGGCTGCAGAAGGAAGTCAAGGCAATTCAGGCAAGACTCTCATGTCGACTCGAGACTGTAGCATCGATCGACAAGAACACAGTCAAATCGATCGATGAGCCAATACAAGAAACGATCGACGCCACCACAGTCGCAGCGATCGATACCGAGTCCGTACCAGACCAGCAGAACCTGTTACAAGAAGAGCCAGTCACATCTAAATCAATCAACATCACATTAGGAAAAATGACAGTACATGCTTATGATAAGGTTCTATGGCACAACATCAACATTGAGCATCTCCAGGAGAGACTTCAAGCCATCTCCAACACAGTTGCCAAGAGGGATGACAGAAGGGCCATAAGTAGATTTATAGTATTAAAAAAAATCTGAAAATAGTACTAAGTTCATTAGTATTTTAATTAGGAGGAATCAGAACAGAACTTGGTGGCTACAACCATCAAGGCATGATTCATAATGATTCCAAGAAAAGGATTCGAATGGGACTTGGTGGCTACAACCATTATGGCTCACTTCATATGAATTCTTGGATATAGGTCAAAAAGAACTGATCAGGACTTGGTGACAACAACCATTAAGGCTTGTTTCATGGAAGCCTGTCCAATCTTGGTCAATAATCATGCCTTAGAAGCAAATTTTGACTCAAGAGAGAAATTAAAAGAGAGAACAGATAGGAACTAAGTTTTACCTGCAGATCCAGATACTTGTTTGAGATTCCTTGAATCATGTGATCGATAATCCCAAGGTAAAGCCTGCACTTTTATTTTATGTTAATAATGCTTGCTCAAATATTTACCCTATGGAGCAACTTACTCTCTCAAATAAGTGATCTATTTTAGTACTTAGGGATCGAATCCACAAGGAGCTATGGAACCTATTAAATATAATCAATCAATAGTCTAGGTGAATATAAATAGTAAATTGCAGTAAGAAAGTAAACAGGAAATATTCTAATTAAGCAACACAATTACTTAACAAGAAGGGAATGAGAGTTTTGAACTAAAATGGAAAGGTGTTAGACTTATGGCTTTTATTCAGGTGTTGGGGATTATAATCCTATAGGTGCTATCTAGTTGTTTGCATGGTATTAAAGAGCATTAACTATCTTAACAAAAAATTTACTAAACTCTCATTTAATAAATAATTCTATTGACTAGAATGCTATTGACCTAGACAAAAATGTCCGACCAATGACAGTGTCGATTGATTATCCTAGAGGAATATCGACCGATTCACTTTACTCCACATCGATCAATTTCTGATGGGAATATCGGTCGATGCGTCTAGTCAAGCGTTCCACGCGAGTTAACAAAGACTCACTATGGATCCCTAGATGAAAATCTTGCTGTGTTCTAGCAAAATCCTAGCTTAATCAGGATGTGTTCAAGACTATCAGAATTATTCAAAGATATCTAAACAACCTAATAATCCTAGATTCAGGTTTCTAGTTAGCAAGTCTAGAACATGAGCATTAAGAACATCCTATCAGTGAATACCACAACAAGAAATCATATAGTTTGGGCTAATCCTTCTAACATATTTTAAACCCTAATTCTAAAAAGTGGATTACTCAGACATTGCTAAGCAATTCATAACAAACGCAAATAAATAAAACTGCATAGTATAAATAGATAGAAAACAATGGATTTCCAATCACAAATCTCTCTGATGATCTTCTCTCCCAAACTATATATCCTAAAACCTTTTGCTGTGAAAAGAACACAAAAAGACTTTCTATGCCTCTAACACTTTGGCAGAGTATATAAACTTAGGTTAAAACTCGTCAAGGGTAAAATTGTCATTTGGAAATGTTTGGGCTTCAAGTTGGCTTGTCTCGCGATATGGTCTCTGCGCCTTGGGCATCAATCGATCATGCAAAGTGCATGTCGATCGACGTGATCGATTCCAAATCGAGTGATTTGTCCGATTCTCTCTAAAATTCTCCAAAAACATCACTTTCTTCCAAAATACTCCTGAACGTATATATATGCTTAAAAGCTTCTATAATATAACAAATAGTAGTAAAAACACCAATATACCATGACTTAAAAAGGGTCAAAATCATAGTATATCAACCTCCCCTAGACTTACCCTTTTACCTCTCCTCAAGCAAAACAAACAGGCAGTCTCTCTGAACGAGGTTTGAAAAGAATAGGGACTCACATATTTAAAAACTTTGAAATCATAACCTCTATGATAGTGCAATCCACATCTAACAAGTTCTAATCCCAGAAGTTCATTATGTCATATCCTAGCTTAGCAACCAAATCCATGTAGCGAAGAACTTAGTAAATACTATCTAACATTCCCCTCAACTAATCTCATTTGTTAGCATAAAATAAAAGTGCATGCTTTACCTTGGGAGTATCGATCACAGGATGCAAGGAATCTCAATCAAGTATCTGGATCTGCTGGTAAAAGTTAGTTCTTATCTTTTCTCTCTTCTAAGTTCTCTTTTGAGTCAAAATTTGCTTCTAAGGCATGATTATTGACCAAGATTGGACATGCTTCCATGAAAGAAGCCTTAATGGTGTTTGCCACCAAGTCCTGATCACTTCTTTTTGACCTATATCCAAGAATTCATATGAAGTGAGCCTTAATGGTTGTAGCCACCAAGTCCCATTCGAATTCTTTTATTGGAATCACTATGAAGCAAGCCTTAATGGTAGTAGCCACCAAGTCCTTTTGTGATTCCTCCTAACTAAAAACATAATAAACTTAGTACTATTTTCAGAATTTTTTTTTAAATTCTATAAATCTACTTAACTATCTAGGGTCGAAAATACAGAGAGAAAAGGTGATAAATCTACACAAGGCTTTATCTTCCAGACTTGTTTGAAGAATCCGATCCCATGTATACCAAGCCCCAAGACAAGCAGTTGTGTCAGGTTTAGTGTCGAAGGTCAGTTTTAGTTCCTTCAAACAATCTAAGAAAGTGTGAATAGTGTTAGGGTCAAAATAGTTCACAAAGAAATTAATGGCTAAAAGTCCCGGAAAGAGCATACAAAAAATTATAGACTTTCTACGAAGATACGAAGTTACGGAAAACTCGTATCAAAGTATGAAATAATCCAAAAAACCTCCATGTTTGTTAGGGTCAAAAATGGTAATCTCGAAATCAACGTCTACGATTACTTCTCCTTATATTCTCCGAAAGGATCTCATGTCGAGAAAAAAAGAAACGACCAAAACCGAACAACCGACCAGCTCGCTAAGACGGCGAACTGGATGAATCAGCTCAGCTCGCCGGCTTGCGAGCTGACCACAGCCAATTAGCTCGCCCAGCCGGCGAGCTGGCCGTGCTTGACCAACTTGCCGGCTGGGCGAGCTGAACTGTCACGTCCAGCTTGCCAGCCGGCGAGCTGAACTGTCCCGTCCAGATCGCCAGCCGGAGAGCTGGCCGTGCTTGACTAGCTCGCCCGCTGGCGAGCTGAACTGACCTTCCAGCTCGCTAGTCAGCGAGCTGGCCATGCTTGACCAGCTTGCTGGCTGGCGAGCTGAACTGTGCCGACCAGCTCGCCAGCCAGCGATCTGACCGTGCTTGACCAGATCGCAGGATGGTGAGCTGAACTGTAACATCCATCTCGCCAGCCGTGCTTCAAAAGCTCGTTGGATGAGCGAGCTGAACCATCCCGTCCAGCTCGCCCAGCCGGCGAGCTGGTCGTCCCAAACCAGTTTGTCATCTTGTCAAGCCGAACCAAATTTTAAAGGTCCCTCGACTCGATGGTACTCTGAATCGTGGTCGGAACCTCTTTCGTTTCGTCTCGATCCGACTTACCGTTGGAGTTTTACGATAAATACCGCTAAATACTTGTTTTCTCGTAAAACCTCGAGTAAATTGTATAAAATGGCAGCGGTTAAACGAAATCGGATATTGCCAAAACTCTACGATTGACTTGAGTTATTTCATAAAAACGGCAGCGTATCATGGAACGATCCCGTCTAAAATCGTAAAATGGCGTAGTCGCAAATCGGCTCGGAAAGACCTAAAACGCGATAAAGGCCCACTCACGACTTTAGACGAGATCCAGCCCAAAGATACGATGATGGTTTACTCATTATTTGCAGGAAAGGATAAATGTCAAATTTGAAGACAAAATAGAAGTTTTCCAAGGAAAAATGGGAAGATCAAGATAAATGGAAGATTTCCGATAAACGTGAATCGGGACGGAAAAGGAAAGACCAGCCGCTTAGAGGAGGAGTATATAAGCACAAGGTCGAAGTCAAGAGGAGAGGAATTTTACAACCTTTGTAGACTTAGAGCTCTCTGCACTTAGAAACTTAGGCTTTATTCTCGACAAGTTCAGTTTCTATAACTGGCACTCAATTACTAGACGAACTCGCCCAGGCAGTTTGATCTCCAGCTCTATCAATTGAACTACATTCGGCTTGATCCTCGAAAGGGGTACGTAGGCAGCCTTTCATAAGTGTCAATCCGAAATCAATCAAAACCTTTTTTCTGACCTTTTTTTTTTATCGAGCTGCGTCTCAACTCGGTTTAGGGTTTTATGTTGCTAGAACCAGGTAACTCGCTGACGGCCCCTGCGGCCAAAGCCTTTGTAATCTCTTGTAATGATCGCAACGCTCTTACGCGAATTCAAAATAAGATCTACTTTTTTTATAAATTGATTTTATCATATTTTTCACATTTATTTGGTTACTTGTCGTTGGCTCTCACAGAGATCCGGGTCCTCTGGAAAATTAAGGTTTGCTAAAGTTTCTTATTTTACGGAAATGGACAGTGCGAATTTCGGTTCCCACGGTTTGGCGCTAGAAGGAGGGGGTGTACGGATTACTCAAACTCATAGCCGCAAAACGCTCGATCAAAACGATGTCTGGATATACGAAAGACAAAGTCGCAGCTTGCGAAAACGCTGGTAAAACAACTTTAGCAGCGACTACTCTTATAGACATAGCTCACGCAAACGTTGTAGTACTTAACAAAATCGAAAGCTAGCCGCGACTCTTTACCACGGGAGGAGCAACAAAACAAGCTCGCGATATCTCTCTCTGAACACAAAGGGAAAGGATAAAATCTATCAAACTCCGTAGTGTTTCTCTTATTTCCGAGTTGGAGAAATCTCATTACGTATGGGTTGACCAAAAGACATTTTCCAAGAACTTTTCGGAAAAATAAAACTTGCTCTCCCAGAAACTGCGTAAAAACCTTAGGCAACTCGCGGAATAAACCCTAGGTTACTCGCGGAAAAACCCTAGGTTACTCACAGAAAAACCCTAGGTTACTCGCGGAATAAACCCTAGTTACTCGCAGAAAAACCCTAGGTTACTCACGATAAAACACTAGGTTACTCACGGAAAAAACACTAGGCTACACGTTGATATATCATGGATTTTACCTATTTTTAGCCATGATTTATATATGTTTTTGGAAACAAAAGGATACTTTTAGTGTCTTTTACAGATCCAGGTTGTGGGAACCGAGATTCACACTTGTCGATTTCCGTAAAATAAGGAAAGTTAGGAAAACCCTAATTTTCCTGAGGAACCAGATCTCTGCGAAAGCCAACGACAAGTAACCAAGAACGCGATTAATATGAATAAATTGATAGATATAAAAAGAAAAACGAGATTGAGAGCAAGAAGGATTCTTATTCCGAATTCGCGTAAGAACGGTTACAACGAGAGTTGCCTTAGCTGCGTGAGCCGTCGGCGAAATTCCTTGTTCTAGCAATCTAAGACTCAAACCCTAGTTGAGACGCAGCTTGATAACGAAAACGGAAAATTGCCTAAATGCTAAGTTTGGTGGTGAAAGCTCTAAAAACTCGTGTCCCAGCTTCTGCCCTATGCCTCCTCCTTATATACTCCTCCTTAGGCGGTTTTAGTATTTCCATTTTGCTCGAAACTGAATATTTCGGGAACTTTCCATATCTGTCGATCCTTCCTTTTCTTCTGCGGAAATCTTCTATTTATCTTCAAACTTGCCTTTTATCTTCCGTCTGCGAGTAGACCGACAAAGCGTTATCGTATCTTCGGGTTTGATTTCGTTAACGTCGCGAGATGGGTTTTTATCGTGTTTTAGGACCTTTCGGGCCGTTTTACGATAAAAACCGTTTTACGACATTAACGAGACCGTTTCCTGATCCGATGCCGTTTTTTACGATTCTCTCGACGTTTTTTATTAAAAACGTGTTTTTTATAATCTTAACGAAGAATCTCGGATAAATCGTATAGTTTAGGCGACGTTCGGTGTTTTGATTAACCGTTACCGCTTTATACGATTTCTTCGAGTTCTTTTCGGGAAAACAGAGTTTTACGGTTTTTATCGTAAAACTCGAACGATAGGACGGATCGAGACGAAACGGGAGACATTTCAACCGTGATTCGGAATACGATCGTGTCGAAGGACGTATGCCTTGAATCAAGGATGTGGGAGATCGAGGCTCGGAATGGTCAGCTCGACGTACGGCGAGCTAGTTCAGCTTGGCTAGATCGCCATATGGCGAANGTGTCGAAGGACGTATGCCTTGAATCAAGGATGTGGGAGATCGAGGCTCGGAATGGTCAGCTCGACGTACGGCGAGCTAGTTCAGCTTGGCTAGATCGCCATATGGCGAACTAGGCGAAAAGAACCAGTGGGGCAAAGTCAGCACCTCTTAGTTCGCCCAATGGCGATCTAGCTGGGACGGGACTAGTTCGCGTTTTACGGCTGTTTCGGTTTTTTGCGGTTTCGTAAAATGATTCTTCGAGTTTTATAAAACGATTCTTCGAGTTTTATAAAACGATTCTCGAGTTTTATAAAACGATTCTTCGGGTTTTATAAAACGATTCTTCGGGTTTTATAAAATGATTCTTCGAGTTTTATAAAACGATTCTTCGAGTGTTATAAAACGATTCTCGAGTTTTATAAAATGATTCTTCGAGTTTTATAAAACGATTCTCGAGTTTTATAAAACGATTCTTCGAGTTTTATAAAACGATTCTTCGAGTTTTATAAAAGGATTCTCGAGTTTTATAAAACGATTCTTCGAGTTTTATAAAACGGCTTCTCGAGTTTTTTAAAACGATCTTCGAGTTTTATAAAACGGCTTCTCGAGTTTTATAAAACGATCTTCGAGTTTTATAAAACGGCTTCTCGAGTTTTATAAAACGATCCTCAAGTTTTATAAAACGATCTTCGAGTTTTATAAAATGGCTTCTCGAGTTTTATAAAATGATCCTCGAGTTTTATAAAACGATTCTCTAGTTTTATAAAACGATCCTCGAGTTTTATAAAACGATCTTCGAGTTTTATAAAACGGCTTCTCGAGTTTTATAAAACGATCTTCGAGTTTTATAAAATGGCTTCTCGAGTTTTATAAAGCGATCCTCGAGTTTTATAAAACGATCTTCGAGTTTTATAAAATGGCTTCTCGAGTTTTATAAAATGATCCTCGAGTTTTATAAAACGATTCTCGAATTCTTTGAGTTTTATAAAACGATTCTTGAATTCTTCGAGTTTTATAAAACGATTCTTTGAGTTTTATAAAACGATTTTCGAATTTTATAAAACGATCCTCGAGTTTTATAAAACGATTCTCGAGTTTTATAAAATGATCCTCGGGTTTTATAAAACGATTCTCGAGTTTTATAAAACGGTCCTCGAGTTTTATAAAACGGTCCTCGAGTTTTATAAAACGATTCTTCGGGTTTTACAAAACGATTCCTTTTATATTTCTGCGGGGAGTTTCGGCCGTTGATTCCGTCGTACCGATTTTGACCCCAACAGTTAGCCCCCCAGCTCGTAAGAATCTTGAGCTTTTAGCGTAAGGTTCTTGCAAGTGGTTAACCAGTTTTAGTTAAGTTAGGCGGAATTAATGGTCGGAAAGGTCCGTTGAAAGTGATCTTTCCACTCTCCAGGGAGCGGAAAGCGTTTAAGATTAGGGCTGCGCCTTGTGAAGGCTGCCTACGTACCCTTTTGAGGGGATCAAGCCTTTCTTAGTTCATTTAGGAGTTAAGGTTCGTATGACCTGTTTCCCAGAGAGACCTTTATGGTCTAGTTATATGTT
>CAKOAT010050377.1:40435-65314 GCA_932364175.1 Eruca vesicaria subsp. sativa | reverse complement strand
TGTAGCGGGAAGATTATGAGTTGATATTGAGGGAGGTCCGCGAGTTGTCGGTTTTGACTGGTGACCACCAAAGGAATAATAGGAACAACGAGGAAAGGAATGAAGAGGAACAAAATAATAGGAACATTTGTTCCATATTGTTCCTCCTCGGATTTGATAAGGAATAGTTTTGTTCTTTGATTCCTTAAATTAAAAGGAAAGAGAAGGAATATTGAAGAAAAATTATTCCTTATAAATGGTGCAAATTTAAGGAATGAAGAGGAATTAACTATTATGATTCCTTATAAAATGGTGTCAAATTTAAGGAATAAAGAGGAATTAACTATTCCCACACATTCCTTTGGTCACCAGTTAAAGCCGTCGTCTCGCATTCCTTTTTCCCTTAGTGTATCGCCTTGTTCGTTTGCCCGTTTTAGGATGTTTAATAAATCGAGTGAGCGTTTAGATATAGACGAAGAGACATGCCTTTAGGATCTCGATTCATGCCTTGAGACGTTAGCGACCAGTGTGCTGGGTTTAGGGCAGGACCTAGGTTTACTTTCGAATTGAGGCTATGCGATGACTAGTCGGCTTTCGTTTTACCTGTTGCGATTTTAACCTGATTCCATACCGATTTAGAATCCGCGATAGGTTCTCGGCTTATATGATTCGTCTGGTTGGAACCGAGCATCTCACCGGGAACAATTTTTAAGTTGCGCGGAAGTGCTGACCAAAAGTTTGGATTTCTTTTCTAGCGCTATTACCCTTGTGTCGGGTGTTCGAGAGCTATCTCTGCGAGATAACTTAAGTTTGTTTAGGACTGTTGCGAGTTTGTTGTGATCAGCAACAAACTTTTTAGGCAATAAATGTTTACGTTTTTTTGGCCTTCGCGAAGGATACGTACGTTAAGAAGTTTTGCGTAATTTTATAGTCGCGGACGGACTGTTAGGTCTTCCAAGAAATGACTTTATCGAGGAAGGTATTTGTGTCGAAAAACTAATCTTTGGGCGTCTGCGACGTCTCTCAGTGCCGAAAGTTGGTTTTTATTTCATATGCCGCGTTTCGTGTTCGGAACGTTTGCGCAGTGTTGCGAGGGTTTTGTCTTAACCCTGCTTTGCAGGAACACTTTGGTTCGTTTGCGTATATTCACAATTAAAACTAACATTCCTGTTTGGATGTTAGGTAGTTTTATGATTTGTGCTAGTGCAATTAGGACCGAGAGGTCGCGTAAGTTGTTTCCCCGAAACGAAGTGTTTTTCGTTACGGTGCTTTGTGAAGTGTTGACCTTCCGAGATTCGTACGGCTTTAGGAGCTCTGGCACGAGTGTTTTCTTATATATCGGATTTTGTAGGCAACTTGCTTCGGGAATAGAGTGAATCACGAGAATACAGAACTTAGCCGGTTTTCGACAAGTTTGCATTATCCGTCGAATGTATTGGCTTGGCATGAAGGTTGTGTTCACCTGCAAAGCCAAGGTCGTATTTGGTAGAGGATTAGACGATGACACTTTCGTGATATCGAAAAGGTCGAGTCGGTTATAGAAAACGTTTTTCCGCTGTAGATTTGAAAGTTTCGTATAAACTTTCCTTTGTATGGGAGTTGTTTTTTTTTTTTTACTCGAAGGAGACAGATCCTAAGAAGCTCGATGCGGAGCCCGTGCGGAGTCATTTGCGGAGCCCGTGCGGAGTCATTTGCGGGACGGTCTCATTCTCGGATGTAATCGGGAGGAGTGAGAGCGGATGCTCGTGAACCGAAGGGCTAAAGAGTGAGATCTGTCAGATTGTGGTGCGAGGAAGCAAAGTTTAGATTGGTCGCTCAGCGCCGGATCGTATGGCTTGGCTTTCGCTATAAGGAAAATACTTTTCGCAAAACCTGTTACGTTTTCTTTTGAAAGTTACTTCGTTATGACATGATCCTGACTATACAAAGGATTTCCGTGTAAGTAACGGGTGATGAATTTAGTAATCGACACGACGCATTGGGTTAACAATGTTTCCGTAGATTTTTCGAGAAACCTTTCCACTTAGTTTTTGATTCTTCGATGATGGTTTTTTTCGGAGTCACTCGTGGAGTTTTACCAAAAGTTATTTCACCGAGATCTAGTCGCAAAATGTTTTAGCGGGTTTCTCGGGCGGAATGAATCACATGATCAGCAATAGGACCAGTCAGCGAGAAGGGAGGACGTGTTCCCTATTGCTGCTTTGTGTTCTCGATTTTTATTTCCCCGCAAATGTTCTTGACATTATTCCGTGACTCACTTGGTTTGACGGAAAATGAGATCAATGCTTTGATGCCTAAAGATTTCGACTCTTATACTTGTTTTATCAAGTTTGAGAAGATTTTTATGACTTCGGCAAATAATCGAGTTTCACTCTGAAGTTTCGCAGATATTTTCTAACCGCATGATTGCGACGAGAGATGCTGTATATTCCTCGAGATTATTTCCCAGACAGTTTGGATCAGTCTTTAGCACTTAGACGGTTTTTGGATTGTCGTTTGCTTTTGGGATGATTTCGACGAGGCGTCGCATCGTCCGAATATTTTCCGCTTATTTTAGAAAGCGTTTTCATGATGCGAGGAAAAATTTTCAGCGAAAGAAGAAAGACGAGTTTCGTTTGAAGGATTTGGATGATCGACAATCCGGGTCGATTAAAGACCATGGTGGATCGGAGATGACTTGGAGTATGTCTGATTTACGAGAACTTCTAGGAGCGAGTCGGTTTTAAGACGACGTCAGCGTCTCTAGCTCTTTCTTTCTTTTTAGGAAATGAGTACGTTTGAATGCGTGGCGATCGTTTCTTGGTTGTACGAGAGATTGGATCGGTTTGCGAGTTATGCCTGAATGGTTAGAGAACAACAAATCGAGATAGACAAAAATTGCTTACGACTTAGCATGCTAGACTATCTTCTAAATTCTAAGTTCTCTAGGTTTCTTGGCAGTTTAAAAGACGTTTTCGTTTCTTACCTACGAGAAATTAGAAGTCTAATAAAATTTTCGAATCGGACATACCTTAGCTTCATCGATGATTTGGGGTCGTCTATTCTTCTTTCTTCATCTTTTGACCTACCGGTCTTCGACGAAATACCAGCGAGAGTATCGGAGCGGGGAGAAGACTTAACCATCGGAGCTCGTGTTCTTGTTTCGTCGTACTGCTGGTTTTATTTGACCGACTAGGTGCGCTTTGTATATCGAAAAAATCAATCACGTGTTTATGATTGGATGTTTTCGACTTAGCGTGGCAGAGTTTCGTAAAATAGGATTAGGTTTAGAGAGTTCAGATTTCTCGTATAGTTTAGGCAACTTTTGTGTTAAGTCAACCGTTGCCGTTTTAGACGATTTATTCGAACTTATACGAAGAAACAAGTCTTTGCGGTTTTATCGTAAAATCCCGATGGAAATTCCGGTTCAGACGAAACGAGAATCAGCGTGATCAAGACTTCGAGCGAACTCGAGGATTGGTTCAGCTCAACGTAAGGCAAGTCGGGTGAACCCTTTCAGCTCGTCGTGTGGCGATCTGGATTGTAAGAACCCTTGGGGCGAAGTCAGCGTCTCTTGGGCGAGCCAGGCGCTTGGGTCAGCTCGCTGTATGGCGAGCTAGTTAGCTCTACGTTCGGCGAGCTAAGACGCTTGGCACGGGTGATCTCGATTCGTCAAGTTGACTTGTTTTCGTCGTAGAATCTCAACGGAAAGTTCGATTGAGACGAAACGAAAAGCGTCTCGATCAAGATTCGAGATGGAGATGTTTCGATCCATCGAGCTTGTCCAACTTGCCTAATGGTGAGTCGGCGAGCACAGTCCTGATTCATCAAGCTATCTTGTTTTCGTGGTAAAACCTCAACGAAAACTTTGATTGAGACGAAACGAAAAGCAGTGCGATTATTGTTTAGAGTACGGTGCGGCTCACCATAGCTATGAGTTGGATTGTGCGGACCCTCGGGAAAAAGTCAGTGCCTCTGGGACGAGGTGGAAAGCCGGTCAGCTCGCCAAGATGGCAAGCTAGGTTGCTTGGCCAACTCACCGTCTTTTCGGCTGGATAGTATTGCCCGATTCTGCAAGTAGCCTAAGGTTCTTCCGCGAGCAACCTAGGGTTTTGTCGCGAATAACCTAGGGTTTTTCCGCGAGTAACCTAGGGCTTTCTCCGCGAATAACCTAGGGCTTTTCGCGAACAACCTAGGGTTTTTCCGCGAATAACCTACGGTTTTTCCTCGAGTCACCTAAGGCTTTCTCCGCGAGTAACCTAGGTTTTTTCCGCGAACAACCTAGGGTTTTGCCGCGAATAACCTACGGTTTTTCCGCGAGTCACCTAAGGATTTTTCCGCGAACAGCCTAGGGTTTTCCGCGAGTATCCTACGATTTATTTCGCGCGTAAGTTACGGTTTGTTCCGCGGTTTCTGGGAGAGCAAGTTTTATTTTTCCGAAAGGTTCTCGGAAAACGTCTTTTGCTTAACGCGTGAGATTTGTCCAACTCGGAAATAATAAAAACACTATGGGGTTTGATAGATGTTATCGTTGCCCTTAGTGATCTGAGATAGAAATCGTGAGCTTATTTTGTTGCTCTTTCCGAGGCGAAGAGTCGCGATTAGGTTTTCGATTTTGTTGAGTACTACAGCGTTTGCGCGAGCGTTGGCTGTAGGAGCAGTCGCTGCTGGAGTTGTTTTACCAGCGTCTTTTTGCGAGTTGCGACTTTGTCTTTCATACATCCAGACATCGTTTTGGTCAAGCGTTTTGCGGCTATGAGTAAGAGTAATCCGACCCCCCTCCTTNCGATTTTGTTGAGTACTACAGCGTTTGCGCGAGCGTTGGCTGTAGGAGCAGTCGCTGCTGGAGTTGTTTTACCAGCGTCTTTTTGCGAGTTGCGACTTTGTCTTTCATACATCCAGACATCGTTTTGGTCAAGCGTTTTGCGGCTATGAGTAAGAGTAATCCGACCCCCCTCCTTCTAGCGCCAAACTGTGGGAACCGAGATTCACACTTGTCGATTTCCGTAAAATAAGGAAAGTTAGGAAAACCCTAATTTTCCTGAGGAACTGGATCTCTGCGAAAGCCAACGACAAGTAACCAAGAACGCGATTAATATGAATAAATTGAAAGATATAAAAAGGAAAACGAGATTGAGAGCAAGAAGGATTCTTATTCCGAATTCGCGTAAGAACGGTTACAACGAGAGTTTCTTTAGCTGCATGAGCCGTCGGCGAAATTCCTAGTTCTAGCAATCTAAGACTAAAACCCTAGTTGAGACGCAGCTCGATAACGAAAACGGAAAATTGCTTAAATGCTAAGTTTGGTGGTGAAAGCTCTAAAAACTCGTGTCCCAGCTTCTGCCCTATGCCTCCTCCTTATATACTCCTCCTTAGGCGGTTTTAGTCTTTCCATTTTGCTAGAAACCGAATATTTTGGGAACTTTCCATATCTGTCGATCCTTCCTTTTCTTCTGCGGAAATCTTCTATTTATCTTCAAACTTGCCTTTTATCTTCCGTCTGCGAGTAGACCGTCAAAGCGTTATCGTATCTTCGGGTTTGATTTCGTTAACGTCGCAAGATCGGTTTTAATCGTGTTTTAGGACCTTTCGGGCCGTTTTACGATAAAAACCGTTTTACGACTTTAACGAGACCGTTTCCTGATCCGATGCTGTTTTTTTACGATTCTCTCGACGTTTTTATTAAAAACGTGTTTTTTATAATCTTAACGAGGAATCTCTGATAAATCGTATAGTTTAGGCGACGTTCGGTGTTTTGATTAACCGTTACCGTTTTATACGATTTCTTCGAGTTCTTTTCGGGAAAACGGAGTTTTACGGTTTTTATCGTAAAACTCGAACGATAGGACGGATCGAGACGAAACGGGAGACATTTCGACCGTGATTCGGAATACGATTGTGTCGAAGGACGTATGCCTTGAATCAAGGATGTGGGAGATCGAGGCTCGGGATGGTCGGCTCGACGTACGGCGAGCTAGTTCAGCTTGGCTAGGTCGCCATATGGCGAACTAGGCGAAAAGAACCAGTGGGGCAAAGTCAGCACCTCTTAGTTCGCTCAATGGCGATCTAGCCGGGACGGGACTAGTTCGCCCATCGGCAAACTAAGCCGGGCCAGCTTAGTTCGCCAATGGGCGAACTAGTCGAGTATCTCCTAGTTCGCCGATGGGCGAACTAGTCGAGTGCCTCCTAGTTCGCGTTTTACGACTGTTTCGGTTTTTTGCGGTTTCGTAAAACGATTCTTCGAGTTTTATAAAACGATTCTTCGAGTTTTATAAAACGATTCTTCGAGTTTTATAAAACGATTCTCGAGTTTTATAAAACGATTCTTCGGGTTTTATAAAACGATTCTTCGAGTTTTATAAAACGATTCTCGAGTTTTATAAAATGATTCTTCGAGTTTTATAAAACGATTCTCGAGTTTTATAAAACGAACCTCGAGTTTTATAAAATGATCTTCGAGTTTTTTAAAACGGATTTTCGAGTTTTATAAAATGATCCTCGAGTTTTATAAACCGATTCTCGAGTTTTATAAAACGATCCTTGAGTTTGATAAAACGATCTTCGAGTTTTATAAAACGGCTTCTCGAGTTTTACAAAACGATCTTAGAGTTTTATAAAATGGCTTCTCGAGTTTTATAAAGCGATCCTCGAGTTTTATAAAACGATCTTCGAGTTTTATAAAACGGCTTCTCGAGTTTTATAAAATGATTTCGAGTTTTATAAAACGATTCTCGAATTCTTCGAGTTTTATAAAACGATTCTCGAGTTTTATAAAACGATTCTTTGAGTTTTATAAAACGATTCTCGAATTTTATAAAACAATCATCGAGTTTTATAAAACGATTCTCGAGTTTTATAAAATGATCCTCGGGTTTTATAAAACGATTCTCGAGTTTTATAAAACGGTCCTCGAGTTTTATAAAACGATCCTCGATTTTTATAAAATGATTCTTCGGGTTTTACAAAACGATTCCTTTTATATTTCTGCGGGGAGTTTCGGCCGTTGATTCCGTCGTACCGATTTTGACCCCAACACAGGTACTCACTGGTGTAAAACATGCATTTTGGAGTTAAAATGGAGACTTTATGAAGATATGAGCAAAACGATGTTTAAACTATCGACCGATGCACGTTGAGAGTAATCGACCGATGCACGTTGAGAGTAATCGACCGATAGATAATTACCCGTATCGATCGATAATGATGTTATGCACCGATCGATACATAAGTCATCCAAGCGATTAAATGAAGATTAGAAGCCCTAATTACTTCACAAGAGTTTTAATTATTTACACATTAAGTCCCTGGCCGCCTATAAGGCTATATTAAGAGGGTTTTGTACTAGTTTAGGTAGACAATTTTGGAGACCTTTTAGACCTAATAAGGAGAAGCATCTAGCTACCTCTTGAGAAGAGTTTGATGGAGAGGGAGATCTAAAACTACAATTACAGAGAAGATCTTGAACTCCCTTTTTACTTATTGTTTCTTTTTATTATCTTAAAGTATTATTTAGACCATCATGACTTTGTCTCTCATGAATATGTTTGAGTAGTCTCTCTTGTTAGATTTAGGTTTCTCATTAAGGTTGACTCATGCATTGAATAGAACCATTATTAGGGTGTTAAAAATATAGTTCTCAATCTAGTTATCAATGAATGCTAAGGCCAAGGATTGATCACCCTTACCTCTGAATTTAGGGTCAATTTGGACAAGCGATAGCTTGGCAAATCCCCTAAGTCTAAAGTTAATTTAATGAAGACTAGATCTCCCTTTCAAACTTACCTCTACCACTCTCTGGATGCGACATCGATCGACGCAGCGACAGCCGTGTCGACCAATATAGCAATATCAGCATCGATCGATAGTATCGACAGAAACATCAACCGATGGTCCCTTCAGGTTATCGGACGATAGTCCTAACCCGAAGTCCAGTTGAGTTAATCCTTAAACCTCCTTAAAAGTTTGAATCAAGAACTAAGAATAATAAAAACCCTTTACAACTTGCATGCATGTCATACCTGAGAAATACCTAAGTTTAACTACCTTCTTCCTTCTAAACAAATCAACCAATCAATCAAGCAATTATTTGCTACCTTTTAAATTACTGTTTAAAACCTTATCATCTAGCTTTATTTCGAAGACTTAATAATCTGTTGTGTAATTTTAGAGTCTCTGTGGATTCGATCCCTAAGTACTACAATTGAACCTCTTTTGATGAGAGTAATTCACTCCTTAGGGTANACCTTCTTCCTTCTAAACAAATCAACCAATCAATCAAGCAATTATTTGCTACCTTTTAAATTACTGTTTAAAACCTTATCATCTAGCTTTATTTCGAAGACTTAATAATCTGTTGTGTAATTTTAGAGTCTCTGTGGATTCGATCCCTAAGTACTACAATTGAACCTCTTTTGATGAGAGTAATTCACTCCTTAGGGTAGTTTGAGTGAAATCAAATTTGGCACCGTTGTCGGGGACTATTTCTTATTACCACCAGATTTAGTTTAGAATACAGTCTAGAATTTTTATTTATTGTTTACTTAATTCCTTTTTGTTCTTTCTCTGATTATCAGGGGACCCAAGATGGAAATACAGATTTCAGCCCGGTATCGACCGATGACGCGACCGGTACATCGAGCGACATGTTGACCGAGAAATCGATCGACATATACCATCTCACATCGATCGATATAACCGAGCCGGAAGCAGGTAAGTCTTTACTTACCGATTTGATTAATGAGGAAGTAGTCCTAAACAAACCAGTAGGTCAGTTGTGCAATAAAACAAATGAATTTACGGTTAACCAGGGGACTGAAATCCCTGTCAATAACCACCCATCTTAAGCTAAAGATGTTGAAAAATTGCGCGACTATTTAGATCCCATTAAGACCTATTTCAATAGGTCAGCTATCAGACTACCAGATGATGAAGTAAATAAGTCTACTCTTGATTTAAACTTCATCAGTCTGGTACAAACGAATCCCTTATGTGGTTCTGTCTCAGACCACCCCCATGACCACATTGATTTTCTAGAAGGTTTCGCATTTAACGATACTAATCGTTGCAAACTTTTTCCTTTTTCCTTGGGGAGGGAAGCCAAAAGTTGGTTGAAACAGATACCAGCAGGATCTTTAACCTGCTGGGAAGACATTCGCACTGCTTTCATCAAAGAATTTTTCAATGAGACCCGATATTGGGACGTGAGACATAAACTCTCCACTTTCTTTCAAAACCCACGTGAATCTTTTAGAGACGCCTGGAATAGGTTTAATCGTTTTCAGCGAGATTTTACCCATCATGGTTATTCTGAACCAGAGCTTCTTAAATTCTTTTACGGAGGTCTCGAGTTAGATTAACAGATCACGCTAGACAATGCAAGTAATGGAGATTTTAGCTCTAGGACTCCCGCAGAAGCAAATCATTTGATTGGAAACATAGCTATGGTTAAGTCTTATGAAACTAAAGACAGAGAACGAGAATCTAGATCAAAGAGCGAATCTCAATTAAGTGAAATTAAGCAATCATTAGATTCCCTTAACTCTCTCATTAGAACGAGAGACTCTGATGTGACCCATTGCTATAAAGATGTCCACTCATTTAAGCAACCCTTCTTTGAAACGGAAGGCCCTCAGGAGTATACTTTCAACATAGATAGTTTCACCCAGGGCTACGACACTTCCCTTGGAGTAAACAGAGGAAGGGTCAAGACCAGGATGAACCACGTTCTCACGGAAAATCAGAAATTAGAGTATACCCTAGACACCCGGTTAGATAGCACCTGCAGCAAAATGTCGGAGGAACTTGACACTTTGCGATGGAGAATAAGAGACCTTGAAAGTGACATTGCCCATACTGCAGAAAGTATCAAGAGAGAAGCATGATGTCTGCCTGGAAAGACTGATACAAACCCGAGACGTCACGTCAATGCTGTAGTTTTGAGAAGTGGAAAAGAACTAGCCCCAACCATTAGGGAAAACCCTCCTTCGGGAGAAGACACCAAGATTCCAAAAACGGAGAAACCCATTCCTAATCCAATTCTACTCTGTGACTCGTTAACCACCAGCCCTCAAAACAAAGAAAATGATAAGAAGACTGAAGAGTCAGTAACCATTCTCGATGAGGAGGAGATTGACAATATCGATCGATACGAGGATACCATATCGATCGACGAACATCCGAAAAATCGAAAGAAAGTCCGATACCTACCGGACCAACTATAGAACGGGTGTATAACCCTTTGCCTCCCTATACTCGCAAATCTAATTCCACGCGCAACAGGGATAAGGAAATCTGCAGACGGGCTTTTGAACGCGTTAGTGTAGAAATACCACTTATTGGCGCTATTCGGATTTCGCCAACCCTACGACAGTATGTCAAGGGAATGACAACCAAGAGTTTTTCAACAGAAAAACGTAGTGTCATGATGGTGTCTGCAGAAGCTAGTGCTATAATCCAAACCCCTAAAAAGAGACCTGATCCTGGTAGTTTTGTTCTCTGGTGTACAATCCGAGACAAGCTATTTCCGAGAGCACTCTGTGATCTGGGCTCTAGCGTAAACTTGATGCCGCATTCCGTTGCCACAGCCCTTGGGTATTACGAATTTACACCAGCTAACATCCAACTAGTTCTCGCAGATAGATCTGTTAGGATCCTAGAAGGAGTACTCGAGGATGTGCCGGTGCAAATCGGCGGATGTAGTGTTCCGGCAGATTTTTTCGTGTTGCATTACAAGAATGAACCAAGAGATCCGATTCTATTAGGAAGACCTTTCCTCGCTACTGCAAACGCTATTATCGACGTTAAGGAAGGACGAATAAATCTTAACATAGGCAATATTCCTATGAGATTTGATATGGAAAAGGTTGTTGCATCGCCTTTGATAGATAAGCAATCCTCTTATGTCGATGAGATTGATGAACTAACCTAAGAATCTTTTGAGAAACTATACTCAGATGATCAATTGAAAGATGTGCTTGCATCCGCTCAGAACGAGGTTTTCGGCATAAATAGCAGAGCAGCTGAATGCGATCGTCTAATAGAAACAAGTCATGGACCTCCAAGTCTCGAAACCAAAGGCGGAGATGAATCAGAGATTGATATCGACCGATATCTGAACAAGGATGTCGATTGACATCCACCATCTCTTGGAAATCTCACTAAGGAAAAGGCACCGAAAGTGGAACTCAAACCATTACCAACTGGGCTTAAATACGCTTTCCTTATGGACGATTCCTACCCAGTGATAGTTAACGCAAACCTCACTGACAAGTAGCTTGCCCTATTATTGGACAAACTGCGCAAGCATAGGAAGGCACTTGGATACTCTCTAGATGACATTCCAGGCATATCTCCTGACCTCTGTATGCACAGGATTCACCTAGAGGACGAATCTAAGTCATCAGTAGAACATCAGAGACGACTGAACCCAAATCTCCAGGAAGTAGTAAAGAAGGAGATCATTAAATTGCTGGATGCAGGGATTAATTATCCAATTTCAGATAGAAATTGGGTAAGTCCAGTCCACGTGGTACCGAAAAAGGGAGGAATACGGTTGTCAAGAACGACAAAGATGAATTAATCCCGACGAGAACTGTAACCGGACACCGGATGTGTATTGATTATAGGAAACTGAACTCCACAACGCGGAAAGATCATTTCCCTCTACCCTTCATCGACCAAATGTTGGAAAGATTAGCGAATCACCAATATTATTGTTTTCTTGATGGATACTCTGGATTTTTCCAAATCCCGATACATCCTGATGATCAAGAAAAGACAACGTTCACATTCCCCTATGGCACCTTTGCATACCGGAGGATGCCATTTGGTCTATGCAACGCACCCGCCACTTTCCAACGATGTATGATGTCGATTTTCACTGATATGATCAAAAAATTTATGGAAGTATTCATGGATGATTTTTCGGTTTATGGATCAAGTTTCGAGGACTGCCTCGACAACCTTGGCAAGGTTTTAGAGAGATGCGAAGAAAAGAATCTAGTCCTGAACTGGGAAAAATGTCATTTCATGGTTAATGACGGGATCGTACTCGGATATAAAGTGTTCGCAGCCGGTATTGAAGTAGACAGGGCAAAAATAAAAGTAATGATGAGTCTACCGCCACCGACTAACGTAAAGGATATCAGAAGCTTTCTAGGACATGCTGGATTCTATAGGAGATTTATAGAGGATTTTAGCAAGATAGCCAGACCTCTGACTATTCTCCTTTGTAAGGACACTAAGTTCGATTTCACCCCAGAGTGCCAGCAAGCTTTTGAGAAGATCAAGAAAGCACTGATAACTGCCCTCGTCGTACAAGCACCCGACTGGAATCATCCATTCCAAAATAATGTGCTATGCGAGCGATTTCGCTGTAGGAGCAGTTTTAGGGCAACGAAAAGATAAGAAGCTACACGCCATCTATTACGCCAGTCGAACTCTTGACAACGCTCAGAGAAACTATGGAACTACCGAAAAGGAACTGCTTGCAGTAGTTTACGCTTTCGAGAAATTTTGTAATTACCTAGTGGGCTCAAAAGTCATAGTTCACACTGATCATGCAGCCATTAAGTATCTTATGCAAAAGAAAGATGCGAAACCACGACTCATCCGCTAAATACTCATTCTCCAAGAATTCGATATGGAAATAAAGGATAAGAGGGGAGTAGACAATGGTGTCGCGGATCATCTTTCCCACATACGAATAGATGAAGATGTCCCTATTAATGATTTCATACCGACCGAAAACGTGTACTCTACCGATTCATCATTCATCGGCCAGATACAACTCTCCAACGAATTTTCTACAACCATTTATACTGGAAGTACCGATTCAGAGGACCTGACATCGATCGATGGACAATCAGAGGAATCGTTCGATATAGATGGTACCACGTCGATCGATGGAGACGATGACATTGACTTACTTGACATCACGTTTAAGATCAATATCGATACGACAGTAAACGTAGCATGCCAACCGATCTCTGATAGGCACAACACCCCTCTGAATGGAAATATTACGCAGGAAACACACGCTGTCGAAAAGCAATTCGGCGAAAGACCTTGGTATGCTGACATAGTAAACTATCTCGCCGCAGACGTCGAACCTGAAGAGCTTAAACACTACGATAGAAAACGGTTCTTCAGAGAAGTAATGAGGTATCATTGGGACGAATCTTACCTTTACAAACGATGCGCCGATGGAATATTCCGACGATGCGTAGCTGAAACTGAGATTCCAGACATCATTTACCAATGCCATGGATCCGAATATGCTGGACATTTTGCAACCTTTAAAACGGTTTCAAAAGTTTTCCAAGCTGGATTCTGGTGACCTATGATGTTCCGTGATGCTCAAGCCTATATTGCTAAGTGCGACAGATGCCAACGTGGCGGAAAAATCAGCAAGAGACATGAAATGGAACAGAAATTTATCCTCGAAGTAGAAGTCTTTGATTGTTGGGGTATAAACTTCATGGGTCCTTTCCCTACTTCTTACGGGAACCGTTACATTCTAGTCGCTGTTGAATACGTTTCAAAATGGGTTGAGGCGATCGCTTCACCCACTAACAATGCCTCTGTTGTTGTAAAACTTTTCAAGAGCATTATTTTCCCGAGATTTGGAGTCCCTCGGGTAGTTATAAGCGATGGTGGAACCTATTTCATCAACAAAATCTTTGAGACTTTGCTCAAAAAGAACGGAGTTCACCATAGAGTAGCATCACCTTACCATCCGCAGACCAGTGGGCAAGTCGAAGTCTCTAACAGACAGATCAAAGCGATTTTAGAGAAGACTGTAGGAGCCACCAGAAAGGATTGGTCTAGGAAGTTAGATAACGCACTTTGGGCTTATCGGACAGCCTTTAAAACACCGCTAGGAACAACCCCATTTCACTTACTCTACGGTAAATCTTGCCACTTACCAGTTGAGTTAGAGCATAAAGCAGCATGGGCCACTAGATTACTGAATTTTGACATAAAGAAGGCAGCAGAACGGAGACTCATCCAGCTAAATGAACTGGATGAAATAAGGCATTTTGCCTATGAGAACTCCAAGTTATATAAAGAGAGAACCAAAGCTTATCATGACAAACACATTATTTCGCGACATTTCACCCTGAATGATCAAGTTCTCTTATATAACTCTCGTTTGACTATATTTCCTGGGAAACTCCGATCTCGTTGGTCCGGCCCTTTTACTATAATAGCGACCCGCTCAAATGGAACTGTTACCCTTGTGAATGAGAAAGGAGTTGAATTCACGGTAACTGGTCAACGAGTTAAACATTATTTGGTCAGACCTCCAAATTCTACATCCCTCCGGTTAAGAAGCCTAATCCAGCCAATGCAACCGGATCGGTAAATCATGCTTGATAATTTCCAAATAATTTTAAAATAATTTTGAGTGGGAGCCACCCACTGGTAGGATTTCTTTGTGCATACTTTTAATTTTTATTAGTAATTTTAATTTGGCAAATAGGAAGCATTCTAGCACAACTCAACCATATCGATCGATAAGCCCAAATCATATCGATCGATACGGATATATCGAGGGAGAACTGCCTTAAGTCGATACGAGCCGTTTTCTCCTCCATAATCGCAATACACAGCCGAAACCTCAAAACCTCTCTTTTTCTCTCGATTCTTCACGGAATTCTCCCAATTTTTGCCTCATTCGATTCAAAATCTTCACTCTATCTCGTTTTCACTCTCCAATCCGAAATCCCCTAAGGTATAACCCTTTGATTTTAGATTTTTATGCAGAACAAGGTTTCACAAAAATTTTGGGTAGCAATCGGTAGATAGGTTGGTTTTTAATCGTTTTGAGTTGTTAGAATTGTTAGATTAGAGGTTTTTGAGTATTAGAACTAAGATTTACACTATATACTTGCGATTTGGATTGTTGAGATTCTTGCAGGTTTCGCGACTCGATATCAATCGACATCGAGCTTGCTCTGTCGATCGATATGTCTATCTTTGCCGGATCCGGGAAATCATGAAATCGATCATTATCGATCGATATCGATGCACTTACCGGATAACTGATTTTCGTTTTCTTTCCACCTATTGAAGATGTCTACTCAGGCAGAAGAGAGGGAGAGACGAACCAAATGGAGGCTCGATAACCTTGGCGCCTCCAGCAGTCATCCTCCACCATCTTCTTCCTCTACCGAAAGAGAAGCTGAGCGCGATCCTTGGCCACGTCGGGTTGGGGAACGGATTACGATCCACCAGCGTTTCACCAACCCGGAACGCACCGCTAAGAGTACCGAGTGCTTGCGTCGTCCTGTTAATAAGGATTGGGACAACTACGCAAGCTTGTTCTACAATGTATGCCTCACTGTGGAGATCGCCCCCACACGCTTCATCGACTCTGCCACTACCAGACGCCTGGGGATCGACAAGGACCTTGGCGAGATGCTCACCCAGCTTGGGTTCGGGACCATTGGCTCCCATGCCTACGATCTTCATCCTGATCTCGTCCGGCAGTTCATGGCAACGGTTCGTTTTGAGTATCTGAACCAGCCAACGAGTGTTGCTGGTGATGGTGTTCTGTCCTTTTTCGCTAGAGGTGTCCGGTACTTCGTCACTGTCCCCGAGCTCTGCACGATCTACGGCTTTGGGAATGAGAGTGCCATCTCCAGCACCATCTCATCCTTCCCAGCTGTTCAGGAATTCTGGGAGATCTTTGGCACAGGTCCTTGGAGTTCAGCCTCAGTGGTTCAGACCGATATCCGCCACCCGACCCTCCAGTACTTCATGAGGATCCTTGCCGCCACTCTGCTCTGCAAGATGGAGCCCAACAAGGTGCGGATCTACGAGCTTACTTTGCTGTACCATGCGCTTGACGGACTGGTCGATCTGACCTTTTTAGACCCGGCACGTAACATGGGTACACCCAACTTGGGTGCTGTCTTCGCTGAGCATCTACTCAGTTTGAAGACCAAGCCTTTCTCCGGTGGCAGAGGGAAGAAGAAGGAGACGGTAGGGAGTCTGCTGACACCGATTTTCCAGCACTATGGGATCCGTTTTTACGACAATGATGTGGACACTTCCCGGCACTACCTGGACGCAGAGCACCTACGTCACAGTGGATGGATGAACAGAGAGCTCCTATGGTGTTTCAGGACCCCAGCTGGTGCGCACCGGTTCCGCCTGCCTCACCCAGCGACTACACGCTTTGCGGGTAACCTCGACAAGCTCCATTTCCAGCCAGACCCGACTTTAGTACTCGCTCCAGCCTCTCACCGTCGCGTCCGCAGCGCCAGCACCTGCCGCGCTTCCTCATCAGCTTCTCTGCCCCCATTCCCAGATCTCTCAGGGATAGAGACAGAGGAGGAGGAGGTCTACAGGAGAGGAGTGTTGGATGCTCTCCGCGCCATCTGGTCACGCGTCTTGAGATGCCGCTGTTCTAGCCGGGCTAGCACTTCAGCTTTTGACCCAGCGACTTCATCCCCGCAGCCTGCTCAGGGTGACGAGAGTGATGAGGAGGATGAGGAGCACGACGACGACGATGACGAGAGCAGTGAGGGCTGATTCATTCGCCCGTCTCTCTATCCCTTTATCTCGTACTACTATGTTTTCATTTTTATTTTCAGATTTGTAGGATTTTTATTCGTACTTTCTATTTTATGACTATGTCTGCTACAACTTTATTACCTAACTATTTGTGTGTTTTGAGAATGTCTAACAGCACTAATATAACTCCATTCGATGTTGAGTTTGATGATTGACAGCACAACTAGGTGACGGCACTTTATCGATCGATATACATGACCTTGTATCGATTGATATCTAAAGATTGAGGTACGATTATTCCTACTAACATGAACATATTTGCTACATTAATTCTCATTACCTCTTAGACTAAATAACACTGGGGACAGTGTTGTTTAAGTCTGGGGGGGGGGTATCTGCTAACATTCTTTATTTTTATTGATATTTTTATTTTACTCCCGTTTTATCTAAAAAACAAAAAACAAAGAGAGGAAGTAATGATTATATTCAAACTTGTTACCTAACCACTTCTCAGCACCACTCTTAGATTTGTCAGTTACATAAAGTACTATAGATGCTAAAGTGGATCACTGATCACCTATGTCAACGCTTTCATGATTGTTTGGAAGAACCAAAGCTGATTTCCAACCTAACCTGACATCTATTGCTTGTCTTGGGGCTTGGTATACAAGGGATCGGAATCCTCTTGCAAGTCTGGAAGGTAAAAATCTCAAAATTTTTGGTTTCCTTCTTTCCTTCCTTCGGCATCCCCAGAAAATAAAAGATTGAGATAATTTCCTGAGAGGCAGAGGGAGAGGTACATTACCTATGACCCCACTATTCTAAATCAAAGGAATGATCACAGCGAGGGAGAGGTACATTATCTGTGACCCCACTATTCGCTTACAAATTGTCAGAAAAATCAATAAGATGAACATTAACTGTTCATTGGAATTGATATAAAAGAAAGAAGAGTTGGGATTCAGAGAAGGGGGATAAAGAAAGAAAGGGAATCAGGATGAGAATGCCTGAAAACTTGTTTTAGTTGAATCCAAGTGTTCCTTGATCGATACTCCCAAGGTAAAGCCTACACCTTTATTTTTATGCACAAATGAAATCAGTGGAAAGGATATACAGACAAGGAATGTCTAAGTTGATTGGCTAGGTGTATTTGGTTGCTAAACTAGGATATGGCATAATGTATTTCTGGGAATTGATAGATATCTGATATGGCTTGCAATGAGTAAAGAGGTGATGCTTCTAAGTCTAGAATTGTAATAACCTCTGTCTTTCAAAACTTTTCTAGACCAATGTTCTATTATTTGCTTGAGGACAAGCAAAAGGATAAGTCTGGGGGAGTTGATATATCATGGATTTTACCCATTTTTAGCCATGATTTATATATGTTTTTGGAAACAAAAGGATACTTTTAGTGTCTTTTTAGAGCTTTTACAGATCCAGGTACTCACTGGTGTAAAACATGCATTTTGGAGCTAAAATGGAGACTTTATGAAGATATGAGCAAAACGATGTTTAAGCTATCGACCTTGAGAGTAATCGATCGATAGATAATTACCCGTATCGATCGATAATGATGTTATGCATCGACCGATACATAAGTCATCCAAGCGATTAAATGAAGATTAGAAGCCCTAATTGCTTCACAAGAGTTTTAATTATTTACACATTAAGTCCCTGGCCGCCTGTAAGGTTATATTAAGAGAGTTTTGTACTAGTTTAGGTAGACAATTTTGGACACCTTTTAGACCTAATAAGGAGAAGCATCTAGCAACCTCTTGAGAAGAGTTTGATGGAGAGAGAGATCTAAAACTACAATTACAGAGAAGATCTTGAACTCCCTTTTTTACTTATTGTTTCTTTTTATTATCTTAAAGTATTATTCAGACCATCATGACTTTGTCTCTCATGAATATGTTTGAGTAGTCTCTCTTGTTAGATTTAGGTTTCTCATTAAGGTTGACTCATGCATTGAATAGAACCATTATTAGGGTGTTTAAAATATAGTTCTCAATCTAGTTATCAATGAATGCTAAGGCCAAGGATTGATCACCCTTACCTCNTATCTTAAAGTATTATTCAGACCATCATGACTTTGTCTCTCATGAATATGTTTGAGTAGTCTCTCTTGTTAGATTTAGGTTTCTCATTAAGGTTGACTCATGCATTGAATAGAACCATTATTAGGGTGTTTAAAATATAGTTCTCAATCTAGTTATCAATGAATGCTAAGGCCAAGGATTGATCACCCTTACCTCTGATTTTAGGGTCAATTTGGACAAGCGATAGCTTGGCAAATCCCCTAAGTCTAAAGTTAATTTAATGAAGACTAGATCTCCCTTTCAAACTTACCTCTACCACTCGTTGGATGCGACATCGATCGACGCAGCGACAGCCGTGTCGACCGATATAGCAATATCAGCATCGATCGATAGTATCAACAGAAACATTGACCGATGGTCCCTTCAGGTTATCGGACGATAGTCCTAACCCGAAGTCCAGTTGAGTTAATCCTTAAACCTCCTTAAAAGTTTGAATCAAGAACTAAGAATAATAAAAACCCTTTACAACTTGCATGCATGTCATACCTGAGAAATACCTAAGTTTAACTACCTTCTTCCTTCTAAACAAATCAACCAATCAATCAAGCAATTATTTGCTACCTTTTAAATTACTGTTTAAAACCTTTTCATCTAGCTTTATTTCGAAGACTTAATAATCTGTTGTGTAATTTTAGAGTCTCTATGGATTCGATCCCTAAGTACTACAATTAAACCTCTTTTGATGAGAGTAATTCACTCCTTAGGGTAATTTGAGTGATATCAAATTTGGCGCCGTTTTCGGGGACTCTTTCTTATTACCACCAGATTTAGTTTAGAATACAGTCTAGAATTTTTATTTATTGTTTACTTAATTCCTTTTTGTTCTTTCTCTGATTATCAGGGGACCCAAGATGGAAAATACAGATTTCAGCCCGGTATCGACCGATGACGCGACCGGTACATCGAGCGACATGTTGACCGAGAAATCGATCGACATATACCATCTCACATCGATCGATATAACTGAGCCGGAAGCAGGTAAGTCTTTACTTACCGATTTGATCAATGAGGAAGTAGTCCTAAACGAACCAGTAGGTCAGTTGTGCAATAAAACAAATGAATTTACAGTTAACCAGGGGACTGAAATCCATGTCAATAACCACCCATCTTCAACTAAAGATGTTGAAAAATTGCGCGACTATTTAGATCCCATTAAGACCTATTTCAATAGGTCAGCTATCAGACTACCAGATGATGAAGTAAATAAGTCTACTCTTGATTTAGACTTCATCAGTCTGGTACAAACGAATCCCTTCTGTGGTTCTGTCTCAGACCACCCCCATGACCACATTGATTTTCTAGAAGGTTTCGCACTTAACGATACTAATCGTTGCAAACTTTTTCCTTTTTCCTTGGGGAGGGAAGCCAAAATTTGGTTGAAACAGATACCAGCAGGATCTTTAACCTGCTGGGAAGACATTCGCACTGCTTTCATCAACGAATTTTTCAATGAGACCCGATATTGGGACGTGAGACATAAACTCTCCACTTTCTTTCAAAACCCACGTGAATCTTTTAGAGACGCCTGGAATAGGTTTAATCGTTTTCAGCGAGATTTTACCCATCATGGTTATTCTGAACCAGAGCTTCTTAAATTCTTTTACGGAGGTCTCGAGTTAGATTACCAGATCACGCTAGACAATGCGAGTAATGGAGATTTTAGCTCTAGGACTCCCGCAGAAGCAAATCATTTGATTGGAAACATAGCTATTGTTAAGTCTTATGAAACTAAAGACAGAGAACGAGAATCTAGATCAAAGAGCGAATCTCAATTAAGTGAAATTAAGCAATCATTAGATTCCCTTAACTCTCTCATTAGAACGAGAGACTCTGATGTGGCCCATTGCTATAAAGATGTCCACTCATTTAAGCAACCCTTCTTTGAAACAGAAGGCCCTCAGGAGTATACTTTCAACATAGATAGTTTCACCCAAGGCTACGACACTTCCCTTGGAGTAAACAGAGGAAGGGTCCAGGATGAACCACGTTCTCACGGGAAATCAGAAATTAGAGTATACCCTAGACACCCGGTTAGATAGCACCTGCAGCAAAATGTCGGAGGAACTTGACACTTTGCGATGGAGAATAAGAGACCTTGAAAGTGACATTGCCCATACTGCAGAAAGTATCAAGAGAGAAGCAGGATGTCTGCCTGAAAAGACTGATAAAAACCCGAGACGTCACGTCAATGCTGTAGTTTTGAGAAGTGGAAAAGAACTAGCCCCAACCATTAGGGAAAATCCTCCTTCGGGAGAAGACACCAAGATTCCAAAAACGGAGAAACCCATTCCTAATCCCACTCTACTCCGTGACTCATTAACCACCAGCCCTTAAAACAAAGAAAATGATAAGAAGACTGAAGAGTCAGTAATCATTCTCGATGAGGAGGAGATTGACGATATCGATCGATACGAGGATACCATATCGATCAACGAACATCCAAAAAAATCGAAAGAAAGTCCGATACCTACCGGACCAACTATAGAACGCGTGTATAACCCTTTGCCTCCCTATCCTCGCAAATCTAATTCCACGCGCAACAGGGATAAGGAAATCTGCAGACGGGCTTTTGAACGCGTTAGTGTAGAAATACCACTTATTGACGCTATTCGGATTTCGCCAACCCTACGACAGTATGTCAAGGGAATGACAACCAAGAGTTTTTCAACAGAAAAACGTAGTGTCATGATGGTGTCTGCAGAAGCTAGTAAATCTTTACGAGGAAATAGCTATGCCCGCGTTTTTTTCCTCGTAAGTCCTAGTAATGCTTATGAGGAAATAGCTATGCCCCTGTTTTCTATTACTAGGGCTTTACGAGGAAAGGGTTTGTAATTCCCTAAACTCGAAACCCCAAACCCCAAACCACAACTTCCTTAACTTATAACCTCTTCTACAACTAAACTCCTAACCTCTTCTACACCTAAATCCCAAATTCAATTTTTATTAAACAAGCTTAAAAACATACATAATTCAACTCTTTTTTTGTTATTAAGCAAACTTATAAAACATACTTAATTGAAATTGGTTTTTGTGATTAAACAAACTTATAAAACATACATAATTCATTCAGATACATTCTCATAATCCGTAGAAACATCATCATTTTCGGCAAACTCGTCCTCAACACCGTCGTCCGTTGAGTGATCAGGGACATCTTCGTATTCACGATTATGCGGATCAATGAGTAGGATGTCATCAATTTCTGCTTCAGGTTCCTCGATTTCATTGGTGTTTTATTCTTGCAATGGTGGTTCTTCTCCCTCGATTATCCGTCCTCGAGGTGTCACTTTGATAACAGCTAACCAGTTTATTCCCGTTGTAGTAATCCGAGGGTATGGAATGAAGCAAACTTGATCTGCTTGGGAAGCTAGTATGAAAGGCTCGAATTTGTTGTACCTGCAAAAATTAAGACAACGGAGAAATTATTAGTTCTCANGAATGAAGCAAACTTGATCTGCTTGGGAAGCTAGTATGAAAGGCTCGAATTTGTTGTACCTGCAAAAATTAAGACAACGGAGAAATTATTAGTTCTCAGAACATGCATGTACATATGTCAAAAAAGAATTTGTTGTACCTTCGTCCACCATTGACGTCAACTACACCGTTCTTGTTAATCCGAACACCTCTGTTGACGATGGGGTCGTACCACTCACACTTGAAGATAACACATTTCAAACCCATACCTGGGAATTGAACTTCATAAATCTCCTGCAAGATCCCGTAGAAATCTGTTTCGCCTTTCACACATATTTCATAATTACTTGTCGCCCGGTGTCTACCATAGTCATAGGTATGAAAAGTATAGCCTCGGGTGAAATACATCGATGATGTAGTGACCTTTGCAACTGGACCTTGGAGTAATTCGCGAAACCATGCGGGATACTGAGGATCGTCATAATCAACCTGCAACAAAAAGTAATATAACTAGACATATTAGACTTAATTTGTGGTAATGCATGCATAAAATTTAAGTAATAATAAATACATGTTTCCTCAACCACTTGATAAAGTGTTGATCTTTCCTTTTGTCTAACTCAGGTGTCGATATACCAGGTATTGCTTCATCAACTTGAGTCACAAATTGGCTGTAAAATCATATATGTTATGTTATATATTTAATATTGAAATATATGTATATATATATATATATATATAACTGGGGTATGTTTATATATTTACCTTTCAAAATAAGCAATCAATGGATGCTCGCAATTAAGAAGAATATAAAGGTGTGCACTATGGACGTCTTCATCACTCGACCACCAAATCTCTTTCAATTTCCCACCCAATCGCCCAATTTGACAAAAGATGTCTGGAACATCGTCTTCCATATATGTTGGCACGATACCACCATCATCATATCTTCTTGGAGCTCGTTTCCTTGTACGTACTTTCGGTGCAAAGTAGTACGATGTGAAATGTGATGTTTCTTCCGTCAAACTTCCCGCAACATTAGAACCTTCAACTCTTGCTAGGTTTTTGGCTTTTCCTTTCAAAGTTTTCATGGCCCTTTCATACTGATACATCCATCCATAATGCACAGGTCCACGAAGTAATGCCTCATACGGGAGGTGGACAACTAGCTGTTCCATGACGTCGAAAAAAGTAGGCGGAAATATTTTCTCCAAGTTGCAGATTAAGACAGGGATGTTTTCATGAAGTTGTTGGACAACTTCCACTTTAAGAGTGCGGGTGCTCAGATCCCTAAAAAATGCTCCAATTCCTATATATTTACAAAAACAAACATTATCCACATTAGTATATATATATATATATGTATAATCATATCATCGTATTATATTAATTAATTACCTGAAAGTGCTTCATGTACTTTTGCCGTTAGTAGCTCCGCAAACGCAAAAGGAAGTAGTCGCTGCATGAAGACATGACAATCATGGCTCTTCATCCCGGAGAACTTTTGCCCTTTCTCAACACATCTTGAGAGATTTGAAACATACCCATCAGGAAACTTCACTTCTGAAGCCACCCAGTTGAACAACGCAGACTTTTTTTCTGATGACAGTCTGAATATTGGAACTGGAACTTGCCCATTGCTTTTTATATGTAGCTCACTCCTTGAGCAGATATCGGGTAAGTCTAACCTCGATTTTACGTTGTCTTTCGTCTTCCCTGGGACGTTCAATATAGTGTTCATGNGCGCAAAAGAAGATCTTTCCAATATGGCAATTCCCAAAATATACTCTTTTTGTGCCAATTGTGCTGAACACCATAAAAATCAGGCATATTACTGGGAACATGCCAATTCCCACCACGAGGAGCTGTTTCTAGAGCACAGTAGTAATCGATTTGCGCTTCGATTTGTTCTCCAGTTAAATATGGAGGAGGAGTGTCTCTGGCAACCCTTTTGTGCCTGAACAATTTCTTGTTTCTTCGGTATGGGTGGTGGATGGGAAAAAATCGACGGTGACAATCGAACCAACTAGTCTTCCTACCATGCTTAAACTGAAACGCATCTGTCATTCCATTACAATATGGACAAGCTAATCTTCCATGTGTAGTCCACCCAGACAACATACCATATGCAGGAAATTCACTTATGGTCCACAAAAGCATCGCTCGCATCGTAAAGTTTGTTTTCGTTGAACAATCATATGTCCTCACCCCTGTTGACCAAAAATCTTTCAACTTTTTTATCAGTGGTTGTAGAAAAACGTCGAGAGATCTTTTTGGATGTTTTGGACCAGGTATTAAGATGCTCATGAATAGAAACTCTCGTCGCATGCACATCTCCGGTGGCAGGTTATACGATGTAAGAAAGACCGGCCACAATGAATATTGTCTCCCAGACATTCCAAATGGACTAAAACCCTCAGTGCATAATCCAAGATACACATTCCGGCTATTGCTAGCGAAATGTGGATGTACATTGTTAAAATGTTTCCAGGCTCTTGCATCTGATGGATGAGTCATCTCTCCATCCGTCTGAGTATGCTCGGCGTGCCATCTCATCCCTCCAGCAGTCTCCTCAGATTGGTACAATCTTTTCAATCTGTCTATGATTGGTAGGTACCACATCCTTTGGTACGGTACCCTATTGCGCCCTCGACCTTGCGGTTTGAATCGTGGCTTCTTACAAAATCTACATTCTTCTAACTTCTCATCATCTCCCCAGTAAATCATGCAGTTGTCGATGCAAACGTCTATCATCTCCGAGGGCAACCCAAGACTATATACCAATTTCTGAATCTGATAATAAGATTCAGCAGACACATTGTCTTCTGGCAAATACTCTTTAAACAAGTCTGCCCATGCATCCATACAATTTTCAGGTAGATTGTGA
>CAKOAT010050377.1:12763-39631 GCA_932364175.1 Eruca vesicaria subsp. sativa | reverse complement strand
ACCTTCTTCCTTCTAAACAAATCAACCAATCAATCAAGCAATTATTTGCTACCTTTTAAATTACTGTTTAAAACCTTATCATCTAGCTTTATTTCGAAGACTTAATAATCTGTTGTGTAATTTTAGAGTCTCTGTGGATTCGATCCCTAAGTACTACAATTGAACCTCTTTTGATGAGAGTAATTCACTCCTTAGGGTAATTTGAGTGATATCACACGTGGAGTTGGTCGTACCGTCCAGCTCGCCAAGACGGCGAGCTGGTTGTGCCAAACCAGCTCGCCGTCCGGCAAGATGGTCGCCCTTTCTCCTCGCCTTCGAGGCACTGACTTTTCCCCGAGGTTTCGCACCATCCAACCGCCACCATGGCGAATTTTCCAAGCCTGGTCGTACTCCAAACAATAATCGCACTCCTTTTCATTTCATCTCAATCGGAGTTTCTATTGAGATTTTACGACGAAAACAAGGCAGCTCGATGAATCGGGACTGTACTCACCGACTCGCCAGTGGGTGAGTTGGACAAGGTTGACGGAACAAAATGTTTCTATCTTGAATCTCGATCGAAATGCTTTTCGTTTCGTCCCAATCGGAGTAACCGTTGAAACTTTACGATAAAAACCACAAAGACCTGCTTTCTCGTAGAAATTCGAATCGATCGTCTAAAATGGCAACGGTTGACTTAACACCAAATTTGCCTAAAATATACGAGATATTTGAACTCTCTAAATGCAATCCGGTTTTACTAAATTCTGCCACGTTAAGTCGAAAACATCTCATAAACGTGTGATGGATTTTTCAACAATATACGAAGCACACCTAGTCAGTAAAGTAAAACCAGTCGTACGAAGAAACAAAAACATAAACTCCTAGGTTACTGCATAGTATAGATAGATAGAAAACAATGGATTTCCAATCACAAATCTCTCTGATGATCTTCTCTCCCAAACTATATATCCTAAAACCTTTTGTTGTGAAAAGAACACAAAAAAACTTTTTATGCCTTTAACACTTTGTCAGAGTATATAAACTTAGGTTAAAACTCGTCAAGGGTAAAATTGTCATTGAAATGTTTAGTCTTCAAGTTGGCTTGTCTCGTGATATGGTCTCTGCGCCTTGGGCATCGATCGATCATGCAAAGTGCATATCGATCGACGTGATCGATTCCAAATCGAGTGATTTGTCCGATTCTCTCTAAAATTCTCCAAAAACATCACTTTCTTCCAAAATACTCCTGAACGTATATATATGCTTAAAAGCTTCTATAATATAACAAATAGTAGTAAAAACACTAATATACCATGACTAAAAAAGGGTCAAAATCATAGTATATCAAACTCCCCTAGACTTACCCTTTTACTTGTCCTCAAGCAAAACAAACACGCAGTCTCTCTGAATGAGGTTTGAAAAGAATAGAGACTCACATATTTAAAAACTTTGAAATCATAACCTCTATGATATTGCAATCCACATCTAACAAGTTCTAATCTCAGAAGTTCATTATGCCATATCCTAGCTTAGCAACCAAATCTATGTAGCGAAGAACTTAACAAATAATATCTAACATTCCCCTCAACTAACCTCATTTCTTAACATAATATAAAAGTGCATTATTTACCTTGGGAGTATCGATCACAGGATGCAAGGAATCTCAAACAAGTATCTAGATCTGCAGGTAAAACTTAGTTCTTATCTTTTCTCTCTTCTAAGTTCTCTTTTGAGTCAAAATCTGCTTCTAAGGCATGATTATTGACCAAGATTGGACATGCTTCCATGAAAGAAGCCTTAATGGTGTTTGCCACCAAGTCCTGATCACTTCTTTTTGACATATATCCAAGAATTCATATGAAGTGAGCCTTAATGGATGTAGCCACCAAGTCCCATTCGAATTCTTTTATTGGAATCATTATGAAGCAAGCCTTAATGGTAGTAGCCACCAAGTCCTTTTGTGACTCCTCCTAACTAAAAACATAATAAACTTAGTACTATTTTCGGATTTTTTTTTTTAAATTCTATAAATCTACTTAACTATCTAGGGTCAAAAATAGAGAGAGAAAATGTGATAAATCTACACAAGGCTTTAGCTTCCAGACTTGTTTGAAGAATCCGATCCCATGTATACCAAGCCCCAAGACAAGCAGTTGTGTCAGGTTTGGTGTCGTAGGTCAGTTTTGGTTCCTTCAAACAATCTAAGCAAGTGTGAATAGTGTTGGGGTCAAAATAGTTCACGAAGAAATCAATGGCTAAAAGTCTCGGAAAGAGCATACAAAAAAACTATAGACTTTCTACGAAGATACGAAGTTACGGAAAACTCGTATCAAAGTATGAAATAATCAAAACAAAACTTCTTGTTTGTTAGGGTCAAAAATGGTAATCTCGAAATCAACGTCTACGATTACTTCTCCTTATATTCTCCGAAAGGATCTCGTGTCTAGAAAACAAGAAACGACCAAAACCGAACAACCGACCAGCTCGCCAAGACGGCGAACTGGACGAATCAGCTCAGCTCGCCGGCTTGGCGAGCTGACCACAGCCAATCAGCTCGCCCAGCCGGCGAACTGGCCGTGCTTGACCAGCTTGCTGGCTGGGCGAGCTGAACTGTCCCGTCCAGCTCGCCAGCCGGCGAGCTGGCCGTGCTTGACCAGCTCGCCGGCTGGCGAGCTGAACTGTCCCGTCCAGATCGCCAGCCGGAGAGCTGGCCGTGCTTGACCAGCTCGCCCGCTGGCGAGCTGAACTGTCCCTTCCAGCTCGCCAGCCGGCGAGCTGTCCATGCTTGACCAGCTTGCCGGCTGGCGAGCTGAACTGTGCTTGACCAGCTCGCCAGCCAGCAGTCTGACCGTGCTTGACCAGATCGCCCAGCCGGCGAGCTGGTCGTCCCAAACCAGTTCGTCATCCTGTCAAGCAGAACCAAAACGTAAAGGTCCCTCGACTCGATGGTAATTTGAATCGTGGTCGGAACCTCTTTCGTTTCGTCTCGATCCGACTTACCGTTGGAGTTTTACGATAAATACAACTAAATACTTGTTTTCTCGTAAAACCTCGAGTAAATTGTATAAAACGGCAGCGGTTAAATGAAATCAGATATTGCCAAAACTCTACGATTGACTTGAGTCATTTCATAAAAATGGCAGCGTATCATGGAACGATCCCGTCTTTAATCGTAAAATGGCGTAGTCGCAAAACGGCTTGGAAAGACCTAAAACGCGATAAAGGTCCACTCACGACTTTAGACGAGATCCAGCCCAAAGATACGATGACGTTTTACTCATTATTCGCAAGAAAGGATAAATGTCAAATTTGAAGACAAAATAGAAGTTTTCCAAGGAAAAATGGGAAGATCAAGATAAATGGAAGATTTCTGATAAACGCGAATCGGGACGGAAAAGGAAAGACCAGCCGCTTAGAGGAGGAGTATATAAGCACAAGGTCGAAGTCAAGAGGAGAGGAATTTTACAACCTTTGTAGACTTAGAGCTCTCTGCACTTAGAAACTTAGGCTTTATTCTCGACAATTTCAGTTTCTATGACTGGCACTCAATTACTAGACGAACTCGCCCAGGCAGTTTGATCTCCAGCTCTATCAATTGAACTACGTTCGGCTTGATCCTCGAAAGGGGTACGTAGGCAGCCTTTCAAAAGGGTCAGTCCGAAATCAATCAAAACATTTTTCTGACCTTTTTCGTCTTTATTTATCGAGCTGCGACTCAACTCGGTTTAGGGTTTTATGTTGCTAGAACCAGGTAACTCGCTGACGGCCCCTGCGGCCAAAGCCTTTGTAATCTCTTGTAATGATCGCAACGCTCTTACGCAAATTCAAAATAAGATCTACTTTCTTTATAAATTTATTTTATCATATTTTTCATATTTTTCGCATTTATTTGGTTACTTGTCGTTGGCTCTCACAGAGGTCTGGGTCCTCTGGAAAATTAAGGTTTTCCTAAGTTTCTTAGTTTACGGAAATCGACAGTGCGAACTTTGGTTCCCACAGTTTGGCGCTAGAAGGAGGGGGTCTACGGATTACTCTAATTCATAGCCGCAAAACGCTCGATCAAAACGATGTCTGGATATATGAAAGACAAAGTCGCAGCTCACGAAAACGCTGGTAAAACAACTCCAGCAGCGACTACTCCTATAGACAACGCTCACGCAAACGCTGTAGTACATAACAAAATCGAAAGCTAGCCGCGAATCTTTGCCACGGGAGGAGCAACAAAACAAGCTCGCGATATCTCTCTCTGAACACAAAGGGAAACGATAAAATCTATCAAACTCCGTAGTGTTTCTCTTATTTCCGAGTTGGAGAAATATCATTACGTATGGGTTGACCAAAAGACATTTTCCAAGAACTTTTCGGAAAAATAAAACTTGCTCTCCTAGAAACTGCGTAAAAACCTTATCAACTCGCGGAAGAAACCCTAGGTTACTCGCAGAATAAACCCTAGGTTACTCGCGGAAAAACCCTAGGTTACTCTCGCAATAAATCCTAAGTTACTCATAGAAAAACCCTAGGTTACTCGCGGAATAAACCCTAGGTTACTCGCGGAAAAACCCTCGGTTACTCATGGAAAACACACTAGGCTACACGTGGAGTTGGTCGTACTGTCTAGCTTGCCAAGACGGCGAGCTGGCTGTGGCAAACCAGCTCGCCGTCTTGGCAAGATGGTCAGCCTTTCTCCTCGCCTTCGAGGCACTGACTTTTCCCCAAGGGTCCGCACCATCCAACCGCCACCATGGCGGGTTTGCCAAGCCTGTTCGTACTCCAAACAATAATCGCACTCCTTTTCATTTCATCTCAATCAGAGTTTATGTTGAGATTTTACAACGAAACAAGGCAGCTCGATGAATCGGGACTATACTCACCGACTCGCCAGTGGGTGAGTTGGAAAAGGTTGACGGAACGAAACGTTGCTATAACGAATCTCGATCGAAACGCCTTTTGTTTCGTCCCAATCGGAGTAACCGTTGAAACTTTACGATAAAAACCACAAAGACCTGGTTTCTCGTAGAAATTCGAATCGATCGTCTAAAATGGCAACGGTTGACTCAACACCAAGGTTTCCTAAACTATACGAGAGATTTGAACTCTCTAAACGCAATCCAGTTTTACTAAATTCTGCCACGTTAAGTCGAAAACATCTAATAAACGTGTGATGGATTTTTCAACAATATACGAAGCACACCTAGTCAGTAAAGTAAAACCAGCAGTACGAGGAAACAAAAACGTAAATTCCAATGTTGAAATCCCTTCCTCACTCTGATATTCTTGTTGGTATTTAGTCGAAGACCAATTCCTACGAAAATAAGTTAAAGAATGAAGAAGAGGCAGTCCCAAATCATCGATGAAACTAAGGTATGTTTAATTTGAAAATTTTATTAGACTTCTAATTTCTCGTAGGCAAGTAATGAAAACGTCTTGTAAACTTCCGTAAAACCTAGGGAACTTAGAGTTTAGGGGGATAGTCTAGCATGCTAAGTCGTAGGCAAATTTTGTCTATATCGATCTATTGTTCTCTAACTGTTCAGGCAGAACTCGCAAACCGATTCAATCTCTCGTACAACCGAGAACGATCGCCACGCATTCAAGAATACTCATCTCATTTCCTAGAGACACTGAGGTCATCTTAAAACCGACTAGTTCCTAGAAATTTTCGTAAAACAGACATACTCCAAGTCATCATCAGTCCACCATTGTCTTTAATCAACCCATATTGTCGAACATCCCAATCCTTCAAAAGAAATTCATCTGTTTTCTTTTGTCTTAAAAAAAAGGGAGGGAGTAGGTGCATTTACTATACTCGTATACTCCCATATTTCAAAAAACATTTTTCCTCGCAACAAAAAAACGATTTCTATAAAGCAAGCTCTCGCAAAAATAAGCGGAAATATTCGGACAATGCGATGCCTCGTCAAAATCATCCCAAAAGTAAACGACAATCTAAGATTCGTCTAAATGCTAAGAACTGATCCAAACCATCTGGGAAATAATCTCGAGGACTATACAGCATCTCTCATCGCAATCATGCGTTTAGATAACCTTTGCCAAACTTCAGAGTGAAACTTGATGATTTGCAGAAGTCATAAAGATCTTTTCCAACTTGATAAAACAAGTTTCGTATAAGAGTCAGAAAATTATATGAGAAATCTATTGGCATCAAAACATTGCTCTCATTTTCCGTTAAACCAAGTGAGTCACAGAATTATATCAAAAATATTTGCGACAGAGAACAATCGAAAACACAAGTAGCAGCAATAGAGAACACGTCCACCCTGCTCGCCGAGTGATCCTATTGTTGGTTAACTGATTCATTCCACTCAAGAAACCCGCTAAATCGTTTGCGACTAGATCTCGATAAAATAATCTTTGGTAAAACTCTGTGAGTGATTCCAAAAAACTATCACCAAAGAATCCAAAACAAATCGGAAAGGTTTCTCAAAAAATTGCGGAAGAATCGTTATTTTGACATCTCCATGCGTCGCACCAATTTACTAAATTTTTTTCCCGTTACTTATGCAACAAATCCTTCTTATAGTCAAAGACCTTGACGTACGAAGTAACTTTTGAAAGTAAACGTAACAGTTTTTGCGAAAAGTACTTTCCATCTAGCAAAGCTGTAGGATCCAACTTTGGACAACCAATCTAAAACTTTGCTTCCTCGCACCACGATCTGAAAGATCTCATTCTTTAGCCATGTGGCTCACGGGCATCCACTCTCATTCCCCTCGATTACATCCGAGAATGAAACCACCGGGCAACTGACTCCGAAGGGGCTCTTCATCGAGCTTCTTAGCTTTTGTCTCCCTCGAATAAAAAGGAAACAACTTCCATACGAATAAAGGAAAGATTATACGAAACTTTCATCGTATAAATCAAACCTAACCACTTACCAGAAATCATCATCTAGGATGGCATTGACGTGGTGTTTAATAGATTCATCCCCTTCTTGCCTCTTAACAGATTCTCCATTCTAAAATACCCAAGTCTCGAGCTTCTTCACCTGAGTACCCAAGGTATCAATCTTGGTGTCCAGATCTTTGTAGATAGAATCAATCTTTCCATTGAAATCCACAGTTAGCTTTTGTTGTCCCTCATGAATCTGATCAAGCATCGTTTCAATATTTCTCTCCTGAGTTTGTGGTGCTGGATTTTGGTAAGATGAACTCCCATAATCTCTGTTGATTCTAAAAATCTTGTCTTGTAAGTTAAAATGTTAAAATATAATTTTCAATAACACTTCTTTTAATGGATTTGTAGAATCATTAAAATCTAAAATTTTTGAATAAGAAATGATTTTGTATAGAACTGTAGAATCATCTAACCAATAACACTAAATTTTAATAAAAATATAATAGTAAGTTATAAAGCAATAACGCTAAACTTGAAAATTTTAAAAATTATTATAAACTCAATTCCTACTAACATCTTTAAGCGTTCATTTTTCAAATTTCACACCTACTTAAAAAAGTTTAAATCTGTGTTTTAGTTTTAATAGTCTTTGTAAACATAGACTCTAGCTAATGACCATTTTAAGAATACTAAGAACAAATCTACTATAAATAAAAGGGGAAAAAAAAGCCATGTGAGCTATGCCACATCTGCAAAAATAATTGTAAAATAGGAACACAGAGTTTCGCCATGTCATTGACACTCTTTAGACATTTGGGCTTCAAATCTCCCTGGACCAAAAGCGTTCAATTTCAAACAGCCCGTTAAGCCCATCTGACGCTGAAGTCTCCTTTCCCCTGCCTCCCACAAAATCAACAAGAACTGTAACGCCTCCTCTCCTCCTCTGCTTCTCTTCTCCGTGAAGTAACTAAGCACCGTGATGCCTTCACTCCTGCTTCGTCACGGCTCTGCTCCTCTCCGCGTCTCTGCTCCTCTCCAACTGTCTCTCACTCTCACGTCTGTTTTTCTCTTTTTCACCTATCTCTGCTCCATGTATCTCCACTCTCGCGAGATCTCTGCTCATGTCTCTCTTCCCCACTACCAGGGCTGTCAATGGTAACAAATCCCGTCCTTTTTAGATCTACAAATATTTAACTTTCTCATCATCTCTCTTCTGTGTGGCTTTGATTTTGTTGCAGGTTGAATAACAACCGAAGGTTGAAACTGAGTACGGACAGTGGAGGCTTTGATTTTATTGCAGTGTAAGGGCTACGGTTCAAACCATAGTCAATCTTTTGCAGGTTAGATTGTAGATATACTATAAAAAAAAGGGGCAAATAAAGCCATGTGAGCTATGCCACATCTGCAAAAATAATTGTCCAATAGGAACACAGAGTTTCGCCATGTCATTGCCACTCTTTAGACATTTGGGCTTCAAATCTCCCTGGCCCAAAAGCGTTCAATTTCAAACAACCCGTTAAGCCCATCTGACGGTGAAGTCTCCTTTCCCCTGCCTCCCACGAAATCAACAAGAACTGTAACGCCTCCTCTCCTCCTCTGCCTCTCTTCTCCGTGAAGTAACTAAGCACCGTGATGCCTTCACTCCTGCTTCGTCACGGCTCTGCTCCTCTCTGCGTCTCTGCTCCTCTCCAACTCTCTCTCACTCTCACGTCTGTTTTTCTCTTTTTCACCTATCTCTGCTCCATGTATCTCCACTCTCGCGAGATCTCTGCTCATGTCTCTCTTCCCCACTACCAGGGCTGTCAATGGTAACAAATCCCCTCCTTTTTAGATCTACAAATATTTAACTTTCTCATCATCTCTCTTCTGTGTGGCTTTGATTTTGTTGCAGGTTGAATAACAACCGAAGGTTGAAACTGAATACGGACAGTGGAGGCTTTGATTTTATTGCAGTGTAAGGGCTACGGTTCAAACCATAGTCAATCTTTTGCAGGTTAGATTGTAGATATACTATAAAAAAGGGGGCAAATAAAGCCATGTGAGCTATGCCACATCTGCAAAAATAATTGTCCAATAGGAACACAGAGTTTCGCCATGTCATTGCCACTCTTTAGACATTTGGGCTTCAAATCTTCCTGGCCCAAAAGCGTTCAATTTCAAACAGCCCGTTAAGCCCATCTGACGGTGAATTCTCCTTTCCCCTGCCTCCCACAAAATCAACAAGAACTGTAACGCCTCCTCTCCTCCTATGCCTCTCTTCTCCGTGAAGTAACTAAGCACCGTGATGCCTTCACTCCTGCTTCGTCACGGCTCTGCTCCTCTCCGCGTCTCTGCTCCTCTCCAACTCTCTCTCACTCTCACGTCTGTTTTTCTCTTTTTCACCTATCTCTGCTCCATGTATCTTCACTCTCGCGGGATCTCTGCTTATGTCTCTCTTCCCCACTACCAGGGCTGTCAATGGTAACAAATCCCCTCTTTTTTAGATCTACAAATATTTAACTTTCTCATCATCTCTCTTCTGTGTGGCTTTGATTTTGTTGCAGGTTGAATAACAACCGAAGGTTGAAACTGAATACGGACAGTGAAGGCTTTGATTTTATTGCAGTGTAAGGGCTACGGTTCAAACCATAGTCAATCTTTTGCAGGTTAGATTGTAGATATACTATAAAAAAAAGGGGGCAAATAAAGCCATGTGAGCTATGCCACATCTGCAAAAATAATTGTCCAATAGGAACACAGAGTTTCGCCATGTCATTGCCACTCTTTAGACATTTGGGCTTCAAATCTCCCTGGCCCAAAAGCGTTCAATTTCAAACAGCCCGTTAAGCCCATCTGACGGTGAAGTCTCCTTTCCCCTGCCTCCCACGAAATCAACAAGAACTGTAACGCCTCCTCTTCTCCTCTGCCTCTCTTCTCCGTGAAGTAACTAAGCACCGTGATGCCTTCACTCCTGCTTCGTCACGGCTCTGCTCCTCTCCGCGTCTCTGCTCCTCTCCAACTCTCTCTCACTCTCACGTCTGATTTTCTCTTTTTCACCTATCTCTGCTCCATGTATCTCCACTCTCGCGAGATCTCTGCTCATGTCTCTCTTCCCCACTACCAGGGCTGTCAATGGTAACAAATCCCCTCCTTTTTAGATCTACAAATATTTAACTTTCTCATCATCTCTCTTCTGTGTGGCTTTGATTTTTTTGCAGGTTGAATAACAACCGAAGGTTGAAACTGAATACGGACAGTGGAGGCTTTGATTTTATTGCAGTGTAAGGGCTACGGTTCAAACCATAGTCAATCTTTTGCAGGTTAGATTGTAGATATACTATAAAAAAGGGGCAAATAAAGCCATGTGAGATATGCCACATCTGCAAAAATAATTGGCCAATAGGAACACAGAGTTTCACCATGTCTTTGCCACTCTTTAGACATTTGGGCTTCAAATCTTCCTGGCCCAAAAGCGTTCAATTTCAAACAGCGCGTTAAGCCCATCTGAGGGTGAAGTCTCCTTTCCCCTGCCTCCCACGAAATCAACAAGAACAGTAACGCCTCCTCTCCTCCTCTGCCTCTTCTCCGTGAAGTAACTAAGCACCGTGATGCCTTCACTCCTGCTTCGTCACGGCTCTGCTCCTCTCCGCGTCTCTGCTCCTCTCCAACTCTCTCTCACTCTCACGTCTGTTTTTCTCTTTTTCACCTATCTCTGCTCCATGTATCTCCACTCTCGCGGGATCTCTGCTCATGTCTCTCTTCCCCACTACCAGGGCTGTCAATGGTAACAAATCCACTCCTTTTTAGATCTAGAAATATTTAACTTCCTCATCATCTCTCTTCTGTGTGGCTTTGATTTTGTTGCAGGTTGAATAACAACCGAAGGTTGAAACTAATACGGACAGTGGAGGCTTTGATTTTATTGCAGTGTAAGGACTACGGTTCAAACCATAGTCAATCTTTTGCAGGTTAGATTGTAGATAGTTAAAACTATGATTGAATCTTGATGAGAGGAAGTAAATCAGCTGCTAATAAGAGTTTAAATTTAATGTATGAACGTTGAGTTGTTAGATTAGTCTTTAGTGTTCATCTATAGTTGATACATCATCTGAATGTCTTGATGTAAAATAGGATTTACTCATGTGTATACTAATTGTTTGTCGTTCCTGTTTATTTTTGTGTCTAACTACTTTGAATACGTTTTGTGTGAGTGACAGGCGTTGGATGAAAAAAATGCTAATTTTCAAAAAGAAACGCAGGAAGGAGAGGAGAACCACAAGGCATCGACAGGTATAAATTTACAACTGCGTTTACTTGTTTCTGCTTTCTGGATTGTACCTTTCTTAGAGCTCTTTCCCTGGAGTATGTTTGTTAGTTTTGATTATTTAAACACTTATGTACAGGAATTGACAAAGTTGAGAATAATCGATATACAAGGAATTGAGAAACCAGAACCGAAGATTTTCCATAAGCCTTCCAAGGCGGCTGATACAGAGCAACCAGAGGCTGATGGGGTTTGCAACAATACCTACCATGAGGAAACTGAATCGCATATGAGTCACTTTGAGAATTCACTTTGAAATTTACAGATATCCACCTTGGTACTGTTTTTTTCTTTTTGCTGTGTATGTTTTGACGACATCAAATGAGTTGAATTTTTGAAAACTTTGGTTACAGGGGTGATGTGGTTTCGATAGAGACATAGTGTCAGAGTGAAGGAAGGATAGGGACAAGGCGTGATTGGATTCTGCTAACGGTGAAGCCACTGGCCGGGCTACTAGGTTTCCTTCTCATCATTGTTTGCTTTCTCCATTGGTTTGTGCAATGGAATTAAATTTTCTTATGTTAAATATATAAGTTTCAGGATACGGTGTTCCCAATGGAAGCTACGTGATCAAAAGTATTCTTTGAAGAGGTTATTATATAAGATGGTGTACGAGGAAGATCAAGACAAGGGGTTACTACGCAAGACCAAGGTTTTCTCATTGTTACACCTGATGGTTTCTGTTTATCAAGAGAGGTTACTGCGGAAGATAATTTTGCAGAGCTTGAGCTTTGTTTGCTTCTCTTCAGGGGTGCGGTACCGAGTGGTAAAGTCTTACCTTCTGGTTGTTTGCTCAAAAATGACTATCCATGATTGCTTGAGATAACAATATCGTTCATCTCTCCATCACCTTTTCTTTTTATATTGCATCAGTATTTGCATTCACAAAAGAACCATACTCTTCTCTCGAAGAAGCTTTTTGAACATCCAAGTTCTGGAGTACTCTCTTTTATAGATGAGACCAGCTTCCTCTTCTCACCAAGCTATAAAATAACAAGATATATAATTTACGAAAGAACCATACTAATAATGGTGACAAAAGACTGATCACTGATCTTGAAAATTGATAAGAATCTCTTAAGACTCTTACCAGGTACCTTTTATAATTTGCCCCTCATTGTAGTATGCATGGACTTGTGCGTGGAGAAAACATGGAGCTTGGAAGAGACTCTGATACTGGCAGCCAGGTATGTTTTAGCCATCTTGTAGTAGACTCCTCTGTAAAGCATATTTTATTCACATGTTACCTCTGGTTTTGTTAATGGCCGATTAGGTGAAATATGTTGTTGAGCTTGCTCGCGCTTTGGCCAACACGGAAGGTGTCCACAGGGTCGATCTCTTAACACGGCAGATCAGTTCACCAGAGGTTGACTCAAGCTATGGAGAGCCTGTTGAGATGTTATCATGCCCACCAGAAGGTAGCGGAAGCTGTGGTTCCTACATTATCCGAATCCCTTGTGGTTCCTGGGACAAGTACTGTCACATAACACTCATCCGAACTTATAAAAAAGAAGAGTTAGTTTCTCTAATACTCATGTTTTTCAAATGCAGGTACATACCAAAGGAGTCACTCTGGCCTCATATTCATGAGTTTGTTGATGGGGCATTAAATCACATAGTGGACATAGCAAGGTCTCTGGGAGAGCAAGTGAATCGAGGGAAGCCTATATGGCCTTATGTAATTCATGGCCACTATGCATATGCAGGAGAATAGCTGCACATTTGGCAGGGACGTTGAATGTGCCGATGGTGTTAACTGGTCACTCTTTGGGAAGAAACAAGTTTGAGCAGTTGCTTAAACAAGGGAGAAATACCAGAGAGGATATCAACAAAACATACAAGATCATGAGGAGAATAGAAGCTGAAGAGCTGAGCTTAGATGCAGCAGAGATGGTGGTGACGAGCACACGGCAAGAGATTGAGGCGCAGTGGGGACTGTATGATGGGTTTGATATCAAGCTTGAGAGGAAGCTCAGCGTTAGAAGACGGCGTGGAGTCAGCTGCTTTGGCCGATACATGCCACGAATGGTGAAACTTGGTGATTATTTACTGAGATCTCTTATTATTGCAACATTTTACATAGTTTATAATTCTTATCCCACAATCATTTTAAAATGCTTATCTATGGATTAGTAATATAAAAAAAAGTTTCTAATGGTATAGTTACATGACCTTCAATATTTAAATTGCCAGTATTAAATATATAAATTTTAAGAAATTTTCACTTCCTAATATTTTGGATTTGCCATTCGATTATTACGACATATAACAAATATATGGACATATTAAAATTAAAAAGCTCATTTCCAAAATTATAATTAGAAAAGTAATATGACATTATTCTACATAAGAAGCAAATGGAGCTCAACGACAAAGAGAAGAAAACCAATTCTAACTGATTTCTGTCTTCTTTAGCTGAATAATATGTATGTAACACTATTTTAAAATAACATATTTTTTTGCTATCTCAATCTAAAAATTAAAAAGTAATATCATTTAGACAATAATGTATAAAGTAACTGAAATATTAAAATATAACATGAGAGAACTAAAAAGAAGTTAAAATATAAAATACATCTAAATAAAAATTAAAACCTAACATTTACATAATAATTTCAAAAATTAAAAGGTGTATCCATTTTTTTTTAACAACTATTTATAATGTAAAGTTACAATAAGAGTATAATTACAGAATTACATTTAAATGCAAAACTACAATTGTAAAACATTGAAGCACAAAGAACAAGATCTGAAGAACTTCTCTTCTGAACTATCTTCTTTCTTCATATGTAACACCATCTCCATTTGATTACCATCTTTTTGATGAAAAACCAAATTCTTCTTTGTAGATTTCTATGTTGTATAACATTGACCAGATTCCAAATAGGATCTATAGATATTTTTGGAGAAAAAAAAAATCTAATTTATTGCTTCTTTCAAAAGATAGAGTAAAAGAATCTGCCAATCTTCAACGATTATAAGAACATCGCCATACAACAAAGAAATTGCATTTCTAGTGAAGAACCACCAATAAATATTTTGAATTATAATCTTCAAAATTTTTAAATACCTCTGGTTGCATCACCATGGAAAATTCCAAACTACGATTATGAGATTGTCCATCATCTTGGAACTCCCCGTCTTCGATACACTTTTTCCATGGTGGTTTCCATGGTGATTGTTTCCAAAGCAAAGCGATTAGGATAAGTTCCTTACTGCTTGAATCTGGATTCAACACAAATGTGTTTTTTGTGTTGTCATTGAACATGACAAAATACATGTCGGAGATTGCAACAACAAATTGGGGAAGATGATGAAAATCCAATTTGCCGTAAATGGATATGGTATTATTCAAGAAGAATAAAATAAAAAGAAACAGTTTTGATACAAGATCGTGATATGCCATCACGGAAACACACTCTTTTGATCTTCTTTGAAAGAGGAAAATGATAATTGGTTAAGATTTGGATATCATAAAAGAAAGAGAACGAGTAACAGGAATGGAATCAAACGAAACTCTCAGTGAGAATTGAAGAAAAGTGGAGTTTGTGGCAATCGCCTTCATGATCGCCACATAACTGTTTTCCCACACCTAGACCTTTTCCATTATATCCATTATCTCACATGAATAGAAGAAGATAGATACATATTATAGAATCTATTTTACAAAAACTTTTTCTATGTGAGATAGTGGAAAAGCTTTTAAAACTAAAGTTATCCATCTATACCAATAACTTAAGCCCAAATAGTAAAATAAAATCAGTTAAAAACCGGTCAAACAAAAAAAATTTAAATTAAAATAAAATTAAATACTATGTTTCTATCTTACTAAATTTTCATTCGACATTTTCACACAAATCAAAATATGATTGAATTCATGTTTATCCCTAATAATTACATCTGATTAACTAATATTCATTAAGACATTAAGGTATTTTTAAGATAACAATCATTTTTTTTACAATAAATACTTAGTTAAATAGGTATAACCTTTAAAATTATATTGACATTATAAAATGACACAGTTTGTGTAATAAAAAGGAAAATTTCAAACAAAGTCATTTATAAAACCAAATTTACATACACATATAAATTTAATATAAGCATAAAATTAGGTTCAAACATAATTCTCAAAAACTTAACTAAATCTTTAAATTTATCAAGGAATTCAAAAGAAAAATAAGAGTCAAGTTCTCTACATGAATTAGAATTACACCATCTATATGTAGCTCAAAATATAATAATCATTCGTGTTGTTTTTGTATTCTAAACTAAGTTTTGGTATTTTAGTAAACTAATTTAAAAACTTATTACGAAAATGCAGGAACGAAACTATATCATAAACAACACATAAAAATATGGATTATTTTATTATCACACAAGAAAATTAATTATGAATTTTTAAAAAGTAATTATCCGCGCGTAGCGCGGAAAAACGATGTAGTATATATAAAAGGGTTTTCCCTCTTCTTAGGATACCACCTCAGAAATTACTACAAGGAGAATGCGACATGTGTCCTCTTCAGAGAAAATATCCTCGCTTCTGTTTTGTTTTCTATTGGGCCTGGATGACATAATTATTTGTGGACCTTTAATCATATTATTTGGTCTGATTAACAAACAAAAGCGACGATGTCGACTTTCCCTTCTTCATGAGAAGTCGCCATTGATTATTAGGGTTCATCATCTACTGCAAACTGTGATTAGGGTAGACAACAACAGAGGTTCTGAAAGGTCGTGTGAGACATGTCTTCGTGAGGAATGTATGCATCTAGATCGGTACATGTCGTTTGCGTTTCTTCTTCTTCTCCTAACAGTAACGTGTTGCATTGATTCAATGCCCTTAAGGCCTTTTTAACTCTTTTGACTCATTCAATGATTCTTATTTCTCTTCCAGCTGGTGTATCTCCACCTATATAAAGGTAAGGTCTCATACCTTGAATATCATCCTCACAATTCCTCATAGCACTAGAAATATTTTTTCAGTAGAATGTTTTTTTTTCTTCTCATTGACTGTTTTTTTTCTTCTCATTGACTATCAACACGTCTACAAACTGAGAAAAGTAACTCCAAAGTGATGGTTCAGCTGTGTATAAGAAAAAGATTACAGTACATCTTTTGGTTTGTCCTTTTCTCCGTGTGAAGTTGCTTATAGTAAGACAGAGAGTGGAAAGAGCTTGACACAATTTTAGCCTGACTTCCAAGAATTTACTGCTAATAGAGCAAGAGACTGGGGAAGAGATAGAAGAAGACGAAGTCGAGAAGATCAACAGTGCAAGAGAATTGCTTCAACCTGTGTGGACGTACCATGTCTATGAAACCGGAAGGTTCAACATGGAGGAATGCAAATATATAGGATGGGGAAATGATGGTTTGGAGTTGTGCTGTGTTCTAATATATTTAGTCGAGATGAGAGTATGTACTTTTGTAATGTTAAGATTCATTGTCATGATTGATGACTTACCAATCTGCATTTTTTTAATGAAAAGGTTATATTGCATTCTTTTGTTCGGTTTTCCTCTTGCACATTTGTGAATTTGATCAAATGTGAAATAAGAATTTGTAGTGGTTAAACATTCGTGGAACATTTGTTTTTTTGTACCGTTAAAACTACAATACAATTATGATAAAAATGGCAGTTCCTCTTGATGTGTGTTATAACATGTAACTAGACACTATTTCGTTCTATATTTCCAAAATCACTATACAGTTCTTTTTCCAACATATATATAAGCGTAAAATTATCATATCCACATAAATATATATTTTTTCAAACATGTTTTAGTGATTTTAAAACACTTACTCACAATTACATAAATGAAGTTTCATATTCTTATCTTACCATATTAAACAGCCCTAATAAAGAGTAATAAAACAATAGAAATGAATAAAAATAAATGTTCATTTTCAAATTTGGTGAGGAATAAAAAGAAATAAAAAGAAAAATTATACTGGTTTAATTTTATAGGAATGATGAGGAACTGAATATTCTTCCTCTTTCTCTTTGTCACAATTCAAAACCATAATGAATGTAGATCTCTATGCAATAAAAAAAAAAAATTGTCTTCAATCCATCGTTATCCATCCTACGATCCGATGGGTCCTTTTTACCCTTCGCTTCACAATCTCATCATGGTCCGTCGGTCTCCGTCTAAACTTTTTTCTATTATTTCAATAATTGTATAAGTTTGTCCCGTTACGTTATTTATATTTTTCTACACCATGATGAATATGATTCCATTTATTTATTCGACCACATCTATCTCCGTGTATTGACCGCCTCATCAATACATCACCACCCAATCAGATTTCGCCCTTCACAAAAAATACATGACCGACAGGTTATTTTAACTAAACCCAAATGATTTGCTTTTCGTCCAAGCAATTTTTTGGTCAGGAGAGGAAGACTCAGGCTTGGCCGACTTAAAGTTTCCTTTCATATCTCCTCATCGCCGAAGATACTTATATAATGAGTCTTCTCAACCTTGCAAACAGTTTCTTCTTCCTCATCGCCGGCTTAGGATTTTCTTCTCAATAGAGATCTATCATCTTCTCTAATCTTAGAAAACCCTTGCCTCAGCGATCAATCTAAACACTTCATCAGGTTAATTTTTGTTTTATTCAATTTTAAACTCATTGCATGTGTCTTCTCTTAGTTTTCGGATTTTCAATTGTTTTTTTTGAAGCAGTTTCTGATAGATCGGCTTAGATTCGTATGATTCCGAGACGTTTTGATTTGTTTGTGTTGAATTGATTGACTTCTCGTGTGAGTTTTGTCCACGATCTGATCTTTTCAGGTCTCTAATCGATGAAACTGCGATTGACTTGTTTTCCATGTATTAACTCTTTGTTGATATTTGTTTGGTTTGTTATGCAGAAACTTTCTTGCCGGCGGCTGTAGAAACCGAGTAAAAACGGTGGCGTTTCGTCTCTGATTGTGTGTTATTTTTATGACAAAGAAGATGAACACACTTGTATCTACCCATCAGAATCTAACTGTTACCGTTGGGTGAGTTTGCTTGTTTTGATTGATTTAGGCTATGTATTTTACAGACAAATTCGGTAACTTTTCTTTCTTCTCAACTGTGATGTTCATTTAGTGTAGGTTGGTTTATAACTTATTTATTTTCTGGTATAAAGTAAGGGTTGTCTTTGTTATGGTTCTCTGTACTTTTTGGTAACACACTTTTTATTTTATTTGAATGAGTGCGTTACTTGTTGTATTGCAGCACATGATTATCTAATGGAGAACAAACTCATGAAAAGACTGTTCATGGCTTTGCTAACTTATGTAAACTCTAGCAAATGTCTCTTGTTGCAGCTTACAAGAGATATACCATGATGGTTGTTGTCTCCTAGATTTATACTGACTTTTATCTTGTTTGTTTCGTTTTTGTTATGCTGGCGTGAGAAGTGTTTCATGGACTCTATTTTCCGTACTTGAAACTTGTAATGTTCTTATTTAGTATCTTACCCATTTCCATTTCTTTTGTGCAGTGCTCTTTAATGCTGTCGGCAAGGCACTATCTTTAGGACTGACAGCGAGTTAGAGTTACAGTTGACTTTTTCTTTCAGGGTTATAGGTTTAGCACTGTTAATAGCTAGAAATGGATACCAAGATCGTCAAGGTGTTGGATAGTAGGCGCGAAGATGGTTTCAGTAGAAAAAGGAAGCACGCAGGAAGCTATGCTGCATATGTTACTGGAGTGTCATGTGCAAAGCTGCAAGATGTTCCTCCACCGAACCCGCTGAGCCAAGTTCCCGACAAAAGAAGGAAATTGGAAGGTTCTTACGACAATCTATCTGGGAAGTCGCTGGTCAGATACTACTCTTATTTTAAGAAGACCGGAATTGCAAAGCGTGTTATGATCTACGAGAAGGGTGACTGGAATGATTTGCCTGATCATGTTATCTGTGCCATCCGAAATGAGTTAAATGAAAAGAGGGCTACAATTGAGTTCGAGTGGTGTGGTCATCATTTTCTTTTGGATTTCTTGCACATGCATAGGCTAGACTTGGAAACAGGGGAAAAAACTCCGCTTGCATGGATTGACATTGGAGGCAAATGTTTTTTCCCTGAAATTTACGAGAATGATGAAAGGAACGATAACTGCAATCACAACAACAGCATGGAATATTCGAAACAATATGCCCCGCATGAGATCAGGTTGCGCCTTGAGATTGATGTTAATGCTGGAGAGCCGAGGTTGAATTTGGAGGAGTGCAGTGATGAATCTGGTGACAATATGGATGATGATCCAGCCGAGGATAGCTGCAGCCGCAGAGTTGAAGCTGCTGTTTCGAAATGGGATGAGACGGATGCTATAGCAGTCTCTGGTATCAAGCCTGCTGGGGCCGAAGGACTTGAAAAAGATGCAGTAAAAAAGATGTTTGCAGTAGGTACAGCTTCGCTAGGGCATGTGGCGGTGCTGGATGTGGGCCGTTTTTCAAGTGAGATTGCTCAAGCTCGCCTAGAGCTTTTCCAAAAGCAGGTTGAGATCACCAAGAAACATCGAGGGGACGCAAACGTTAGATACGCATGGCTTCCTGCAAAGAGAGAAGTTCTATCTGGGATTATGATGCAGGGACTTGGAGTCGGAGGAGCATTTATTCGAAAGTCCATTTATGGTGTTGGGATACATTTAACTGCTGCAGACTGCCCTTACTTTAGGTTTCCCTTTCTCTGTCATTGATTCTGCCTCATATTAATTTCTTTTTTCCAATAATTTAGTTCATGCATTTTAAGCTCCTATCTCCAGTAGATAATTTACTGAAAAACTTGTTTGCAGTGCGAGGTACTGTGATATTGACGAAAATGGAGTACGGTACATGCTTTTGTGCCGTGTAATAATGGGGAACATGGAACTTCTTCGTGGTTATAAAGCACAGTTTTTCTCTGGCGGTGAAGAATATGACAACGGAGTTGATGATGTCGAGAATCCCAAAAATTACATTGTCTGGAACATCAATATGAATACCCATATATACCCTGAATATGTTGTTAGGTTCAAGCTGTCTGTTCCCCACAATGCTGAAGGTGATTAATTTGTTCCCTTTTCATTCCTCACATATCATCTTCTTTCACAAATTAAAATCATAACTGATGACGCATTGAAAGAGAGAAAGCTTAGAGATCTGGCTGAAGCTCAGGTCTCAACTGATAAATTTATTAAGACAAAAGAGGATCCATGTGTGATAAAACCTAACGACCTCCGGGTTATTATACACGTTTGGTTTCAAGAGACAAGTCTCTGATTTAATCATCCGGGGGTCGGATGGAGATACTCACGCTCTCATGGGTATTTCGATCCATCAAATTCTGTTTGGTGCAATATAAGAAGTCGATGACATACACTGGTTCCTGCAGGTAATTTGGTTGCTAGGCATGATAACTCAGGTGTCACTTCGGAAGGACCCAAGGATCTTCCTCCACAGCTAGACTTAAACGTGAGTTTGGTTATTACTGTTCTTCTTTCTTTGATCTTAACAAATATATTGAACAGTTAATCTTTGTTTGCAAACAGGGACCTGAAAGAGGTTCAGGGAGCGCAAACAGTGTGGGTTCAAGCACTACGAAACCGAAATCTCCATGGATGCCTTTTCCTACTCTGTTTGCAGCAATCTCGCATAAGATTGCCGAGAAAGACATGTCTTTCATTAATGCTGACTACCAACAACTGAGGGTAAAAAACTGATTTGAGAGAGTTTGAGAAATGCATGAGAGTAGAAATTTATAAAGAAAAATCTGCTTCGCAGGAAAAGAAGATAACGCGAGGAGAGTTTGTGAGGAAGCTGCGGGGGATTGTAGGAGATGATCTGCTTAGGTCCACCTTAACAGCTCTTCAAAACCAGGCAAGTTACTATTCGTAGTAGAGATTTTGTTATAGAAAGTGAATTCATAAGCTAACGAGAGGGAGAGTTATGTTTGACTACAGCCAAAGTTAAAGAAGGAGATTCCTGGAAGCGTCGAGGAAGGTGCAGGTGGGTTGTAAAGTAAAGTGGGAATGAGATAATGACGACGAATATCAAAAGGAAGCTGCTTTATATCTATCTACCCTGCCTTTGCGGTTCTCCTTTTGACTTTTATAATATAAAATATTTAAGTATATTAGTAGACTTTTGGGTCTGGGTCGGGAGTAAGAGTTGAATGTGCCGACTATTCTGTCGTGGAAAAATCCTTCTTCAAAGTCTGTTGATGACGTTGGATCTTTTGCTTTTCTTAGCTGCAAAACATTGTTGTGAAAGTTGTTGAATCTTGACGAAAACGTGGTCCTTGAGTGTATCACGAAACTTAACTACTTTTTGGTCATTTATATCATGTATTGAGATTGATGCTTCCATCCCTAACCCCACTTGTAGTTTTACGTTGTTGCCTTGTTGGGCTCTAACGTTGTGGCAAACAAGCGACTCGAGCAAAGCCAAGATACGTTGGAGACATGGAGATAAACACAGCTTTACTCTTTTGTTCAAAAAAAAAAAAAAAAAACACAGCTTTACTCTAAAGCAAACTAGGCTCCTCGTGAAAGTGTGTGAACAAGGGAATGAGTAAAATATCTAGAAAAGATATGATGAACACGACAGAAAACAGTCATTTAATAAAGATAAGATTCAGTGTCCTTTTGATGATGATAATGATTAGAACCAAGAGCCAAAGTCTTTAACTCATAAAAATCCCAGTTAGAAGACTTGCTTTTATAGCATATATAACGTAGGTAGTTGAAGACTTGCTTTTATCGTATACTAGATACATGTGCATTGCATACGAGTTTGTTTGGTGTTTTAATTTTTACAAAGAATATAAAACTAATAAAATATTTTATAGTTTTAAGATTTTTTTTGGCATATGATGTGTGATACTTTTTAGAATCAAGAATTCATTTTACCACACAAGTTTTAGTTAATATTTGTATTTTAATAATCTCTACTTTCATTGATGTTTTAATATTACAAAGAAAATAATAATTAAAAATGATTTATATTTTTATGATTCTTTTTGCATATGTTGTGTGAGAAATATTTCAAAATTAAGAATTTATTTTCTCATAAATTCTATTAATATTTGTATTTTAATAATTATCACGCTAAGTGAATTGTTATTAACTTTGTATTCAATCCTATACTGATTTGGAAACTTTATATTATATTATAAACTCAACCCCACTCCTTAAATATTAAGTCATAAATAGTAAGTACTAAATCCTAAACTTAGATGTTATGGTATTTTTCTTTGAATAGGTATTGAAAGACTGTATTCAAGTTATAGTATTTCAAACAATTTATTTAGTGTTTTCGAGTTTGAATGTGTAGTTTTTTTCCTATGTGTACTTTATAATTATTTTCAAATTTATTGCTTCTCATTTTCTAGTAACAATAAAGTCTTTTTATTAAACTTATCATTTATTAATTAATTTTTTTAATTCACCATTTTTATAATATATTTTCATAATATTAATTTAACTCAAAATGAATTAGAAAAATTACTACATATAAAACAAAAATAATGTAATAAGATGAAGGTGAAGCTTGATTTTTTTTGACCAAACACTATAAAGATCACTTACGGTAATAATAATACTCCCTCCGTTTCGAATTAGATGTCATTCTAGAGAAAAAAAATTGTTTCAAAATAAGTGTCGTTTTAAAGTTTCAAGGTAAAATTTATTAGGTTTATATGATATTCTATTTTTCTATTGGTTGAAAAGTGGTTAGGTGTATAGGCAATTGTGTTTTTATCTTGAAAATATGTAAAATTAAATGTTTCCTTAATCTTTGTGCAAAAACCTAGAATGACAACTAAAATGAAACGGATGGAATAATAAAGATCACATGTGTCTGATTTTTGTATGACCAAACACATATAAAGACTAACATGATAACATACTAATTTTTGATTTTTGTTAAGTAAACTATTTCAGTTTATGTTTTTAGTCACTTTTTTAATTACTAATAAATAAGTTATTAAAATTTTCTTTTTTGTTAGGATTAAAAAAAAAAGAAAACATTCTATTTATTTTTTGTTTGATGTATAGATGTGAATAATTGTAATTCCTTTTGGTTTAAGATTTTTAATCATAAAATTAACTATTTAAATAGAAAATTGATTATTCATAAAAAATATATTTGAATAATTATCCTACAAATATTTTTTTGTTATGGATTTGAAAAAAAAAGAAAACTATAGTTAAACACTTTTTTACAATTTTCTTATGTTGAAGACTTATCTAAAAAAGACAATTACTACCAAATATTTGCTTATCTTTCCTTTAGAATTTAAGAAAAGGAAAATTAGTATTAAATAAATCATTCTGAATTTTTTTTTTTTTACAAAACAAAAAAAAAACATTTTTAATATCTTATTATATATCTGATGAAATATTTTAACACATGTAATGTTTGGAAAGGAAAATTATTATCTAATATTCTTTTACAATTATCTATTCTTTAAGATTTTAGAAAAGGAAAATCGGTTTCCTTCTAAAATTGTAAAAAGAAAAACTACAATTACACATTGTTTACCTGTTTTTTTACTTTTTTAACAATTTTTTTTTTTTAAACTTCAAAATTCGTTTTATCTTAATACATATTTTTTTTAATCATGAGATATTTTAATACATGTCACAATATTAAAAGGAAAATTACTATTGTTACTATCAAATATTTTTTTTGTAAATATTGTGGGAGTCGATTTCACCCTACTGTCAAATAAATCGTAAAAAAAGAAACTTCGGGAAAACCCTAAGTTTCCAGAGGAACCGGCTATCTGCGAGAACCGCACAACGAAAATAAGATGACGAAAATACTTAGAATTTAAATGAGCATAAACGAAAATAGAGAGCAAAGAGGTTCTTATTCCGAATCTGCGTTGAACTGGTACAAAAAGAATCGCCGAAAGCGTAAGAACTAGAAAACCCTAATTGAGACGCAGCTCGCTAACAGAAAAACGGAAATATTCCTAAATGCTAGTTTTGGTGGTGAGAGCTCTGAATTTCGTGTGTGTGCTTCTGCCGTAGACCTCCTCTTTATATAGTCCTCGTCTTGGCTATCCGATCTTTCCATTTCGCCCAGATTTGACTAAATCGGGAATTTTCCATTCTTCTCGATCCTTCCTTTTCTTCTGCGGAAATCTTCTATTTCTCTTCAAACCTTTCTTCTATGTTTAAACTTGACTTTTATTTTCTTTCTGCGAGTAAACCGTCAAAACGTTATCAAATCTGCGGGTTTAATTCCGTTGAAATCGCGAGATGGGTTTTTTATCGCGTTTTAGGTCCTTCCGGGCCGTTTTGCGATAAAAACCGTTTTCTGACTTTTTACGGGATCGTTTCCTGATCTGACGTCGTTTTTAATAAATTTCTCGAGTTAATCGCAAAGTTTTACGATTTACTCGACTTTTCATTAAAAACACCTTTTTTACGACTTACTCGACGTTTTTTTTATTAAAAGCGCGTTTTTATGATTTTAACGAGAAATCTCGAATAAATCGTATAGTTTAGGCAATGTTTGGTGTTTCGTTTAACCTTTGCCGTTTTATACGATTTCCTCGAGTTCTTTCCGAGAAAACGAAGTTTTACGATTTTTATCGTAAAACTCGAACGGTAAGTCGGACCGAGATGGAACGAGAGATATTTCGGCCGTGGTTTAGAATGCGACCTTGTCGAAAGACATAAGTTTCGAGTCGGGAATGCGGGAAATCGAGACGCGGAGTGGCCGGGAAGTTTTTTAGTTCGCCCATCGGCGTACTAAGCGGGGCGCGGCTTAGTACGCCGATGGGCGAACTAGTCATGCAAGTTTTAGATCGCCCATCGGCGTACTAAGCCGGGCCCGGCTTAGTACGCCGATGGGCGAACTAGAGAATGCTTCTTTGATCGCCCATCGGCGTACTAAGCCGGGCCCGGCTTAGTACGCCGATGGGCGATCTAAGGAGTGACTCTTAGATCGCCCATCGGCGATCTAGAGAGTGTTTCTTAGATCGCCCATCGGCGATCTAAGTCGGGTCCGGCTTAGATCGCCGATGGGCGAACTAGTTGCGACTAGTTCGCGTTTTACGGCTTTTTCGGTTTTTTGCGGTTTTTTGCGGTTTTATAAAACGATTCTCGAGTTTTATAAAACGATCTTCGGATTTCATAAAACGACTTTTGAGTATTATAAAAACGATCTTCGAGTTTTATAAAACGATTCTCGAGTTTTATAAAACGGTTTCTCGAGTTTTATAAAACAATTCTCGAGTTTTATAAAACGGTTTCTCGAGTTTTATAAAGCGATTTCTCGAGTCTTATAAAACGGTTTCTCGAGTTTTATAAAGCGATTTCTCGAGTTTTATAAAATGATTCTCAAGCTTTATAAAACGATTTCTCGAGTTTTATAAAACGATTCTCGAGCCTTATAAAACGATTTCTCGAGTTTTATAAAATGATTCTCGAGCTTTATAAAACGATTTCTCGAGTTTTATAAAACGATTCTCGAGCTTTATAAAACGATTTCTCGAGTTTTATAAAGCGATTCTCGAGCTTTATAAAATGATTTATCGAGTTTTATAAAACGATTCTCGAGTTTTATAAAATGATTCTCGAGTTTTATAAAACGATTCTCGAGTTTTATAAAACGATTCTCGAGTTTTGTAAAATGATTTTTCGAGTTTTATAAAACTATTCCTCGGGTTTTATAAAACTGTTCTTTTTGTATTTTCGCGGAAAGTCTTGGCTATTAATTCCGTCGTACCGATTTTGACCCCAATAGTTAGCCCCCCAGCTCGTAAGAATCGTGAGCCTTTAGCGTAAGGTTTTTGCGAGTGGTTAACCAGTTTTAGTTAAGTTAGGCGGAATTAATAGTCGGAAAGGTCCGTTGAAAGTGATCTTTCCACTTTCCAGGGAGCGGAAAGCGTTTAAGATTAGGGCCGCGCCTTGTGAAGGCTGCCTACGTACCCTTTTGAGGGGATCGAGCCTTTTGTAGTTCGTTTCGGAGTTAAGGTTCGTATGAACTTTTTCCCGGCAAGACCTTTACGGTGTAGTTATATGTTTATCGAGCACAATGATGTCGATGGCATCTTGACCTTTGCCGGCCTCGAGATTAGTCTCGTAGGCCGTTTGATCTGGCCGAGCGTGGCCGTTATAGTTTTCGGACTGGCCGTGTGCGGCTCTGAGTCCCTGCCGCTTTTGCGGCTTTAAAAAATCAGTTTGCGTTTTTAAGAGCGTGTTTTTATTCTTCTGAATGTAGCGGGAAGAATATGCTCCCGAGTTTTATAAAACGCGATAAAACGATTCGTTTTATAAAACGATTCTTCGGGTTTTAGAAAACGATTCTCGAGTTTTATAAAACGATTCTCGAGTTTTATAAAAAGATTCTCGAGTTTTATAAAATGATTCTCGAGTTTTATAAAACGATTTTCGAGTTTTATAAAACAATTCTTGAGTTTTATAAAACGATTCTCGAGTTTTATAAAAAATTCTTCGAGTTTTCTAAAACGATTCTCGAGTTTTACAAAACGATTCTCGAGTTTTATAAAACGATTCTCGAGTTTTATAAAACGATTCTTCGAGTTTTATAAAATGATTCTCGAGTTTTATAAAACGATTCTTCGAGTTTTATAAAACGATTCTTTGAGTTTTATAAAACGATTCTCGAGTTTTATAAAACGATTTTCGAGTTTTATAAAATGATTCTCGAGTTTTATAAACGATTCTTCGAGTTTTATAAAACGATTCTCGAGTTTTATAAAACGATTCTCGAGTTTT
>CAKOAT010050266.1:187394-206129 GCA_932364175.1 Eruca vesicaria subsp. sativa | reverse complement strand
CGCAGAAAGAATTCTCGTCGTAATTCGAATTTCTCGTCCACGTGTTACCCGTAGTTCGCCCTTGCTCCGAACCGGAGTTGATAGCGTAGTTATGCGCCCCTCGGAGATCCTGTCCCTCGTGATGGACGAATTTGTCGTTACGAGAGCTTTTCTTTTTCTGCTTCTGCTCGGACGCGTTATCCTTCGCGGATGTTTTCGTCGGCTTATTCTTCTCGGACAGGATTTTAGTTTCCTCTTCGATGGTTATGAAGTCGGTGGCCTTATGGAGCGCATCCTGGATCGTCCGCGGTTTCTCGAGAGTTATCCATTTGTGGAACTTCGATTCATACCAGAGCGATTTCCTTAACGCGTCGATGGCGGCTTTGTCGCTAATCCCGCTAACCCTAGCCATGACGAGTTTGAATCTACTCATGAAATCGCGGAGAGATTCGTCCTCCTCGTGCACCAAGCTCCAGAGATCGGCGTCGGAGGTTTCCGAGTTAATGAACATCGAGTACTGCTTCAGGAACTCCGAAGCCAGTCGACGGAAACTTCCGATCGAGTTTCGCCTAAGTTTGGCGAACCATTCGAGCGCAGCTCCTTCTAGGTTTTAGACGAAGAGGCGGCAGTAGCCTGCGTCTTTTTCGTGGTCCTTGAGCTTGGCTCGTCCCATGGTGATCTGGAACGCTTGCAGGTGCGCTTTGGGATCGGACGTCCCGTCGTAAGTTGGCACCTTAAGCTTTCCGGGATCGGGCAGTTTGATCTCGGTGATACGGGCCGTGAAAGGCGTTTTCCGAGACTCGTACAGTAGGCGATCGATCTCGGGTGCGGCGCTGGTCGCGTGGTGAATATGAGATTTCACCGCTTTTACCGCTGCGGCCGTTTTGGTGATGTATTCGCGGAGATCGCGAATCTCGGTCTGATCGCCAGCAGTTTTCCGACCTTGTCGGCGTTTGCTGCGAGTGACCGGAGATCGCTCCTCGGCAGTTTTTGCGTATCTCGCGAAGTCGAGTTCCCCTTCGACACCAGTAAAGGAACGTTCGGGAGAAGACTCCGGTTGAGGACTGCGAGTTTTTCTTCTCCTAGGATGGACGTCGGCGTCTTCGTCTGTCGAGTCGGCCTGGTCGCTCGTTTCCAAGTTGACCCTTTCGATGCCGTCGCCTTCTGTCTCCTGCTCGCGAATAGGAGATTTTTCCGATTCGTTCAGCGTCGTGTCAGGGTTTTCTTTCCCGGAATCCTTTTCCGGTACGTTTCCCTGATCGATTCTGGGACGATCCGTAGGAGCGCCAAAATCGAGTCTCCTTCCGCGGATCTTGGTAGTTCCGCGGGGGCGAATCGCTCTGGTTCTCGCAGTTAGGGTTCCGAGCCGTTTTGGGAGCGAACCAATGAGCTTTTCCTGCTCTTCCGATTTTTTGTTAAACTCGGAAAGCATATTTTCGACGGTCTCAGCGTTAGCGTTAGTAGCGTTGGCCGCAGACGCGTCTTTTGGTAGTGGTGTTTCAACGTTGTCGCGTTCGTTGCGAGTTTGGTTGTCACCAGCCATCGTTTCTTCGTTGGACATGTTGCGGCTACGGTGTAAGATAGATCTGACTCCCCCCCCCTCCTTCTAGCGCCAAACTGTGGGTGTCGAAATCCACTCACTGTCAAATAAATCGTAAAAAAGGAAACTTCGGGAAAAGCCTAAGTTTCCAAAGGAACCGGCTATCTGCAGAGACGCACAACAAAAAATAAGAAAACGATAACTTAGAATTTGAATGAAAATAAACGAAATAGAGAACAAAGAGGTTCTTATTCCGAATCTGCGTAGAACTGGTACAAAAGAGTAGCCGAAAAGCTTAAGAACGAAAACCCTAATTGAGACGCAGCTCGCTAACAGAAAAACGGAAATATTCCTAAATGCTAGTTTTGGTGGTGAGAGCTCTGAATTTTGTGTCCATTGCTTCTGCCCTAGACCTCCTATTTATATACTCCTCGCCTTGGCTATCCGATGTTTCCATTTCGCCCAGATTTGACTAAATCGGGAATTTTCCATTCTTCTCGATCCTTCCTTTTCTTCCGCGGAAATCTTCTATTTCTCTTCAAAACTTCCTTTTATCTTTAAACTTGACTTTTATTTTCCTTCTGAGAGTAAACCGTCAAAACGTTATCAAATCTGCGGGTTAGATTCCGTTGAAATCGCGAGATGGGTTTTTATCGCGTTTTAGGTCCTTCCGGGCCGTTTTGCGATAAAAACCGTTTTCCGACTTTTTACGGGACCGTTTCCTGATCTGACGTCTTTTTTAATAAATTCCTCGAGTTAATCGCAAGGTTTTACGATTTACTCGACTTTTTATTAAAAACACGTTTTTTACGACTTACTCGGCATTTTTTATTAAAAGCGCGTTTTTTATGATTTCAACGAGAAATCTCGAATAAATCGTATAGTTTAGGCAATGTTCGGTGTTTCGTTTAACCGCTGCCGTTTTATACGATTTCTTCGAGTTCTTTCCGAGAAAGCGAAGTTTTACGGTTTTTATCGTAAAACTCGAACGGTAAGTCGGATCGAGATGGAACGGGAGATATTTCGGCCGTGGTTTAGAACGCGACCTTGTCGAAAGACGTAAGTTTCGAATCGTGAATGCGGGAAATCGAGACGCGGAGTGTCCGGGAAGTCTCTAGTTCGCCCATCGGCTTAGTTCGCCGATGGGCGAACTAGAAGAGTACTTCTTAGTTCGCCGATGGGCGAATTAGTTGCGACTAGTTCGCGTTTTACGGCTTTTTCGGTTTTTTGCGGTTTCGTAAAACGATTCTCGAGTTTTATAAAACGATCTTCGGATTTCATAAAACGACCTTCGAGTTTTATAAAACGATCTTCGAGTTTTATAAAATGATCTTCGAGTTTTATAAAACGATTCTCGAGTTTTATAAAACGATTTCTCGAGTTTTATAAAACGATCTTGGAGTTTTATAAAACGATCTTCGAGTTTTATAAAACGATTTCTCGAGTTTTATTAAACGATCTTCGAGTTTTATAAAACGATTCTCGAGTTTCATAAAATGATCCTTAAGTTTTATAGAACGATTTCTCGAGTTTTATAAAACGATCTTCGAGTTTTATAAAACGATTCTCGAGTTTTATAAAACGATTTCTCGAGTTTTATAAAACGATCTTCGAGTTTTATAAAACGATTCTCGAGTTTCATAAAACGATCCTTAAGTTTTATAAAACGACTTCTCGAGTTTTATAAAACGATCTTCGAGTTTTATAAAACGATCTTCGAGTTTTATAAAACGATCTTCGAGTTTTATAAAACGTTTCTCGAGTTTTATAAAACGATTTCTCGAGTTTTATAAAACGATCTTCGAGTTTTATAAAACGATCTTCGAGTTTTATAAAACGATTCTCGAGTTTTATAAAACGATTCTCGAGTTTTATAAAACGATTTCTCGAGTTTTATAAAACGATCTTTGAGTTTTATAAAACGATTCTCGAGTTTCATAAAACGATCCTTAAGTTTTATAAAACGACTTCTCGAGTTTTATAAAACGATCTTCGAGTTTTATAAAACGATCTTCGAGTTTTATAAAACGATTCTCGAGTTTTATAAAACGATTCTCGAGTTTTATGAAACGATCTTCGAGTTTTATAAGACGATTCTCGAGTTTTATAAAACGATTCTCGAGTTTTATGAAACGATCTTCGAGTTTTATAAAACGATCTTTGAGTTTTATAAAACGATTCTCGGGTTTTATAAAACTGTTCTTTTTGTATTTTCGCGGGGAGTTTTGGCTATTAATTCCGTCGTACCGATTTTGACCCCAACAGGCAACTTCCCCATACTTAGTCTATGTGGCTTCGCCAAGTGTGCTCATGCGTTGTGGTATCATAGAATATATCAAAATGACTCAAATTTCTGAAGCCAAAGAGTCGTTTGAGAATCAGCTGAAGATACGGAAGCTGAAAGATACGTTTTGCACAGTTAGCAAACATTTAACCAATGCTAAAAAGCAAGGCGCTTTCTTGAGTGATCCACCGGAGAATAGAGAATGGCTCACCTAGAGAAGTATACTGATGCAGGGAAAGCTACACTACCGGAGCTTGAGGATCCAAATCTTTACAATTATGCCATCTTTCTTGTATATGTGATTGCCGCGTCAGTGGTGGTGTAATCTGCTGTGAAGAAGGCAAAGGAGTCATGGAAACATGTATTCCACGTCTTGACTACTATTGGGGCGTTGCAAGTTATGCTCAAGCTGAAGGATTATAATGGAGCTCATGTAGAATTGTAAACTGTGGAGTGTTGAGATGAAGCAATAATCAAGATCAGTGAAATGTAATGAAGTGCAATAGAAAGAAGAAATTGTTGAGATGGAGCATCCAGAAAAATCTGCCAAGGTTAATGCTAGCAAGACTTCCCAAATAGAAACAAGAAAGACCTGCCAAAAGGAACAGTACCCACGGAGCTACAGTGAAAATAGACATATTTTATTATACCTTTCAACAACTGGCTATTGCACCTTCATTGGAGGGAATCTTGTCACATAGAAGAGCAAGAAGCAGAAAGTGGTATCTTGCTCAAGTGCTGAGGCAGAGTACCGATCAATGAGGAAGCTAACTAGTGAACTCATATGGATCAAGGGACTGCTAAGAGACTTGGGTATGAAGATCACTACACCTATGACAATGCATTATGACAATTAGGCAACTATACACATCGCATTTAACTCAGTCTTCCATGAGCGAACAAAACACATAGAAGTGGATTGTCACGAGGTGAGACAAGTAGTGGAACAACAAGTGATACTTCCATGCTATACTAGAAGTGAAGATCAATTGGCTGATATCTTCACTAAGGCAGCCAATAGCGAAGTTTGTGAGTTCATTCATCCTAAACTTGGACTCATAGATCTCTCATATCACTGATCTCCTCTCCATGAAGTGTTATACTCTTTTTTTTTGGCTTTGGTTTTGTGTAATGAGGTTTTACTTAGCTAAGTTTTTAATGAGGGAATGCTTCATGGCCTCCATACTTGACCAGTCCCTATGGTCAAACTTGAGGGAGAGTGTTGAGATGAAGCAATAATGAAGATCAGTGAAATGAAATGAAGTGGAATAAAAAGAAGAAATTGTTGAGAGGGAACATCCAGCAAAATCTGCCAAGGTTAATGCTAGCAAGGCTTGCCAAATAGAAATAAGAAAGGCCTGCCAAAATGAACAGTACCACAGAGCTACAGTATAAACATACATATATTTTATTGTAGCTTTCCTAGTAAATCAAGTATCTTTGACTTATTGAGTAAGCTAGTTCTGGATTTTCTTCCTCTTCCTTATAGTGTATTGTAATGATTTTTCCAGATCTAATGAAAATAATTCTTTATAATTAACTATCTCATTTCTCATAATCTTTCATGGAGAACTATGTTTTTATCCTCTTCGTATGTGAAGCAACTTGAAGTCAAAAATAAGGTTTTTTGCTGACCAAGAAATGACAGAGGAAATTTAAAATCCATGTTGCATTTTTTTGCACTCTTTTCGGATCTACTAGAAAATCAGGATCCAGAGGAAGTGTTCCCCAAAGCTCGGGAACACAACTTGGAAAAGAGATTCAGCATCAACAAAAAGATCAAATTTCTAGAAAACTTGTGGATATGTTTCTCACATGTTTACTCAAAACTAGACACAAATATTTTGATGTTTCACTTTGGGATTTAATATTGACGTAGTTATAATACACTTAAGTGAAAGTTTCTAAATGTTACCCTAAATATTCACGTGAGTTTGTAGTTTCTTCATTCATACACTATTTTAGAATGAAAAACAGAGTGATGTACAAAAATTAACAAATTACTTTATATAAATCTATAATTTACTCTATTATAGAGTGAAAAGTAGAGTACTATTGAATCATTTTTATTCTAAACTTTTATTTTAGAGTGAAAATTAGATTAGAGTTGGAGGTGTTCTTATGACTCCATTTGGTCCATACATGGTATTTATTTAAATGAAAACCTACCAAGCATTAAATATCAATACAATACTAAAAAGGCAATATAAGTCTTACATAGGCTGTCCACGTCATTAAAAATAATCATCCAATCACAATATTTCGTTTTGTCACGTCACACACATAATTGGGCAATATTGGGTTTTTTTAAATCCATTATGTTTTATTTTCTTGGCCCACTAAGCTTGATCCATGGAAAACCTAAAATTCTGAAGAAAAAAACTATCCCAATCCCTTCCATGTTCGCTTCAGTTTTTGTCCATTATACGATCTCCTCCATTCAGGAGATGCTTTAGTTGGCATGACGGTTCCGTTTGTTGTATGGTTCTCAGAGTTTTGTTCTCTCTCTCTCTCTCTCACTCTCTCTCTCTCTCTCTCCTTCGGGGGTTTCTCTGAGATTCTAAGTTCCCGGTTGATACACCCTAAATCGAAGGATCACTTTAGCTGGATGTTGGATATGAACCGAGAAGGCAAATGGCACTTCTGGAACTGAGATGGATTGAAAGGATCGTCAAGAGATGCGGAATGGCTCTTGATTTACCCAAGATCTAAGGCTAACCACCAAAGAAAGGATGAATGTGTTGGCTAACCACCAAACAACACACAAAGATGAAATGGCTGACCACCAAATCAACAAGCCGGTTCACACCAATGAACTAGCTAAAGAACTCTCTCTCTCACTCAGAGAAGAACAAAATTAAACTCAAAAACATAGACTGATTTTATTCATAGAAGAGTTTACATATTTATACTACTTGTGGTCAAAAGAAATGAAGAGTTTTTGTAGAAAACTAGAAACTTAGAAAACACAAACAAATACTAAGACTTTTGACTAGAAATAAGTGTGTTGTTGAATGCCCCTTGATATGAACACAACTTTGACTGCTTTTGTTGATATTTCTTGATGCAAATGGGCAGAAGACCATCAGCAAAGGTCTGGTCGAATTTGGTGTAAATCGGACCCAAATTGAATTTGTTATGATTTTTTCGTGGGTTGAAAAATGCCTATTTCGCCCAGCATCTAAACCAACTTCATCTTCAGTGTCACTTAGATTATTCAGCTCCAAGTTAGTGTCACTTAGCTCACTCAGCTCATCCATCTCGTCCATGGTTGCGTCATCTGATGGGGTAACCGTGGTTGGATCGAGTTGGTTGACAAGATCGTCTCCTTGGGCAGGTTCTATGATCCAAGAAGGTCGGTGCTCGGACCGAGGCGCATCATTCCCTCTCTCTTCAAAAATATTTGCCCTCAAATCTGTAACATTAAAAGGAAAAGGGTTATAAGCAAAGGAATCATAATCAGAACATTGCTCACCTTGAGTTTGGTTCGATTTTTGGATGGAAGAAGATCTTTCTTGGTTTCTTTGATGACCATAATTTTGTTCTTCATTTGGTCCTTCCTGCATTGACACAAAGCTTCCAAGATCAAGTTCATATGCACTAATATCAAGAGCATTCAAAGGACCAGAAAATTCATCCTTGCTCAAAACGTTTTCAGAATCCTTTTCAATCTGAGAAATTAATTGAAAACTACTTGAATTCTCTGCCATTGGCTCATGCGTGTAGTTATCGAAAATCGGCAATGAGTCTGAAAATTCTTCTTTTTCTGGCTCGTTTTCAACTTTTTCATTCTCCAAAGTTACCAACGGTTTCTGGTTTTGACACTTGTTAGCATAATGACCGATCCTATGGCATTTGAAGCACCTGGTAGAATGAGCTTTGCTTGTAGATTTCGCAGCTTTGCTTTTATCAAAAGAAAAGACATTAGTTTTCAAATAGGAATTTGAAAGAAAAGAAAACTTACATTGTTGTTTTGGTGCAGAAGAAGTGTTGGTATTTTTCCTTTCTTTTTGAGCTGCTGAATAGCAAAAATTGTCTTATGCAATATTTTCTCCAAACTGGCATAAGTCATGAAGCTCGTTCTGATCAAGCACATCACGGTTGTTTCTCTTGGTTTTGCTGAAGGGACGATCACTACTTCTGACCCACTTCTCATCATCATCGAACCTGTTTTGTCTCTTCCTTTGGTTTCTTTGTTTCTGCACAAAATCAAACCCATTAGAAGCAAACTGTTTCTTATTTCCAAAAATCTTTTGCTCTTTTCCTAACACGTTTTTAAAAGAAAAGTAAACGTCTTGTTGTGGTTTGATTTCTTGAGAAGTCCAAACATCCTGAAACACTTAACAAAATAGTTAGCAAATAAAAATCCTCACACTCTCAAAGTATTTAGCTCACGATTTTAAGGTGGTCACTCAGAGTTCTTTCCACAGGTTCAAAGGATGATAAGCAGTCAAAATTCAGCAATCAAAAACCAAAACAACCTTTTATGGGTAAAAGAAAAGAGAAAGAAAGATGAAGAGATTTTTGTATGGATATGTCTTAACTGTCCTAAGGCTGGGTTTCTCTTCAGCCAGCAGGGTTTCTCTTCCACCACTTCCCCTGGATTTCTCCTAAGAAGTGATTCAAGCCAAAACTTTTACTCTTTCTTTTTTTTATCGTTTTTTTCTTCTAAAATAGGCGATCACAAGGGAGTAAAGGAACAGTCCGGTCCAACAAGAAATAATAAAAGAAATTTGTGGAGAGATGAGAAGATGAAAATATGAAATGAAAACAAACCAGCCAAAGTGGCTCTGATACCACTTGATACACCCTAAATCGAAGGATCACTTTAACTGGATGTTGGATATGAACCGAGAAGGCAAATGTCACTTCTGGAACTAAGATGGATTGAAAGGATCGTCAAGAGATGCGGAATGGCTCTTGATATACCCAAGATCTAAGTCTAACCACCAAAGAAAGGATGAATGTGTTGGCTAACCACCAAACAACATACAAAGATGAAATGGCTGACCACCAAATCAACAAGCCGGTTCACACCAATGAACTAGGTAAAGAACTCTCTCTCTCTCTCTCAAAGAAGAACAAACTTAAATTCAAAAATATAGAATGATTTTATTCATAGAAAAGTTTACATATTTATACTACTTGTGGTCAAAAGCAATGAAGAGTTTTTGTAGAAACCTAGAAACTTAGAAAGCACAAACAAAAACTAAGACTTTTGACTAGAATAAGTGTGTTGTTGAATGTCCCTTCATATGAACACGACTTTGACTGATTTTGTTGATATTTCTTGATGCAAATGGGAAGAAGACCATCAGCAAAGGCCTGGTCGAATTTGGTGTAAATCAGACCCAAATTGAATTTGTTATGAATTTTTCCGTGGGCTGAAAAAAGCTTATTTCGCCCAGCAACTAAACTAGCTCCATCTTCAGTGTCACTTAGATTATTCAGCTCCAAGTTAGTGTCACTTAGCTCATCCAGCTCGTCCATGGTTTCGTCATCTGATGGGGAAACCTCGGTTGGATCGAGTTGGTTGAAAAGATCGTTTCCTTGGGAAGGTTCTATGATCCAAGCAGGTCGGTCCTCGGACCGAGGTGCATCACCGGTGTTGTTGTTCAGAATTGTTCTGTTTATGTATCTGACCGGAGAATTTGGAGCTAGATACGGCGGTGTTGGGCCGTTCCAGGAAGCAAAAGGTCTTGAATCGCTTCGGCGGCGGCAGTGTGCCAGTGTTCTCACGTCGTTGCTTGAGCTTCCACCTACCCAAACAGTGAATCTTCTCCATTTCACTGATTCGTGGTCGTTGTATTTTCAAGCACTGGCGGTTACCGGAATCGGTTTAGATATCTCACCACCGCCGCTTCACTCGGACACTGACCTTTTCCTTCTAACTCAGTCCTCTTGGATCGCTTCTCAGTCTTGCAATAGAAAAGAACTCGACAAGAAAGGAGACATAAGTTATGTTTTGTTAACATTTGATCAAGCCAGTGATTGATGAATCCTTGAAATATATTCCTAAAATTATTTATAGGCTAAAAGCTGAACGAACAAGACAAAAAAAAGTTCTGTAGAGAACGAGAAGCTTTCATATGTTCATGTTAGAGCTCACCGTGGTAAAGCAACATATAGCCATAGCTTAACAGAACGAGTAACTTAGCATTTAACATATTTTCACAACTCTTTTTTTTATCTTAATCAGTTGACTAATTGCTAATTCATTATAATATTCGAATTATAGGCAAGAATGGAGAAGGTTAATGCAGGGATGATACTGCTATAGGAACTGGTCCCAGTCTGTGATAAGGTTTACGTCTCAGATAATGACTTGTGATCAATATGCTAATTAATATTTAGATCTTGGTTTGTGCTTAACGACATAATATTTCTTTAATAGCATCATATCTCCACCGAACTATGAGCTCATGCTAAATCTCCTCAAATTAAAAATTGTAAACCTATTTCTCCCCGAATCAATACTTCGAAACTTAATTACCCACATATGATGGTTTTAATTGGTTTATTCTTAACCCAACATCTTAAAATCAAGTAAACCAAACCAAAATCCAATTTTTATATAATTTTTTATCAGTTTTCATTTGTGATGTATCTTTGTTTTCTAATGAACAAAACAAAAGATTTTTCCGTTGTAAAGTAAACCCATTAAATCCCCACCAGAATCACTGTAAACATTATTATGTAAACATTTTAATGGGTTTATTTTATAACAGAAGAAGATTTTGTTTGTTTTATTAAAAAACAAAAATACATCACCACTAGAAACTGATAAAAAAATATACAAAAATTGAATTTTGGTTTGGTTTAACTGATTTTAAGATTTTGGTTAGGAATAAACCAATTAAGACCATTGTATGTGGGTAATCAAGTTTTGAACTATTGATTCGGGGATAAAGAAGTTTGTAATTTTCAATTCGTGGAGATCTAGCATGAGGTCATAATTCGGTGGAGATCTGATGCTATATGATAGTTCTCGTTGGTAAATAGATCGTCTACCCGTAAGAATATTGTATAGTTTTGATGATATAGTTTATTTTTGTTAGTTAATCAACTAAAAAATGGATTGCTTAATTGATTTTTATGAAGAAGAGTGGTTTCTGGTGTGCCAAAGTAAAATATTAACTTTTTTGTTTCTGTGTTGGGAGAAGTATCCTCACAGAAAAATTTTGGCTTGAAATCAGAATGCAGCCTTTGTCAAGAAGATAGTAATAAAAGTTCTGGAAATGACTTTAGAGACTATTTGAGTAGCGATAGAAGTTGAGAAGATTACACAAAAACTGGAAAAGTGATGGTTGGTTCTCGAATTGTCTCAAAAGATAGAAGGATGAAGAACAACATAAAGTCAGCCGAGAAAGTAAAGGTGTTAAGTTGAATATAAAATCTCATGATTTCCTCTGTGTAAAGGACTGAAAGGATGCAGAGAGACCTCACAAAACTAATTCATTGGAAGCTTGGGAGGGAGATGGAATAAGGAAGACAAACGCTCAAGACACATACATGCTCAAGACTCAAGCAAGGAGAATAGAAGTCCTTCGCCAAACAGTAATCGATCCTCTGATGATTCATTTAGGTGGCACATGATGTTTTACATTGAGTTTTCCAGTACTCACAATGTTATTTTTTGCCGTTCTTCAGGAAGTCCAGTTCAAGAAGAATGAATATATATATATATATATATATATATATATATATATATATATAGATATATATCATCTATCTCATTTGAGATCCAGAACAGAACGTTCTTTTCCATCCAGTTACCAATGACTTGAAATTAGTGGCAAATATTTCTTCAATTTGCTTAACCAGCTCAATGCTTTTCTTAACATTCAGTGTTTCATAATTTATTTGAAATAATTTATCCATCTGATTCCACATTTTAATGTCTGACCCATAAACAACAGAGACCCTTGCCTTCAGCTCAATGTCATCATCACGTTTTTCAATCGACAAAGATACCAACTCACAATCGACTACTTCAATATTCAGTATCTAATGAGGCAAGATGTTCATATCCTATTCATTTGTATTTGGCATGACCACAAGTACATGTAAGTTCAGCTAACGTTAGAAAACTTTTTGGTTTGCATATTGTGTCAGGTTGAATTCCAACCGAGAGATTGCTAAGATAGTGAATGCATAGGAGGTGACTAAAGCTGAGGCAACGACAATTGGAAAAAAATATTTTCTTATATCAAGTATGGATCAGCCAAGGTAAATAAAATATGTAGAAAGCCACAAAAAATATCTTAACAATGTAAATCTCTGTGTTTTTGACAAATGCAGAAGGCTTTTTTGAGTGCATAGTCACAATTGATGATGTTTAACCATGATTCTTCTTGGTATTATTGTAGGAGATGGATTATACCCCTCCACAAGGCCCATCAAATGGAGAAACTTAGCCCAACACGACAATATACTCGGCCCACCAGATAACATCAAAACGACTCAGCATGAGACGCGTTTAGTAGCGCGACTAAGAGTATTCTAGAAGAGTCGGCGGAAGTACGACTTACTCGGACTACTAAACGGGCCTAATAAGAATAAAGCCCAACAAGGCTCAGGTAAACTAGGGCGAACACGAAGATAGGGTCTATAAAAGGAGAGAGGCAGCAAAGGGAAAAGGGGATCCGAAATTCGACATACTCACTTGGCGGCTAGATCTAGGTTTTCTTAGCGACTAGGTGGTTAGATCTAGGGTTTACTCACCTTCACCGTTACTCACCATCTTGTATTTCCGGCTAGTCCGCCTCTTTACTCATCTCCTTGTAACTCCTTGTTCAGATCTAATAAAGAACGTCTTTGTTTGCCCCATCTTTCTCTTTATATTGTTCTTAACCATTTTCACCTCAAACAATTTGGCGCCCACCGTGGGGCTCTGAACAAAGCAACGTTGTCAGATCTAGACATCCCAGACGACGGAACCGTCTCCGGAACAGCCGGGGAGGAGCCGACTCAGACTCCCGTACCCGAAACACCCCTTCCGCCCGACTTCATGAGCTCCGTCATGGCGCGTTTCCCAAGACAAGACGTAATCCAAAAGGAGACTCAAGCTCAACTCGCCGCACTCGTAGCAGCGTTAACAGCAGCTCCCGCCGGGCAGACGAGTAACTCTCAACCGTTCCGACGTCATCTCTTCAACACTAACCCGACAGCGCCGGTAGCCGACCATACCTCCGAAGAGTCGGAACCCACCAAGCCGCACGCTGCAGAAACAGCTCAAGTCGGCCCAGATCTCACGACTGTCCGTGAAATCGCCGAGCTCAAACTGAACCTCCAACAGATGAGCTCCACGATTCACAAGGTTACTAGCGCCGCTCCACAGATCGAGAGTGTTCTCACTTCAACCAAGCGTACCCCATTCACCAGTACGTTGACTAGCGTAAACTTCCGCAAGATCGAGAAGCTGCGTGTTCCGCAATACAAACCCGGCGGTGACCCTGTAGAACATATGACTGCTTTCAACATCGCGATGGCCCGAGCGCGGCTACCCGACTACGAAAGGGACGCCGCATACTGTCAGCTGTTCGTGGAAACACTCCACGACCAAGCCTTGACCTGATTCTCAGGTCTCAAGGAGAACTCCATCAGCAGCTTCAGAGAGCTTTCGTCGGCTTTCCTCAAAACCTACATCATGTTCACTAAGCGCGAAGCGACAGCCTCCAGCTTGTGGAACCTAAAGCAGACTAAAGACCAAAGTCTCCGAGACTTTATGGAGCGCTTCAAGTCGATCGTCTCAAAAATCGACATCCCTGACCACATAGCCATCGACGCTCTAATGAACACCCTCCATCTCGATTCCAAGTTTCGAGAGGACCTATACCGAAGCACCTCCACAATGCTCCAGGATGCCATAGCTCGTTCACACAACTTCATCCGCATGGAGGAGGACACGAAAGCAATCATAGGCAAACATAGCGCAGCAAAGCCGACAACGCCCAAGACCTCTGACGCAAAGCCGGAGCCGCGTCAACACGCTTCCGGCGACAAGAAACAACAAAAGAGCGGGCTTCTGTTTGTCGTTGACGAGAATAACACACCAGTCGCAAGTTTCTCAGTACGCGGCGAGCCATGGAACGTGTACAACCGAGAGACGGCAGCCCTGAAAGGTTTGGCTAGTCCTGCCGGACCGGCTCAACCAGCTTCGCCGGCTACCTCAAGAGTCGGATCTTCTAAAGGAGTCGACCTCACCAAACACTGTAAGTACCATGACGTCAAAGGACATGATACTACCGAGTGTAGAACGATGTACGCTGAATTCCTCTCATCGGTTGAGAAAGGCGACTTCAAGATTCAGCCTCCAAAGCAAAAACCAAAATCCGGCAAGAGTTGGTCTAAGAACAAAGATAAACGCGCGCAGCGAAAGTCCGGTGGTAAAAACGGAGAGCAACGCCGTCCAGACGACAAACCTTCGGATGCCGCAGACAACGAAGCCTCTTCGGGAGATGAGGGGAAACCAGTAAGCCGTCAACGTATTGAGGTAATACGATCTCAGCAACCTTTGTCGTCTGATGATGAGGACAATAACTCGCCAGTATCAAGCGACCTGCGGAGCTTCCTCAAGCGAAAGGTGACGACGTGCAATGACGTCAACAGCAAAGACCTCCGCCTCATGCTCCAAGCCAACAAGTCGCGGTGCCTGGAAACCGAAGAGCCTCCCTTGTCGGTCGACAAGCCTGTCACCGATCTACGCGACAAACTCAACGCTAACCTGACTGATTTACGCGCGCGACTAAACCGTTCCAAACCAATAAATCAACGGCTAGAGCGGTCAACTGCGTCCCATACCATAGACCCGTCAAAGCCGAGCTACCAGAACGTCCCTGCGGATCTTCGCACATTCTTAGACATCAAACGAGTAGCCGCGAAACCACGGCTGAACGTCATCATGGGTGGATCACCTTCTTGTGGCGACTCTGTCCGCTCCGTCAAAGACTACCGGTGCCAAGCCGCGTCTTCGAGATGTTGGCCTACAAAGCCACCGAGCCACATGCCAATCAGCTTTTCCCCCGACGATTTGGACGGAGTCCATTTGCCCCACAATGATCCTCTGTTAGTCGTCCTTGAGATCGGTAAGTACGATGTAACCAAAGTACTAATCGACACAGGAAGCTCAGTTGATCTCATCTTTCGTGATACGCTTGAGAAGATGGGGGTAGATTTTAACGACGTCAAATCATCCTCACGGACTTTGACCGGCTTCAACGGCTCATCGGAAACCGTCCTAGGGACGATCCGTCTTCCCATTCGCGCATGCGGAGTTACTCGAACGGTTAAGTTCGCCGTGGTAAACACCAAAGCCCCTTACCATGTCATTCTCGGAACCCCATGGATACATTCGATGCAGGCAGTTCCATCCACCTACCACCAATGCATCAAGTTTCCTGGGGTGGACGGAACAGTCAAGACCGTACGCGGAGATCAGCAAGCCGCTCGAGACCTGCTGATCGCCACAATCAAGCTACAACGCTCATCATTCCTAGTCAACTCTGTCTCTCACCCGATCGCTCGAACTTTCCCTCAGAAAGACGAGGTTCTGGAGATGCCTATAGATGATTCCGATCCAAGTAAGACGGTGCGCGTCGGTGCACATCTAGCTGACGATATGCAGCAAGCATTGATCGCCTTCCTGAAGGAAAACGTGTTCACCTTCGCTTGGTCTATGACGGACATGAAAGGAATCGATCCGGCAATAACTACCCACGAGCTCAACGTCGACCCCACTTTCAAACCTATCCGCCAGAAAAGACGTAAGCTGGGCCCGAAAAGAGCAAAGGCAGTGAACGAAGAAGTCGAACGACTACTCGGAGCCGGCTCTATCACAGAAGTATGTTACCCGGAATGGCTAGCGAATCCTGTGGTAGTCAAGAAAAAGAATGGGAAATGGCGCGTCTGCGTCGACTTCACCAATCTTAACAAAGCCTGTCCGAAAGATAGTTACCCGTTACCCAGCATCGACCGTCTCGTCGAATCAACTGCGGGAAACGAGATGCTCACCTTCATGGACGCGTTCTCGGGCTACAATCAGATTATGATGCACCCCGATGATCGCGAGAAGACGGCGTTCATCACAGACCGGGGAACATACTGTTATAAAGTCATCCCGTTTGGGTTGAAGAACGCCGGTGCTACCTACCAGCGACTCGTCAACCGCATGTTCGCCGACAAACTCGGTAGCACCATGGAATTTTTTATCGACGATATGCTCGTTAAGTCGCTTCACGCCAACGATCATCTTCACCATTTACGCGATTGCTTCGGAACACTAAACAAGTATGGGATGAAGCTGAACCCAGCAAAGTGTACGTTTGGAGTTTCCTCAGGCGAGTTTCTAGGCTATATCGTTACCCAACGAGGCATTGAAGCAAACCCGAAGCAAATATCAGCTGTGCTCGATCTCCCAAGTCCTAAGAACTGTCGTGAAGTCCAACGGCTAACTGGTCGCATCGTCGCTCTTAACCGTTTCATTTCTAGATCAACCGATAAATGTCTCCCTTTCTACGACCTTCTCCGTGGAAACAAGAAATTCGTTTGGGACGACAAGTGCGAGGAAGCCTTCTCCCAGCTCAAGAACTACCTCACCACTCCTCCAGTCCTCGCAAAGCCGGACGAAGGAGACGTCCTCTCACTCTACATCGCCGTCTCTAGCGCAGCGGTTAGTAGTGTCCTCATCAAGGAGGACAGAGGTGAACAGAAGCCAATCTTCTACACAAGCAGGCGTATGACTGGCCCAAAAACTCGGTATCCAGCTCTCGAGAAGATGGCTCTCGCCGTGGTAGAAGCAGCCAGAAAGCTCTGACCCTACTTTCAATCACACTCGGTTGAGGTGCTAACCGATCAGCCCCTCCGAACTGTACTGCAGAATACGAATCGCGCCGGTCGACTAACCAAATGGGCCGTAGAACTCGGGGAGCTTGACATCACGTTTTAAAATCGCACAGCCCTGAAAGCTCAGGTCTTGGCTGACTTCATTGTCGAGCTGGCACCCGAACTAGAGCAAGACACCCAACTCCCGAATCAGAATTGGATATTACATGTGGATGGTTCCTCAACGAACAAAGGTTCAGGAGCAGGTGTTCAACTCCAATCCCCAACTGGCGAACTGATACGTCAATCGTTCAGCTTCGGCTTCCCCGCGTCTAATAACGAAGCTGGGTACGAATCGTTGATAGCCGGCCTACGCTTGGCTAGGGCAGTCAAAGCAAAACGAGGAAGTGCGTATTGTGACTCTCAGCTCGTCGCCGGTCAGTATAATGGAGACTACGACCCCCGCAACGACCGAATGGATGCTTACCTCTGTATCGTTCAAGAGCTGGCAAGAGAGTTCGAATTTTTCGAACTCACTAAGGTACCTCGTGGTGAAAACGCTTGCGCGGATGCACTCGCCGCTCTTGGAAGCAAGTTACGCGACCAAATCAAGCGAACCATTCCGATACACCGCATCGATGATCCCAGCATCAACGTTTCAAATGAGACGGCTATCCTTGTCGCCGCGGTCAACGGAACAGCAGTGACTGAGACCGATCAGCAGACCATTGACTGGCGTTTGGAGTTTATCAACTACCTATCGCACGGCACCTTGCCAACCGAGAAGTGGGAGGCTAGACGACTCAAGAGGCGCAGCGCGCATTATACCGTCATGGATGACGAACTTTTCAGATACAACGCATGCGGGGTCCTCCTCAAATCCATTCACGGTGATGAGATTCGACGTGCGATGGCCGAAACCCACGATGGCGCTGGAGGAAACCATTCCGGAGGACGGGCCCTAGCCTTAAAGATCAGAAACGCGGGCCTCTTTTGGCCGACTATGAACACAGATTGTGAATCTTATTCTCGTCAATGTGACAAATGCCAGAAACATGCCCCTGTTATACATTGCCCAACGGAAGTGTTACAAACTTCTACCGCTCCTTATCCGTTCATGCGCTGGGCTATGGATATCATTGGTCCCATGGTTTCTTCCCGTCAGCGCCGCTTTGTCTTAGTCCTTACCGACTATTTCACCAAGTGGATCGAGGCCGAAGCCTTCTCTCAGGTGACCGACAAGGAAGTCCGCGGTTTTGTCTGGAAGAACATCATCTGCCGTTACGGTCTCCCGTATGAAATCGTAACCGACAACGGTTCGCAGTTCATGTCAGGAAATTTCAAAGATTTTTGCGGCAAATGGAACATTCGCTTGAGCCCCTCCACACCCAGATATCCGCAAGGGAACGGTCAAGCCGAGTCCTCTAACAAGCTCATAGTCGATGGCATCAAGAAGCGTCTGGACCTCAAGAAAGGGCACTGGGCCGATGAACTAGACGGTGTCCTATGGAGCCATCGTACGACACCGAGGGGAGCGACTAAATCAACCCCCTTTTCTCTTGCATACGGAGTCGAAGCCATGGCCCCAGCTGAAGTTAACGTTTCTAGCCTCCGGCGTTCCCAAATGCCACAACACATCGAGCTCAATGAAGATATGCTCCTCAATGCGCTTGACGAACTGGAGGAACGTCGCGATCAAGCATTGCTTCGGATCCAGAACTACCAACACCAGATTGAAAGGTATTACAACAAACGAGTCAAGGCAAGACCACTCGCGCTCGGAGACCTTGTACTCCGCAAGGTATTCGAGAACACCAAGGAGCTCAATGCTGGCAAGCTAGGTGCACGATGGGAAGGACCATACAAAATCATCAAGGTCATCAAACCAGGCGTCTACCGACTTCAAACCTTGCACGGTGAAGACGTCCCAAGGGCATGGAACTCCACGCATCTTCGCCGCTACTTTTCGTAAGACAGTTGGTTACTCCCTTCCAGCAGAGTAAATTTGGATGATAACAATCACTTCCACCAAAAAAAAAAAACAAAAAAAAAACAAAAAAAAACAAAAAAAACAAAAAAAAAACAAAAAAAAAAACAAAAAAAAATTCGA
>CAKOAT010050266.1:163196-187294 GCA_932364175.1 Eruca vesicaria subsp. sativa | reverse complement strand
AGGTACGTAGGAAGCCTTAATCGGTCCAACTGTAACAACAACCAAAAACAAACGAGTAGATGCACCCTAGTTGTCACTTCTACTCGCCCGAGTAAATGAGCCTTAAAACAGCCACTTTTGCTTGGGTAAACCGAACTACGAACAGCTTGATCCTCTTTCGAGGTACGTAGGCAGCCCTAATCAGGCGCAGTCGTAACAACACCAAAGTCCAAACTTTGTAACGACCAAACGCGGTCAAGGCGATATCCACATTCTCGTCTGCAGACGAGGACACAGATACTCGCACCCACGAATTAGTCATGTCCTGATCAGACACTTGGTTGAGGGATCCAAAGTCGCATCCCATCAGGATCGACATGCGAAAGAAATCCGGACCTCTATCTGAGTAAACGAATGAACGTTTTGGCCGACTAAACTCGTTAAGTCACCAACTAGCTGGTCTGGAACCTTTCTTTCAGGAATGTATATGCGTAAATAGTCGGTGAAATTGGGATAACTCTCAAACACTTAACCGCATTTTATCATTAAAAAAGTCTTACAACAAGGAAGGACCCAGCAGGGCCTCAGAAAACCAAAAAAAAATCCCTAAGGTAAATAGCAATACAACAAGAGGCGATCAAATCGAGTTTTCCTTCGAACCGGAGGGATCCTCAGTGACGGTAGCAGCCAACTCGGATTCCGATCCCTTCGCGACTTCGCTATCTTGACCGGTGGCAAGATTCTCCACGAGGTCAACCAACGACGCCGGCTCATCTTCACCGGCCTCTTCAGATAACTCCTTCTGTTCAACTTGAGTTGGGGAAGCAAGCTTCTCAACAAAATCCGACTCCTCTTGCCCTCTCGACGGCTCTTCCATCCTATCTTCGCCTTCCTTTCGAGACGGAATCACATCGGGTGGAACCTCTTGCGACTGACCGGTTGATTCGTTTCCAAGAGCTTCGCATGATGTCCAGAGTTGCGATGCCGTCTCTGATCTAACTAAGTCATCATTCGACCCGTACGGATCGAGCATAGCCGCGAACTCCTCATTCTCTAACCTAGAAGGGAGAACCAGTGGCGAAAGGGTGAGATCAGCATCGGATAAAGGAGTCACTTTCAGTTTAGCAACGTTGGCTTCATGCTCCATCTCTTGACCTCCGAAGACATCAATCAGTTCCTGCGTGATACCCACCTTTTCTTCCTGGATCATCTCGAGACATTTATTTGTCCCAGAAGCCTGATCCAACAAACTTTGCTCCCGATCGAAAAGGCTGCGACGTTCGAGGTAAGCCCGGACACGATCGATGCAACGGTTAGCTTTGTCGGTCATAGCCGCTTCAACACGCACCCTCTCGCGCGTAACTTCCTGACTTCGAGATTCCCGCAGGCGCTTTCTTTCATCGATCAGCTTCTGCGTCACAGCATCCCTTTCCGCTTGAAGCTCAGCCTTCTCCTGCTCCAGCGCAGCGTTGGCTTTCTCGAGACTCGCTTTCTCCCGTGCAAGCAACTTCTTTGCAGCACGGTCGGCTTTGAGTATTTTCTCGATCCCTGCAAACTTCTCACGGAGGATCTCTTTCTCCTTCTTGTTGTCGGCCTTGATCTGCTCGATAGTGCCGAGTCTTGTGCGGGCAAGTTTTTCCGCATTCCCGAGAAGAACCATCGTCTGCCTCAAAGTCATGTCGTACTTCTCGACGAGTACGTTCATGCTCCCATCGGCCTGAAAGCAAACAAACAAACGTAAAGACATTGGTTTTGAAAGAGGATAAAGATGCAACTACAACCATCAAAGCAACAACCAAAGTACATACCCGTCTGTTTTGAAGTGCAGCTTTCGTGTATTCATATTTAAAGAAAAGATCTCCAACCGGAGGCATCTCAACCGGTCCGCCTCGGATCTGTCGAGTGAGCTCCGCGCACCGGCCTGGGTTATGAATCAAAGGAGTCCTCTCATCATATGAGAAGTTTACGCGATCCGCGAACTCAACTCGGGGTCTCTTGCCAAGCGAGCCTTCCGATAGGCTCACTCGAGAGGGAGACTTCCTCTTTTCAAGGACATCGGTTGGAGAAGGATCTACCGACCGGTTATGCGCTTCAGTCTCATCATCAGTGTTCACCGTCCCCTTAGTGTCTGCAGGACGAGATTTGGGACTTAGAGATCGCGAGACCTCCTTAGCAACTTTCCTCCTCTTTTTCTTCGGACTTTCCTCCGAACCTTTTTCTTCAGGATCGCCATCGACAGAATTGTCACGCGATCCTTTTTCCTTCTCCTTCTCCCCTACTTCCAGACCAACCGGACGCCCTTCTGAAGGATTAGCCTCGGTCGATGATCTTACTTCCTTCGTCACGGGGCTCTTCCGCTTTTTCTTCTTCTTCTTCGCTTCAGAAACCGGCGGATCGACTTCGGCAGACTGATCAGCTGGGTTTGGATCGGGTTGCTGAGAAACTTCAGCATCGTTATCCCCAGCCGGTACGACCCTAGAAGTCGTCTTCTTCAGCAATTGGAGTTTCCCCTTGAGCAAAGCACTTAAGTCTGGTCTTCCCGACATCTCTCTCGCTTGCTTGAGTAGCTTCTGTTGTTTCCTGGTAAACAAGGATAAGCGAGACTTGCGTGCCGAGACTATCAGCGGCTGTCTTGATTCCCAATCAACTGCGAAAACAGAAGAAAGAAAGACAACCGTTAGTCTGTCAGCCAGAACCGAAAGTTGGATAAAAAAAATTACCTCTCTCTATGCGAGCCTGTTGTCGACGAATCCACTCACGACTCAGATCCGGCCAATTCAGATGGCTTTGGGTCGCAATAGCCTGCGCGATCTCGAAGAAATTTTCTGGATACGCGATTGTATTCGGATGACGACCTGCAAAAATAAAAGGCAAGGTTAGACAACTGACGAACATAGCAGACAACACGGTGCTCGTTTTCTACCAATTTCTTTGTTCCATAACACTGGGAAGTCGTCTTCAATGGCTTCTGCAAACGCGTATTTATCGGCTTTGACATAGAAGTAGGAACGCTGCCAGTTCGTTGTCTTGCGGGGCTGACCAGTCAAGACATTGTAACTCGGACGCATCTTCACAGAGAACAAGCCCCCTTTTTCCGCCTTCGTAGAAGTCAATTCTTCGAATACTCTCACACTCATGGGAACGTCTATCTCCGCAGCCATCACCATCAGCATAACAGCGTTCCGAATCGAGCCTATCTTCAGCTGGCTGATCGCTACTCCCCGCCTCCTCGCGTACGCTGAGATCAAACGCGGAATTGGAAACCAAAGCTTCGAATCATCCTCGAAGTACGACTCATATAAACATTGAAAGCCGGCTGGAGGGGACCAAGGCCTCTGCTCCTGGGAAGGAATCACGTAAGTCACGCCCGCTCCTCTGGCGTATTCCAGAATGCTTCTCACAGTTCCGTGGCTAGATCGAGTCCCGAAAACATTCTCCCAACGTTGGCCTTCAGCCCAAGGATCTCGCAACGATTCCGGAGGAAGAGCATTTAGCTCCTCGAAGGTGCCATCAAGACGATGAACGGTCGGCCTGCATTCGATCAAATCGAATCTAGCGATTCGATGTCTTAACCATAGGGTTTGAGGGCTCTGATCCGGAGACGCTATGTCCTCACCATCCCCATTGGAGCCGGAATCCTCCGCATCCTCCCGATCGGACTCGCTACCCGAGCGACTCGAATCGCCCTCCTCACTCTCTTTTTCGCCGGCTAAATCACCCTCCTCTCGCTCGGACCCGCTACCCGAGCGACTTGAATCTCCCTCCTCATTCTCTAATCCCGCGGCTGAATCTTTATGCGGCTCGAGCCTCTCCCCTCGCAAAGCGTCGCGATGAATCAGGTTAAAATCCTCTATTGGGCTTCCATTCGCTGTAACATCATCGGTTTGACCCATCGCACAGGAAATCCCTTTGCCTTTTTTCCTCACACGATAATCGCCCCGAAGAAGCCATAACCCAAAACGGGAAATTACGAGGAAAGGAATCGGAGAATACTTAGAGAGAGAAAGCTAAAAGGTAGAGAGAAGGGAGAGAAGAAAGTACCTGAACTTGCAGAGAAGAATAATGAAAGAAGGAGAGAATCTACCTATTTATAGAAAAGTCCTAAGGCACGATTCTCTAAGTGCAATTAATGCACTTAAACGGGCCTAATAAAGCGCATCAACTGCAGAAACCCAGAAGATTATTCGAGATCTATTAACCCTTCACCTGATTCAGTTTGGTTAGCCCTTAAAACCGGTTTACTCGAACCGAAATTAAACCAGAGCTAAATCGAGAAGCAACTGAGATTAAACCAGAAGGCGGTTAGAAGCTAAACGTGCATCTCAACTGATAGTCTAGATCGACTAAGTCGAAAAGCGATCAGCTCGGTTGATCCACTCGAGCTAAGTGTTACTCCACAAGCAACGACTTAGTCACGCTACTAGACGAGCTCAATGTGACGCCTTCACGCGCCCAAACATGACATCTTAGCCGCGCGACTAGGTGCGCTCGAGATGATCGCCTAACTGCACTCTCACAACCAACGACTTAGTCGTGCTACTAGACGAGCCCAAGGTGACGCCTTTACGCGACAATAGAAGACATCCTAGTCGCGAGACTAGATGCGCTCGAGGTGATCGCCTAAACACGCTCTCACAGGTGACATCCTAGCCGCGAGACTAGACACGCTCGAGGTGTCGCCTAAACATGCTCTCACAGGCATCGACTCAGTCGTGCTACTAGACAAGCTCAAGATGACGCCTTTACGCGACAATAGAAGACATCCTACTCGCGAGACTAGATGTGCTCGAGGTGATCGCCTAAACACGCTCTCACAGGTGACATCCTAGCCGCGAGACTAGACACGCTCGCGGTGTCGCCTAAACACGCTCTCACAGGCATCGACTCAGCCGTGCTATCAGACGAGCTCAAGGTGACGCCTGAACGTGCTCGTGGTTGACGTCCTAGCCGCGAGACTAGACACGCTCGAGGTGGCGCCTAAACGTGCATCCATGCTAGATTCCCCATTTGATAAAACCTGACCCACAAATTCACTTAGAGTCCTATGAACTCATAAGTGAACTGGGGGGGACTTATTGTAGGAGATGGGTTATACCCCACCACAAGGCCCATCAAATGGAGAAACTTACCCCAACACGACAATATACTCGGCTCACCAGATAACATGAAAACGACTCAGCATGAGACGCGTTTAGTAGCGCGACTAAGAGTATTCTAGAAGAGTCGGCGGAAGTACGACTTACCCGGACTACTAAACGGGCCTAACAAGAATAAAGCCCAACAAGGCTCAGGTAAACTAGGGCGAACACAAAGATAGGGTCTATAAAAGGAGAGAGGCAGCAAAGGGAAAAGGGGATCCGGAATTTGACATACTCACTTGGCGGCTAGATCTAGGTTTTCTTAGCGACTAGGTGGTTAGATCTAGGGTTTACTCACCTTCACCGTTACTCACCATCTTGTATTTCCGGCTAGTCCGCCTCTTTACTCATCTCCTAGTAACTCCTTGTTAAGATCTAATAAAGAACGTCTTTGTTCGCCCCATCTTTCTCTTTATATTGTTCTTAACCATTTTCACCTCAAACAATTATCAATCTCGGTTATTTCAAAACAGAGGCCAGCAGAAGTCCCTTCTTCGTTTGTGTGCTCTAAATGCGGCAATGAAAACGTAACCGGGGTCACAAAGTAATGAACTTAATGCTCAGTATTCAATAAATCGTTGACTTGGATTGCTATTTGTTTTCTCTTATGCACTGGTATTTTTATAATATCTCTGTCTACAACAATAAAGACCAGTCTGTGTTCGTTTTACTTGGTGATGCAGGCCGTGAGCTAACTGGAAAGCATGCCTCCGGATTGGTTGATAAATACTTTGAAGTAGCTTGCCATTACATTAGGCATCCTTCCCAGCTCATTAAACCTAACTAAATTTTTTTCAAAATGTTAGGTGGTGATCTTAGTCTTGACCATGAGATGCCTGCATGCCTGTCCCACAAACTTTGATCGACACTATTGGTCAAACACATAGGTTCAAGGTGAAATTTTTTGAATACAAAGGAAGGATTCAGACTATAACAATTATGAAGGTTGTCTCTCCCGCAGTCCTGCCAACTTTAACAGCCCCAGTTGGATTCCCACTTGCCACCACTTTTTAAGTGCGTCTATTTTCTGCCAGTTATTAGGGTTTGTCCTTCAAAAACTTGAGACCTAGATGATGAAGAAAATACCAGTACAAGTACTGCGACGAAGCACAGAGAGGAAAACGTGCTAAACTTGAGTAATAGAGCATTAACCACTATCTGTTACAAAAAAAGAGCATTAACCACTAATTTTTTTAAAACATTAACCACAATTTGTAGAATGCACTCGTGCATAGCAGTGTAATTTATCTTTCCAATTTTTAATTCTGAGCTTTTGCTAAGTTTTTTTTATATATATTTAAGTATGGCTTCACATTACATATTTGCAAGCAGGTGACTTATTTGGTATTTCTTAATTTTACCACTTCCTATTATCTGATGAATGTATGCTATCAAAAGACTATTATTTCTCTGTGTATTTAAAGCATTTCAAAAAGTTCTCCTTACTTAAAAGTCTCCCTTACTACAAGCTAGCAATAGTTGTGTCATCATGACGTCAACATAAAAGGACCATTATTTATCTGTGTATTTTATATGAACTATAACTTATTAAAAATGTACATTTATATAACTGTAAATAGGTTCAACATACATTTTAAATTGGTTTATAAGATTTTTAAAATTATAATAAATGATTTTATAAACCTTTGTAAAATATATATAGACCCTTATAACTAAGACTTTCAGCAAATAGTTTTATAAACATTTCTAGCTAGGAAGGACGTTCGGATTCGGATCAGATATTATGGATTTTCGAATATCCCGGTATAGAGGTATAGAAGCCGTTCAAGTATTTCTATATTTCAAGTTAGGTTCGGATAATTTTTGTTTGGATTCGGATATCTGGGTCGGGTTCTGAAACTTTGATTTTGAAGAAATTTATTTTTTTATTTCATAAGATTCTTAAATTTAAAAATATATCTTTAACTTAACTGATTTTTATTTTAATAGATTAAATGATTCAGATTTGGAGATAAAATTATATGTATATATTAAAAACACTAATTTGATTATTATTTTGAAATTTTGTATGCCAATTTGACAATGCATGAAACAAGAAACTTGACATCATTTAAAGTGAGTAGAAAATTATTTTGTCTGTAATTATATGTATGTTATCTGATATAAACTATGTGTAGCATTAATATAAATATTTTAAACAAAATGTGAGAAATAAAATAAAATATAATGTCAAGTATATATATGTTTGGTAATCTTCGGATATCGATCCATCAAGTTTGGATATCTAATCTCTCCTAATTCAACACCCGTTTTGGTATTTTATTACTTTGGTTTCAAATTCTGTTGAGTTTTTTGGGTCAAGTTCGGCTATAGATTGGGATATCGTGTAAAAGACACAACCCTACTTTGAGCTTTACTATTTCTTTGTATTTTTGACAATCAGTTTTTTAAATAGTTGATAGCTAATCCCAAAAGATTATATATTACTTTCAAAACAATGATTAGTGGAAAAGTATTATATCTAAAGTATCCAAAAATGAGAAATTGCTTAAATTATCACATTCTTAATATCACTTTTCATGTTTACTTTAACCACATTTACCTTTTGTTTAAAAAAATTAAATTAACATTTATATCCTTACAGTTAGCTAATAAAGACTTAGGGTTTATATTTTAGGGGTGAGATGATGGAGTGTATAGTTTAGAATTTTTAAAAATAAATAAAATAGTTTCGAAATTTTTTTTTGAATTGCAACATAAAACAATTTGGAAAAATCAAAAGTTTATAAAGATTTCGAATTTAAAAAATGTATAATTCGAAAACTATATAATTTTTTAATTATTTATTTAAATAATTATTTATTTATTTAAATAATTATTTATATTTATGTTACTATAAAGTAAGGATATAATAGTATTTTGTATTTTAACTCAAATTTCATACTTTAAGTATTTGTGAAAATATCCATATAACAAAGGCAAACATAAATAATACATCCTCCATTTTCTTATAATTGACATTTTAGAGGAATTTTTTGGTTCCAAATAATTTAACGTTTTTAATTTTCTATTTAAAATTTCATACTAATTAATGTTAGATTTAATGATATAATAATCTATATTTTATTATTGGTTGAGTTATGATTAGGTAAGCAACTAAAAATTTTGTGTTTAGAAAATGATGAAAATTAATCTTAATATATGTGTATAATTCTAAAATGTCAGATATGAAAAAATGAAGGGAGTAGTTTTTTAAAAGAACATAAATAATACCAAAATTAAATGAGATAAAACATAATTCTCCCAAAAACATATGACTGATTCTTTATTTTCAATTTCATTCTTTAAATTTAGGATATTATTCATCATCCAACAAAAAATAAGTAAATTATCCGGGCGTAGTCCAAAGAAACACACTAGTCATAAGTAAAAACGAAATGTGACACTAATAAGCCCCAGGAAATTAATAAATTCACATAACAAACAGAAAAATACGACTTCTCATAGTCAAACATAAATAACAAAGGTTCTCCAAGTTTAAACGCCACACCTCAACCCTATTATAATACAAATCATGCAAAATCAATGACCACAGCAAAACGCCAAACGGCACAAATACAACATCAAATGAACACATTAACATAAATCCACCACTCCATCCACGACCCCTCACTTGCGAGGAGCTCGACCCCTAGTTTGCTATAACATTAAAGATAAAATAGCTTAAAAAAACGGATTGTACATATCACGGAGAAAGTAATTTATAAAATAAAGAAAAAGATGAATGGGTAATATCAAAATATTTGGCTTCTAAGAACATGTCCAATGGTTAGAGCCTATTAAGGGTTCTAATGATTAGTTTACTTGTTAGTTTTGTAATTTGAGAAGTTTAGAACTTTTGTTAATGTAATTAAATTTGTGATGTCCAATGGGAGAACCCCTTTGAGGTTCATAATTTTATTTTATTTTATAAGTTGAATTATTAAATTAAAATTTTATAAAACCTTTAAATTATTGGATTTCATATTTTTTAAAAATATGACATAAAACATATTAAAACAGAAATAAAAATCTATAATTAAAAAAAAAAATTAAAACAACATGAAAGAAAACCATAAATAAAAACTAAAAAAAAAACATGACATAAAAACATATTAAAAATACAAATCATAAACGAAAAAAATGATTAGTTGTAATCTTGATTTGTGCCAAATGTTTGCCATATATTCTCAACCAAATCAGCTTTCAATTGTTGATCTATGGTTTTATCACGAACTCGATTCCGAATGCTTATCATATTGCCAAGATTTGAAGGCATATATATAGAATACGTGAAATCTACTTGTGAACTTTGGTTTGATTCCGGTTGTGCAAATACTGATACATCAAACTGAGTATACCCATCTCGTTTGTCTTCTACTATCATACTATGCATAATGATACATGCTCTCATTATATTTCCAATTTGTTACTTTATCCCACATAAGAGATGGATTTTTGACAATGGCAAATCAAGCTTGCAAGACTCCAAAAGCAAGCTCGACATCTTTACGTACAACTTCTTGATATGTTGCGAATAAGGATGCTTTCGGACCTTGTGGAAGTGAAATAGATTGGACAAAAGTAGCTAATTTCAGAGATAGTAAGCCAAATGGTACTAGTGTCCGTTGACAAAGTAATTCACTTTTGGAGCTCGACCTTGAAATATATCATCAAAATTTAGTGATCGATCAAGAATATTGATATCGTTTAATGTACCTGGAGGTCTAAAAAACGCATGTCATATCCAGAGATCTTGTGAAGCTACATCCCATAAAAGGATTGTTGGCCTTCCTGATCCACTTGTAAATTGACCTTTCCATGCGGTTGGGCAATTCTTCCACTCCAAATGCATACAATCAATGCTTCGTATCATTCCGGAAAATCTGTGTATCTCTCCAATATTGAGTAATCATTGAAGATCTTAGGCATGAGTCTTCTTCGATAATCATCTCCAAATAAATTTATAATTCCTTCAAGAAAATGTTCCAAGTATGAAAGGACGGTGGTCTCACCAAGTCGGAGGTACTCGTCAACCACATCAACTGGGCAACCATATGCCAACATATGAGTTGCTTCCATTGACTTTTGTAATACAGAGTGACCGAACCTTCCAGTAGCATCACTTCTTTGTTGAAAGCATGGAACAAGGACTTGTTCATTCTAAAACAGCGTCAAAATATTTGAGAAGGATATGTTGCATCTTCACTAAAATAATCATTCCATAACTGGATGTGTCATTGTTCACGTTGTCTTTTAATGTAGACTCGTTTTTTTTTACTTCAGTACTTCTTAAAGATCATGATGATGGATGCAAATTTTTTTCAATTGTTGATCGAAAATGTGGTCAAATTTTTCATCCATCATTTCTTCAAGATTATTAGAAGAAGAAGAAACCACTTAGAAGAGAAATGGTAAGATAAACAAAATCTTTAATTAAGAAATGGTAAGAGAAACAAAGTAACTCAGCACTTCTTCTTCTTGGTGAAATGGTAAAGAGAAACCAAAATCTTTACAATCGAAAGAGAAATGATAAGCTTGTAACTTACAAACCAAAAAAAACTTAACTTACAAAGAAAAAAAGGAGACACATCTTGCAAAGCTTGGCCACACATTTACCACCTATGTATGTATTCTTCTTGTTCACATGTAAGCTATGTTTCTTCTTTTCTTCTTCTTTTTCTTTTGGTGTTTTTTTGTGTCACATGCTACTGATCTCAAACGAGAAAACTGATCACATGACTCTGGTTTTTTGTGTCACATGCTCTGTTTCTTCTTTTGGTCTTGGCTCCACCGGCAAAACCTGATCACAAGCGTGATGACTCTGATTACAAAATACACACAAGCAAGAGAAGGAAGATCAGCAATAAGATAAGCAACAATGTTACATGATAAAGAGCGTTCACATTGCAGTCTACCAAAAAAACAAGAACATATATAACATTAGAAAGAGCGATCACATTGCAGTCTAGCATAACTAAATCAAACGGGATGACTCTTACCACCATAAAGCAACATTCTGATCTGAGTAGTAGCCTCGATCAACAGGTCCTTCTTGTCAGACCAGATACGGCTTATAACTGTAATCAATTAAAGATATGAACTACTCAAAAACTAACTTTAACAATCCAGTATGAAATCTAAATTTGGCTTATCAGATGAACACTAAATTTCAGAGTTAAGCTTCGATGTCATATGTGAAACTTACTTCATTAACAAGTTTGAAGCAAAACAAAGCCATTCTTTTTGGTGTTGTGAAACTTCCAATTACTTCAGCTAGCTTCACCTGTAAAAACTAAAGCGAAACGTGGTGACTCACAAGCAAAACATGGTGACTCACAAAACACACAATATTTTAAACCTAACATACGTAATAAATAGAAGCAAACTAACTTGCATATTATACATGTCATACGTTATAAAGAGCCGGAAAAAGCAAATGCATTAAGCATTAAGATCCATATTATGTAGACTCGTAATAAACAGAAAAAAACTAACTTGCATATTATACAGACTCAACATAAGCATTAACTCAAACGCAGACACAAAATACGACAAACTTAAGATCCATAAACTCAAACTCAAACTAACTTGCCAAAATAACATTAATAAACTTATTTTTCAAAGTAATTTCCAGTTCATAAGTGTCTCTGTCTTAACAATTAGGCTGTCAAGCAATTTTTGCTTGTTAAGTTTCTTATTCAAAACAAAGTTATCTTTCCTTATCTCCCACATGCTCTGAAACTCACAAGCGGCTTCCCTTCTTCTTCCAAAGCCGCTGGTTTGCTCACAGGCTTTTCACTTTTAGCCTTTGATGCTTTAACACCAACAGGCCAATCCATAGCTTCATCTTCTCCATGGCTACCTGCCACAGAGGTTGATGACTGTGCGGATTGGTCATCAAGTTTTCGTCTTTTGATGACTACTTTATCTTGAGTAGAAGAAGCTCCACACCATTTCTGAACTTGGCGGAGCTCTTACTATGCATGCTCAAGTGTGAACTTAACCTTGTAATCATTAAAGAAAATTTTATGAGCCATTTTCATAACATTATTCTCATTCTTCCCACTTGATTTATCTTTCGTTGCAGCATCATAACAGCCTACAAACTTACATACACTCTCATTAATCTTCCATCACCTTTGTTTGCAGTGACTTGGCTCGCTCTTTTGGAAACCAGCAAACTTTGGACCGCTATTGATTTTTGCTCATTCCCAACAACAGGATCTTTGGAGGTGTTCAACCAAGCACTGATGAGCACATCTTCAGGCCATTGTGTACCGAAGACATCCGACATCTGATTAAGGTGTTGAGTGTTTGGTTGTTGACTGTTTAAGAGGTTTAAAAAGCTAGAAGATTGACTATATGGATCCATAAAAAGAGAAGGGGGCAGCAAAGAAGAATATTGAGTTGTTTAAAAGCTAGAAGGAATTAGCACATGAAAATGAAATTGCAAAGAGAAGATAATAGCAAAGGAAATGACGAGTTGTTCTGTTTTTAAAGTAGAGTTTTTAGTTGTTTAACTTTCGGGTTTTACTGTTAAGGCGATCATGTCTTTACCTAAAACTAAAGTAACCAACAAAATTAAATGGTAAGGACTTCTACGCAACTAAAACAACTAAGAAAAGTAGATGACACTAAAGTCTATTTAATTTCCAACCTAATCAAATATCTAACATGCATTAAAAGCAAACCTCTTGCATTAACGATTTCACAGGACTGTTCTCTATTTCTAGGTCTTGATGATTCATCGCTCTATCTTCTCCCTGCAAGGATTGAGCTTTCACTGGATAATAAAACCCATATGACATATGCTAAATCAGTATATAAGACATGCATTATATCTTTAAACCTACAAAATAGTTTTCAAGACGCTACAACAAGATTGGAAAGGAAAAATAAATAAAGTAATTAAATAGAGCATATTCAACTCAGTAGAAATATATATAACGTTGTTTTCTCATATTCAAAATATCAGCAACTCTTGAATGAGGATCAGCCAAAAAGGAAACTTAATGTGTATTAATCTAAAACTCTATTGAAGCTAATTTACAGATATATACATGGAATTAACGAGCATTGATCAAAGAGAAAATATACCCATAAATGGATTGGCCACCTCTTTCAGTTCTATTAGGATCTCTACCTTGCACGATGAAATCCTGAAACAAAATCAATTCCAAAGGAACAAACTTTCATCATCAATGTGATCTCAGTACAACTAAAAATTCAGATTAAAAAATAATGAATATGCCTTGATGATTCTGTGACAGAGAACGTTGTCACAGTAACCTCTCCGTGATAGCTCGATGGAGTTCCGGCAAGTTCTCGATGAGTGTTTGTCACAGACTCTGTCCATGAAGTCTCTCAAATCTCATCATCAAAAAACTTTTTTGAGACAAATCTAATATCAATTTTCATCAACAAAAAAAAAATTTCAATTATCATCAACACAAGTCAATTCATGAGCTTCAAATCAATACAAAAAAAAAAACAATCTGAACCTTCTTGGTGATTTCATGGCCGGATTTGGAAGAGAACGAAGCAGCCATCAAGCACCATCAACAAGACGTTTTTTCAAAAAAAAAAGGAGAGACGCATCCTAATTTTATTAAGAATATCAACACAAAAACTCAACACAAAATATCCAGAGGGATTGAAGTTTTGGACTAGTGAAAGAAAGACGCCATATTTTCCCCCCTTTTTCCTAAAACAATTACCCTATACCAAACTGCTACATAATGGGTTTTTAGCAATTCCACAAGTCCTATTTTAAACAACGGTTTTGTCTATTTTTCCCTTTTTTTGCTTATTTTTAAGAACCCATGTTTACATCCTCCATATGAGGTGGTCTAAGTAATTGGTCTAAATAAATTCGAAGAACCAGAATAACATTTAATGGGCCTTTACAATAAAAAAACTTGTTTATCTAAAACTAAAAGAGAGTGGAATCAAAATCTCTTTGTTTCGTCTACTTCCTCCCTAAGAAAGAAAAAAAAAACACCTACAAGTCTAAAATCCTTTAAGCACTATGAATGATATCAGCTGAGGATTTTTCACACAAAAAGGGTTCTTGGAGATGTTCCTCAAACCCACCTAAAATGTCAATGCTCATGGGCTAGAAGCAGTTCCTAGATTTTTGTCTTCGTATTCCCGTGGTAGTCAAAGGAAGCTATCTTCCATTTTTATAAGATTAGGTCGGGTTTTAGCCTCGGGACCCATTTTAAAAGGCATCCCTTAGGAATGGTTTATCCTCATACACTTCATGTTCGCTCCCTTGTTCTTAACCTTACATGTATATGCAAATAAGTTACTTGATGCTCTTAGTGGTCCAATTTGATGAATTCTTGGTGTTTTCTGATTTATAGCAGATTCTGAAGAAGAAATTGTTCAATCTAGATTAGTAAAACTGTGGGTTATATTAGTATGAGATGGAATTGATGCTCAAAACTGTCCCTTGGGACAACACACTACGATATGAGTAGGACCAGAATTTCCTGAAAGACAAATTGATTGTATTTTTTTTTTATCTCACATATTTGCAGATGGACATCAGGTTTACTACATCTGTAGTTCCATGAGAGAAGGTGGAAAGCAAGATTTTAGTAGAGAAGAGCTAGAACCTCTATGTGACGAGGTTTGTTGTCTTCAACATACTTATTATTCGTTCTTCTATGTTTACTGTTTCTTTGAGAGAATGACTGAAATATGTAAATTTTGATACTTCATTCTTTTGATATATATCGTATTTTGTTTCTTGTTATGCTTCAGATTAAGGATTATTTGTCTGCAAAGAATGATTTCAGCAGAAACACTCAAGAGAAATTGGATTATGAAGAAAAGATTGGGTGATGAGGTAGCCTGACAATTATGAGAGATATGTCCCACGGATGAGCGTCGAAGAGTTGGATGAAGGGAAAGAGTGGTTGAATGACACTTTCACTTTCATAAATTAAAATTATTAAAGAAAAAGAGCTGATGAAATATAAACTTTCTCATCACCTGTAGAAAGATACATAGGTCTTGTATTTATACATAAGTGGTTTAAGTAAAAGGAAACTAAACGACACTAAACCACTGGTTAGCTATAAGAGACTAAAACGACAGTATACGTAAGACTATATATGCTAATACACCCCCCCCCCTTCAAACCGATTAAGATAAAGACTTAAAGAGGTCTAAAATTGACATCCGAGCAAGTAGAGAATGGAAAAGTCTCAGATGCAACGCCTTGGTGAGTATATCAGCATGTTGATTAGAAGAAGAAACATAAAACAACTTCAAGAACCCACACTTAAGTTGATCACGAACAGTATGACAATCCATTTCCACATGTTTGGTGTGCTCGTGAAAAACATGGTTTAAAGAAATGTGCATTGCCGATTTTTTATCACCAGACAACTTCGTCGGAGCTGTAACAAAGACCTTGAAATCGCACAGCAACTGAACCAACGAAAGAAGCTCACATGTAACTAAGGCCATACTACGATATTTTGCTTCAGTACTGCATCTTTTAACAGTATGTTGCTTCTTTGACTTCCAGGTGATGAGAGACGTTCCAAGATACACACAATAAGCAGAAATTGAACGACGAGAATCAGAACATGTGGCCCAGTCTACATCACTAAACGCATTGAGACATAACTTTGTATTAGCTGGATAATATAAACCTTGACCTGGATTTGATTTGATGTAGCATAGAACTTTATAAGCAGCCTTCAACTGAACATCAGTCGGACAAGAGAGGAATTGACTGAGATTATTCACAAAAAATGTGATATCTGGATGTGTAATGGTCAAATAGAGAAGTCGACCAATTAACTACCAATATTGAGTTATATTCTCCAAGGGTTTTCCAGTGGTATGAGAGAGCTTGATAGTTGGATCCATCAAAACAGAACTATGCTTACAAGCCAACATGCATGTTGCTTCAAGAATATCAAATGCATACTTCCGCTGACAAACTGAGATACCAGAAGCATTACGAGCTATCTCCAACCCCAAAAAGAACTTTGGTCTCCCCAAATCCTTGATGACAAAATCCTTATGTAAGATAGACTTAAGTTCCTGAAAATAAGCATCATTATCTGAAGCGATCAATATGTTATCCACTTAAACAAGCAGAACAATGAAAGAAGTTCCAGACTGCTTGATGAATAGTGTGTTGTATCCAGCTGATTGAGAAAAAACAGCTGAGAGAATCACATTGGAGAAACACTGATACCATGGACGAGATGTCTATTTTAAGCCATATAAAGACTTATGTAAATGGGAAACCAGATTCGGTGGAAGTGGTCCAGTAGGTGTATAACCTTGAGCTAAACTAATGCAAAAAAGCATTAGAAACGTCCATCTGCGTTAATGATCAGCCATAAGCAGAAGCCAAACCAAGGAAAGCTTTACACTTGCTAGCTTTGAAACAGGGGAGAAAGTGTCAATGTAATCTACACCCTCAAGTTGAGTGTAACCCTTAGCAACAACTCAAACTTTCAGACGATCAATAGTGCCATCTGAATTGTATTTGATTGTAAAAACCCAACGACAACTAATAACATGCTTCCCTGGAAGCAATGAAACAACAGTCCATGTCTTCTTTGTTTCAAGAGTCGTAATCTCTATCCCAACAGCACCATTCCACATCGGATCAGCTAAGGCCTCAAATATATTTTTCGGTTCTCAAGGGTACAAGAGAGGACAAAAGGCTGATAGGAAAGTTTCAAGGTGGAATAATCAATAACAGAAGAAATAGGGTAGTTGGTTAAGGAATATTTTGAAGGAAATGAGGAATTTGTGAGGAAACAATGATAATTAGAGAGATAGCTAGGAGCATCACCTTGTTGTCTTGATCGAGCAACGTGTTGTTCGAATGGTCTTGCATTTGATGTAACAACATCCAATGAACCAGGATTGGTACTAGGTGGCGAAGAAGTAACATGAACCATATGAGATGGAATAGAACAATCACGTCTAGGCAAAGACGAAACATCATCCAAAGAAACAGGAGTAGACATTGGTAAAATAGTTTCAGGAAAAAAATAAGGGTAGACGATCTATTTACCCATGAGAACTATCATATAGCATCATATCTCCACCGAACTATGAGCTCATATTAAATCTCCACGAATTGAAAATTGTAAACCTATTTCTCCCCGAATCAATACTTCGAAACTTAATTACCCACATATGATGGTTTTAATTGGTTTATTCTTAACCCAGCATCTTAAAATCAAGTAAACCAAACCAAAATCCAATTTTTGTATAATTTTTTATCAGTTTCCATTTGTGATGTATCTTTGTTTTTTAATGAACAAAACAAAAGATTTTTCTGTTGTAAAGTAAACCCATTAAATCCCCACCAAAATCACTGTAAACATTCTTATGTAAACATTTTAATGAGTTTATTTTATAACAGAAGAAGATTCTGTTTGTTTTATTAAAAAAAAAACAAAAATACATCACCAATAGAAACTGAAAAAAAAATATACAAAAATTGAATTTTTGTTTGGTTTAACTTATTTTAAGATTTTGGTTAGGAAAAAACCAATTAAGACCATTGTATGTGGGTAATTAAGTTTTGAAGTATTGATTCGGGGAGAAAGAAGTTTGTAATTTTCAATTCGTGGGGATTTAGCATGAGGTCATAGTTCGGTGGAGATCTGATGCTATATGATAGTTCTCGTGGGTAAATAGATCGTCTACCCAACAAATAACTATTAAGGACTTGTGGAGATTAATCTTTAAAAGGAATTGTTTCATGAAATGTAACATTACGAGAAACAAAAATTTGATTAGTATCAGTATCTAACAATTAATAGCCATTGTAACCTGATGAATATCCAAGAAAAACACATGGACTAGCTCTAGGTGAAAACATTGTTCTATCCTTTGCATATGTGGAAGCATAACTGATATACCATGATTTTGACACACTTTTATTCATAGTATATGAGTGTTTTAATAACTATTTATTATATTATAGAGGTTTTTTATAGTATTTACAGGTTTAGGTACATTCTGGAAAAATATGGTGATTTTGGTGTCCTTTGGAGCCTTTTGAGTGCAGAACTGCATAGACGCGTCAGATGTTTAGCTATTGATGGAGACCTTCCCATCGTTAGATTGAGCCCATCTTTTGACACAAGATATATCTTTGAGTTAGGTTTCTAATACCACCGGTCTGAGGTCAATCTGCATCCGGTAGCAGAGGTTATGCCAATTTTACTAAAGAGGGGCCAGTCTGCCTCGCGAGAGGAAGCTGTCGAGAAGATAAAGGAAAATAAATCGACGCAGCACTACTTGTATCGATGGATATGGATCACAGAACCTGAATCTATTATCTTTCAAGACCAACTTAAGTCCAGAAGAAACCCAAATTACGAAGATACCCCTGGACGACCAGAAACCCTATTTATGTGTTTTTAAGCCATTGTTGACGGTGAAGCTCTTTTTCTATTGTTCTTGTTCTAAGTTCTAGGAGAGACGTAAGGAACTCCATCAGAGTCCTCCTGGAGCTCCTTTGGTTTTCATATTTTATTTATTCTCTTCATCTATGATTTTTCTGTGACAAACTTCATATTTGAATAGATCCATCTGTTAGGTTTAGGGTTCAACTAGGTTAGAGGAATTAGCTCCAACTATAGGATTGCTTGTTGTGATATTTATTAATAGGATGTTCTTAATGCCTATGTTCTAGATTTTCTTCCTAGAAACCTGATCCAAGGAGTTTAGATTGTTTGAGCAACTTTTAGACAATCCTAGATATCCTGAATTTATTATATTAGGCTAGGATTTTACTAGAGACAGGGCGAGAGCTTGATCTATGGATCTTTAGTGAGTATAATTAACTCGCGCATATCACTTAACTAGCCGAGTTGATTGATACTCCCATTGGAAATTGATCGTCTTCGTGTGAAGTGAATCAATCGATATTCATATAGAATATTGATAGACACTGCCATTGATCAAGCATTCTTGTTTGGGTCAATAGAGCTAATTAATAGACTTATTCAGTAAACCGAACGTCTAATGAATTTGTTACTTAGTATTTAAGCTCTTTAATGTCATGCATACTACTGTTTAACACCTATAGGATTATAATCTCCAATACCTGAATAGAAACCTTAGATTTAGCAACCATCCTTCCATCAAACAACTCTTTGCCAAGCTGAACAATTGTCTTGTTCATCTTTGTTACTGTTTTATTGCAATTTACTTTCTTCACTGCTTTATAATAATTTTCTGTTTTATTACTTATTTACCTAGATTATTCATAACTGTTTAGATCTAATTGGTTCCCTACCTCCTTGTGGATTTGATCCCTAAGTACTATAGTTGTACCTCTTATTTGAGAGAGTAAAGTCACTCCTTACGATAATTTGAGTGATATCAATAACACATGCAACCAAAAGAACGAAGAAAATTGTAATCAGGTGACTTGTTATACAAAACTTCATAAGGAGAAAGCTTATTAAGAAGTAGAAGTGGGCACAATTACTTGCTACTCGGTTTGTACTCGCTACTTGATTCATACTTGGCTCTTAAAGTTGAGTACTCATATTAATCAAGTTGAGTATCAAGTCGTTTATTTCAATTACTTGCAAGTACAAGAAAAATACCAAGTACTAAAATGAAAACAACTATTTAGCGTTGTTGGCGTGTTACTCATGATTTATAACTTGACTTATTACCCATTTTTATTTTGGACAAAAAAAACTCTAAATTATAATTATATTAATTGTTTATACGATACATGAATTAAAAGAAATATATAATAGAAATATTTTAGAGTTTTTTAATTTTATATTTAACATATATCGACTTAAAACATATGAAAAGTAAATAAATATTATTTATTCAAAAATTTGTTTAGATTAGAATTATAACTAACTGTTTTTTCTTAAACTTATACAAGGTTTTAGTAGCTAAAATTAATAAATTATTATTAAATAACTTACAAATAAATATATAACTATGTATAAACTAGTTTAGAAGTAATAAGTAGTAAAACGGGACAAGTACTTGCAAGTATACTATCTTTTAGCAAGTACTTGAAAGTGCAAGTACTCGTTTTAATAAACCAAGTTCGAGTCCAAAATTTCACTACTCGAACAAGCCAAGCCAAGTACTAAGTAAGCCAAAAATGGCAAGTACTTAGCTTGTGCCCACCCCTATTAAGAAGCAATAATGGTGTGTGATTTATCAGAAAAACAACTGTTAATACATAATTACTCCAGTAAACAAGAATTACATTAGATTGAAAAAGTAATGCACGAGCCACATTAAGAAGATGTTGATGCTTACGTTCTACAACAGAATTTTGCTGTGGTGTATATGCACAAGAGAATTGATGAATGATTCCATGATCTTTTACTAATTTTGGAAATGCCAATTCTGGTGCAGTATCACTACGAATTGCTTTAATAACAGTATTGTATTGAGTCTGAATATACTTGAGAAAAGTAGGAAAAATAGAGCCAACATCACTTTTATTCCTCATCATATATATCCATGTAACTAGGGTACAATCAACAACTATCATTAAGAAATACCTATATCCATCAACACACTCTACCGTGAAAGGTTCCCAAGTATCTAAATGAACCAAATCAAATGGAGAAGTAGGCAAGTGATTATAAGATATGTAAGGTAAATTCTTTTGTTTAGCTATAGAACATACAAGACAATGATCTAGACTCGACTTAGATAAAGAGATACCAGGAATATGCTGCATCTTGACAAGAGACGGGTGTCCTAAACGTTGATGCCATATATTTCCATCTACCAAAGATCCACCGAATGAAGTACGATGTGTTATGCTATTTTTTGCAAGAATGTATAAATTATTGACAAGAAGCCCTTTACCAATCATCAAGTCCTGAGTATGGTCCTGAATAAAGAAATTACGAGGATGAAAGTGAGCAGAACAATTATCATGTTGTAAAAAAGAACTAACACCGATCAAGTTGAAGCAAAATGATGGAACATGTAACACAGTCTGCAAAATCAAAGAATCAGTAATATGGATGGTTCGTGTGTGAGTAATATCAACACTAGTACCATCTGGAAACAACACTGTCACACCCTGCACAGGAAAAGTCTCACTTAACATTGTCAATTTCGAACAAACATGAGTAGTGTGGATAAGAATTGATGTTGAAAAGTGTGAATATTATGTTATATTGTAGGCTAGATGATGGAAAAGGAACTGAGACAGTACTGGATGAAGATTGAGGATCCATAAAGCTTTGTGCAGTAATGGTGTCAGTGGGAAAAATAGACATAGCTGAAGAATCCTGAAGAGGTGGTGCATTCGTCACATGAAAAACGAGCATGAGAAGTGAGTTGAATAATCAAAGAAATCAGAACTGAAATTGCTCAAATCTTAAGTATTAGCTGGTGGACAAGTCACAGAATTTGCAGTAGCATTCTGTTGCTGGTAATGCTGAGAACCTTGAGACCCTTGATTATTCTTAGATGGTCTATATCTAGACTAAGAATTACTTCGAACTTGACCATAATGATTATGCAACTTATGACCAGGAGAATAGCCATTAAGTTTGTAACACATTTGATATGTGTGACCAGAGCAACCACAATGAGTACAAATCATCTTGTTCTGTGGGTAATATTGAGCAGCATAGGTAGCATTATCCAGTGGACCATTATAGTAGCCATTGTCAATAGCATCAGATGCAGCAGTGGTCTGAAAAACAGCAGACTCCATCTTCATAGAAGGTTTTAGATTTTTCTACCTTCATCTTGAGAAACCATGTTAAAAACCTCATCAATCAGCAGTATAGGCTTCAACATCAAGATATGACATCTGGTTTGCTCATAAGCATCACTCAATCCCATGAGAAACTTCGTTACACGGCTTCTTTGCTGCAATCTCTCCCAAATCATAGTTGCATTACACTCACAATGACCACACGTACAAACTGGTAATTCCACATAGTTTTTATGCTCTTCCCCAATGTCACAAGCTCAGTAAAATACGTACTCACATCTATAGAACCTTGCTGGATTAAGTTAAGACGTTGCTCTATCTCATACAACTGTGGCACATCGTTCTGCTTAAAACAAGCAGAAAGATTCTTCCAAATTGCTTCAGCCGTAGACATGAAAACTATACTATGTCCAATCTTCTTGGAAACTGAATTGAGAAGCCAAGTTCCAACCATATCATTGCATCTTGACCACGAGCCATCATCACGATCAGTAGGCAATGGTTTAGGGATCGTTCCGTCAATAAAATCAAGTTTATTACGAATGTTCAAGGCCATCCTCACCGAACATCGCCAAAAATGAAACTCAGATCCAGAAGTCAATCGATCAGATACAAGCACTAAACCAGCATGATCAGAAGAATGAAGGAAGAATGGATTCTCATATTGATCCGTTGAAGTACGATCAAGATTCGCCATATTTTCAGGAACGAGAAAGATGAACACAAAACGAACTCTTTAAACTAAATTCTGAATCAAAAGAACGAAATCCAGCAAGAAACAACTCGAAACAAACTTCAATCAGCTCAATCAAAGAATCACAAGAAAACGAAACAAAAGAGAGACAAAACGGATCCAAGAAACTCGAAAACGAGAATCATAACGCGAGTATAGAGATCGGAGAGATACCATGAAATCGAAACACTCATAATGTGAAAGCTCGTGTAAAAATCAATGGCAGGTCCTTTTTGGCTCTGATACCATATTAAAGAAAGAGAGCTGATGAAATATAAACTTTCTCATTAACTATAGAAAGATACAAAGCTCTTATATTTATACATAAGTGGTTTAAGCAAAGGGAAACTAAACCACACTAAACCACTGGTTAGGTAAAGGGGACTAAACCAACGGTATACATAAGACTATATATGCTAATAAAAATCTTAGTCTTTATATCTTGTACAGCTTTGACATGTTATGTTAATAATATTTTGGTGTTTTAGATTTTCATTCACTACCAAATATTGTGTTCTGGGCATGCAAAAGCTGATGTTCTTCGATATGAGATTCAACGACTTGTCATAGACCCTTACTTCTATGACAACAGTGAGTGACGTAAAATGTTCTCACTTCTATCAGTTTTGCCTTCTAAAACATGAAAGAGTTTACTCGTTTTTGGATAGGACGGAAACAAAGTATGTTAATCAGATGCTCACGAAGATAAAACAATTTACGCAACATCATTCTTGTCATGTATGGTTTGTTTCACATCCAAAACTGTTGAAACAATGGGAGTATGGGACGGAGGTGCACCGAGCCTGCATGACAATTAGCGGGAGTGCACATTTCATCAATAAATGTGACTACGGGATAGTTATTCAAAGAGCGATGAAAAAGCTGGACCTCTTGATCTAGTGCAAGCAGGCCTGACCCTGATATGAAGCAGTAGAAGCATGAATTTCCGGTCCTTAATAATATTTAAACTTTCAGCCACTTTTCCAAAGTATCTCTTTAGTGTAGCGGTATCAATAGTGAAGGTTGAATCATAACAACTTGTGTTCGAACCATTGGTGTGTTAATTTTGAGCCTTTTTGTTAAATAGCTTCTACTGAGTGCAATTGAGTACCATTCCCTTCTTTTTTATATGTAAATTTAGTTCTTAAAGATACCTACTTGTCCTAAGCAAATATCTGAAACAGAAACGAGCAAGAGTACTGACTTGTTGTATGTTTCAGATCTGTGTCAGGAAAGTGCGAAACAAGGTTGCAAAACAAATTGGTGATGCGTAGTTGTTTTACGACAGTTGCATGAAGTATGCAACTTCTCCCCTTTTGTTAATAATTCAAGTTAATTGACTCAACAAGATTCACAAGAACTTAGGACGGTATTTGTGAGCTCTGTTTTGGCATTATAAACCAAATGAAGTAGTTCCTCAAGAATTTAGATTAAAGAGTTCCTGTCATAGATTGATAACTTGCTTCACTAATGAAAATTCTTTTTTTTTTTTTTTTTTTTGACATGGCAACTGGCTTGTACT
>CAKOAT010050266.1:132091-154945 GCA_932364175.1 Eruca vesicaria subsp. sativa | reverse complement strand
ATGCATGCGACGAGAGTTTCTATTCATGAGCATATTAATACCTGGTCCAAAACATCCAAAAAGATCTCTCGACGTTTTTCTACAACCACTGATAAAAGAGTTGAAAGATTTGTGGTCAAAACAGGGGTGAGGACATATGATTGTTCAACGAAAACCAACTTTACGATGCGAGCGATGCTTTTGTGGACCATAAGTGACTTTCCTGCATATGGTATGTTGTCTGGGTGGACTACACATGAGAGATTAGCTTGTCCATATTGTAATGGAATGACAGATGCGTTTCAGTTAAAGCATGGTAGGAAGACTAGTTGGTTCAATTGTCACCGTCAATTTCTTCCCATCCACCACCCATACCGAAGAAACAAGAAATTGTTCAGGCACAAAAGGGTTGTCAGAGACACTCCTCCTCCATATTTAACCGGAGAACAAATCGAAACGCAAATCGATTATTACTGTTCTCTAAAAACAGCTCCTCGTGGTGGGAATTGGCATGTTCCCAGTAATATGCCTGATTTTAATGGTGTTCAGCACAATTGACATAAAAAGAGTATATTTGGGAATTGCCATATTGGAAAGATCTTCTTTTGCGCCATAACCTCGATGTGATGCATATAGAGAAGAACTTTTTTGAGAACATCATGAACACTATATTGAACGTCCCAGGGAAGACGAAAGACAACGTAAAATCGAGGTTAGACTTACCCGATATCTGCTCAAGGAGTGAGCTACATATAAAAAGCAATGGGCAAGTTCCAGTTCCAATATTCAGACTGTCATCAGATAAAAAGTCTGCGTTGTTCAACTAGGTGGCTTCAGAAGTGAAGTTCCCTGATGGGTATGTTTCAAATCTCTCAAGATGTGTTGAGAAAGGACAAAAGTTCTTCGGGATGAAGAGCCATGATTGTCATGTCTTCATGCAGCGACTACTTTCCTTTGCGTTCGCGGAGCTACTACCGGCAAAAGTACATGAAGCACTTTCAGGTAATTAATTAATATAATATGATGATATGATTATACATATATATATATATATATATATATTAATGTGGATAATGTTTGTTTTTGTAAATATACAGGAATTGGAGCATTTTTTAGGGATCTGAGCACCCGCACTCTTAAAGTGGAAGTTGTCCAACAACTTCATAGAAACATCCATGTCTTAATCTGCAACTTGGAGAAAATATTTCCGCCTACTTTTTTCGACGTCATGGAACACCTAGTTGTCCACCTCCCGTATGAGGCATTACTTCGTGAACTTGTGCATTATGGATGGATGTATCAGTATGAAAGGGCCATGAAAACTTTGAAAGGAAAAGCCAAAAACCTAGTAAGAGTTGAAGGTTCTATTGTTGCGGGAAGTTTGACGGAAGAAACATCACATTTCACATCGTACTACTTTGAACCGAAAGTACGTACAAGGAAACGAGCTCCAAGAAGATATGATGATGGTGTTTTCGTGCCGACATATATGGAAGACGATGTTCCAGACATCTTTTGTCAAATTGGGCGATTGGGTTGGAAATTGAAAGAGGTTTGGTGGTCGAGTGATGAAGACGTCCATAGTGCACACCTTTATATTCTTCTTAATTGCGAGCATCCGTTGATTGCTTATTTTGAAAGGTAAATATATAAACATACACACTTATATATATATAGATATATTTTCAATATTAAATATATAACATAACATATATGATTTTACAGCCAATTTGTGACTCAAGTCGAGGAAGCAATACCTGGTATATCGACACCTGAGTTAGACAAAAGGAAAGATCAACACTTTATCAAGTGGTTGAGAAAACAGGTATTTATTATTACTTAAATTTTATGCATACATTTACCACAAAGTAAGTCTAATATGTCTAGTTATATTACTTTTTGTTGCAGGTTGATTATGACGATCCTCAATATCTCGCATGGTTTCGCGAATTACTTCAAGGTCCAGTTGCAAAGGTCACTACATCATCGATGTATTTCACCCGAGGCTATACTTTTATACCTATGACTATGGTAGACACCGGGCGACAAGTAATTATGGAATATGTGTGAAAGGCGAAACAGATTTCTACGGGATCTTGCAGGAGATTTATGAAGTTCAATTCCCAGGTATGGGTTTGAAATGCGTTATCTTCAAGTGTGAGTGGTACGACCCCGTCGTCAACAGAGGTGTTAGGATTAACAAGAACGGTGTAGTTGACGTCAATGGTGGACGAAGGTACAACAAATTCTTTTTGACATACGTACATGCATGTTCTGAGAACTAATAATTTCTCCGTTGTCTTAATTTTTGCAGGTACAACAAATTCGAGCCTTTCATATTAGCTTCCCAAGCAGATCAAGTTTGCTTCATTCCATACCCTCGGATTACTAAAACGGGAATAAACTGGTTAGCTGTTATCAAAGTGACACCTCGAGGACGGATAATCGAGGGAGAAGAACCACCATTGCAAGAAGAAAACACCAATGAAATCGAGGAACCTGAAGCAGAAATTGATGACATCCTACTCATTGATCCGCATAATCGTGAATACGAAGATGTCCCTGATCACTCAACGGACGACGGTGTTGAGGACAAGTTTGCCGAAAATGATGATGTTTCTACGGATTATGAGAATGTATCCGAATTAATTATGTATGTTTTATAAGTTTGTTTAATCACAAAAACCAATTTCAATTATGTATGTTTTATAAGTTTGCTTAATAACAAAAAATGAGTTGAATTACGTATGTTTTAAGCTTGTTTAATAAAAAAAATGAATTTGGGATTTAGGTGTAGAAGAGGTTAGGAGTTTAGTTGTAGAAGAGGTTATAAGTTAAGGAAGTTGTAGTTTGGGGTTTGGGGTTTCGAGTTTAGGGATTTACAAACCCTTTCCTCGTAAAGCCCTAGTAATAGAAAACACGGGCATAGCTATTTCCTCGTAAGCATTACTAGGACTTTACGAGGAAAAAAACGCGGGCATAGCTATTTCCTCGTAAAGATGTTTCCTCGTAAAGTCCTAGTAATGTTATTTCTAGGACACTACTAGGACCTTACGAGGAAATGAAAACACGGGCATAGCTGTTTCCTCGTAAAGCCCTAGTAACATTACTAGGGCTTTACGAGGAAACAAAATTCCTTATATATACACGAGCAATCCGATTTCTCAGTCATAGTAACCTCCTCTCCATATTCTCTTAAGGTACTCTCTATTTCCTAGTTAGGTGATTAGATTAGGAAATTTAGATTAGGAAATTTAGATTAGGTGGTTAGATTAGAGAATTTAGATTAGGTGGTTAGTTTAGGGAATTTAGATTAGGTGGTTAGTTTAGGGAATTTAGATTAGTTGGTTAGATTAGGAAATTTAGATTACGTTAGTTTAACTGTTTTTAAAAGATTATACAAAATTATACGAGAATTAATGTTTTTTGTTTTTTTTTTTAAATTTAGATGGTTAGAAAGAGCAAAGTTGCTGCTGCTCAGTCCACGAGGTCTCTAGATCAGGGGATTCATTATGGAGATCTATTCGGCCCCGGTTCGTCTTCGTCAGCTCCCGGTGGTTCATCTTCGGGAGTTTTTGAGACTCAGGGAGGTTTTACGGCATCCCGGTCTCAGCAGCCACCTCCTCCGCCTCCTCCTCCTCCACCGGTCGGGATTCATCCTGATTTGCAGGTGCCGCCGAACGCACCATTTGCGGTGTACACGGTGGAGGATATTTTGGCCCTTCCAGGCAGAGAAGGGCTGCCAGAGTTAGATCTAATCCGACGGGACGGCCAAAACGTATTATGTTATTTTTTAATTTTTAAAAAGTTTTATTAATTTTTAAAAAGTATTATGGTATATGTTCTAATTAATGATTTATTTTCTGTCTTTCCAGGTTTGGTCTTGACAATTGTATCGGATCTAGCGTCACGGACTGTATCAAGGGATACTTTCCCGATGCAGCTCCAAACTGGAAGCTGACAGCGAGCCACACCAAAAAGACGTGGTTCAAATCGTTCGCTGTAAGTTTAGTAAATCAATTTAATTTATTTTTAATCATTTAAAATGTTGAATATTATTGAACTAATCCATCTTTTATTTTTTCTGGATGCAGCAAAAATACCGTTGGTCTATTGGGATTCACCAGCGGGTGAAGTCAGAGTTCGAGGCCAAGGCAAAAGAATGATTGTGCGATATGGTCTACAACTGGAAGGGCGACTTTCAGGTATAAATTTATAAATTATAATATATTTATAGTTTTAAAAATATATATTATTGACTTTAATTCTAATTATTTTAAATCAGGTGGACGGTTACGAGCGTGGAAAACTCGATTGCCTCACAACCACGGTGTGGGATGGCCTCATCAGCTATTGGGCGTTGCCGGACTCGATCAGAACCTCCCAGACAAACTCCGAGAACCGCATGACCACATACGAGCATGGCAACACGAAGATGCTTCACACCACGGGCCGAAAACCTCACGGGGGAGTTCGTCTATACATGATGTTTTATAACTATTTAATTTTTAATTACTTTATTTGAATATTCTAATATTCTAAATTAATATTTAATTTTTTTTTAAAAAATTAAGGCTAAAGAGACAGGAGTTCTTCCATATCTGAAAGACCTTTACGACAGACCCACCGGAAAAAGAGTGGGCAGTTTGTAGATCCTGCTTCCGCGCGGATCTACAACGAGGTTGCTGCCCGAGTTGACGAACGCTAGACCCAGCTGACTCACCAGACTGGGGCTCCGGTCGTATTATCCACTCTTGAAGTGGATAAGATTTACGAGGAGGTAAATAATGTATTTTAATATATTAATTTTTATTATTTATTTAAATTTTTCCTTACGTTATTAATATTTTTATTTACAGGTCGTCCCTAGGAAAAAGGGCCGTATTGTCGGGATTGGCTCGGTTAACGATGTCCCCGCAGTGACATCGGCGTATGTTCACCAACAAGCCGATGCCAATGCTCAGCTGCGGACGGAGTTATAGGCGACGCAGGCTCATGTGAGTACGCTCACCGATATCCTCGACATTATGGCGGTTGGAAACCCGCAAGTGGCGGAGATGTTCCGTCAGAGACGGGAAAGCGGAGCCCTTCCATCCCAACAGCCTCCACCATCTCAGTCACAGCCGGCATCCAACATTGGAGACGACGACTTCGTGCACCAATTTCAAGACCAGCACCCCTTTTAGTTTTTTTTTTAGTTTTTAATTGTATATTATTTAGTTATTTATAAATATTTTGTTATTTATTTTTTTATTTTATAATTTGGTTTTTTGAATATATATAATTTTAATTTATAAATATTCTTTTAAATAGGAAAAAATTGTTTCGAAGCAAAATCCTCGTAAATATTTCGAAGTAAACTCCTCGTAAACATTCCTAGCAAGTTCCTCGTAAGCAGTCTACTACGAGATTACGAGGAAATAGTTTACTATGCCCTTACGAGGAAAGCCTACGTGGACCTTACGAGAAAACCTTTTCCACGCGTTTACGAGGAAACTTTTCCTCGTAAATTAGCTAGGAAATTATGAGGAAAATATTCTTTACGATGAACGTCTTTCGACGAAACGCGTTTCCTCGTTATTTCCTAGTAAAAGACCATTTACTACGAAATAACGAGGAAAACCCGTCCTAGTAAAGGACGTGTTTTCTTGTAGTGCGGGTATATATAAATGAACCAAAAAGTTCAGTTCCGGTTTGGATTGACTCGTTATAATCCAAATCTATAGATTAATAACCAATTTTATCCAAAATCTTCTGATCAGATCTGGTTTTTTATGTCTAAACATGAGCAAAAATATCCAAAGTAACCAAAACTATGCAAATAACTGAATTATCCAAAATAACAAATAAATTTAAATTTTTATTCTAATTTCTAAATTACTATAAGTATTAATATAACTAATATTTCAAGATATTATTTATACTCCGAATATTTTTGATATCCATAATATTTTGGATTCAGTTCGGGTTTAGATCCAACTCTTCGGATATAAGAAATCATGTACCGTCTGGATATTTATGTCGGATCTGGTTTGGTTTGGTACCATATAATTTGGATCTGATCATGTTTGGAACTTTGGATCGAGATAATTTGCCTAGGCCTATATATGGCTTATACCTCCTCGAAAAGATGGATGTTAAATGGTTAGCAACCTTTAAACAACTTTTGCAGAACCAGCAAACAACACATGAACTGAATTTGAAAAATTAAATGAAATCTGATTTGGAAAGGAATTACTTGATCCAAATTTAAAACATATCTTTAGTATTTGGATCATTACTCATCTTTTAGAAACTTTGCTTCAAAGAGAATATACATGTTACAAAAAATAGAAATAAGAAAGCAATATAACACAAAAGTCGCTGCTATTTTTTTCTTAATAACTATTGAAAGTACAGTTGTACATCTATATGTTCGACTTTTTATCGAAGTTTAGTTTCTTCACATTTTATATCTCTAGTCCAAAAACAAATCCATTAAGACAATATTGCAATAACAATTGCATATGATATCCAACTCTACAATGCCCATGCATTGACTACATCCAACATCATTCGAGCATTACTTTCTACGAACAACTATATTCTTCACACAATATTACCACCAGCACATGTACAAATCATTATGGTGGGATGATGCTACTACCTTGGATGCATCTCTGAGAACTATTTTAGGTGTGTATATTTTTCATGATACGGCCTCTTATTATTTATACTGATTATCCAACCCTAATGCTAGGATCTCTACGCAATTTTTCCTTTTCCTTTTTTTTTTCATCTTAAGCATTCTTTTAAGATGCTTATCCAGTTCAGCAGCCACAAACTTGGTTTGTCTAAGTTGACCTCAATTTGTTGTCCACTTATATATTCATGTTTTTTGTTAGCAATTACACTCTCAGTTTTTGTATGAATTCTTGTACTGCTTCAAGATTAGTACATAACCACTACACGTGACTGATACATCTTCTGACATGTATCATAACCTCTTCCAACACATTTTCAAACCAGTCATCAATACATGTTCAGTCTCCCCCCTTGATGACTGAGTTTTAGGATCCAAGCACACACTCAAAGTTTCATGTCACATTATCTAAAAGTATCTCATGATCTTAATATTTTCATTCTCCTCTTTTAGTTTAGTTTGACACTCAAGCATTCTCTTTAACCACCTATAACACGCATATGCATATATTACGAAACACGTCAACATCAATTCAGTCTCTTTTCTTGATTGAAGCATAAATCATTTGTCAATATATAGATATATATATTCCCAAAACCAGAAAAACTCCCTCATGAGTTAAGATTATTTTGCATCTACACGGCTCCAAAACAATTAACAATCACATCAAAACATAAAATTTTGCTTCTTTTTCATTGCTCCCCATATATCATGCTTTCAAAAGAAACCAAAAACCAACATATAGACAAAAGCAATACATAGATGCATCCACAGCGAGACCATCAAACCTTAGTAGATTAACACCAACATAATAGTTACTCTCCCTGTTTGAGTGCAATTAGTTTTACCGTAACATGAAAATTATATTCTGAAATTAAATTAGTCTTACCAATATGTTTATGCAGTACCGGTCCATTGAATGTGAGGGCCAGAAGTTCAACGAAAATTACGGGCCGTATAACAAGTATATTTTCAAAATTTAAAAGATTTTTAGGGGAGGTAGCTAGAACTCACCACAACTTGACTATAATTCAACATCATTACCATTACGTGGCAGATAATTCTTACCTATAAAGGCTGGTGTAATCCATATATTAATTTGCGCCGGACGCCCAAGCTTCTTGTGCTTCCTATCAGAGTCGGCACTGAGTTTATGTAGTGAAAATAAAGTAGGTTTTCTACATACTGATACATTTATTGTTTTAGATAACTATAACTTATTAAATACATTTTCTACTTCTCATCAAATCTACCTTCTAATCATAGGCTTAGTTGGCGAAAGGTAATGATTACGCAAAGCTAGGCTAATATTAACAAACATGTTATTATGAAAATACCTCCTTTCATGGGTATATGTTCCACTCCTTAATAATACTATCACTATTACAAGAAACTCTTCACTACCATGCCATCTCTCTCTTTTCCGTAATTCTGAACCCTCTCTATATCTCCTCTAAAAATCTTTCAAACTTAAAACAAAACAGAGATAATGGAAGACTTTTTCATCCCTCTGTCTAAAGAAATTTAAGCGTTAGTGGTCGAACGTGTGGATGATAACTCCTTTGACGATCTATATAGACTGAGAGCGACATGCAAGTCTATGAAGGCATTAACAGAGCGTCCCAGAGTTTACTCATCTTTTGATGTGTTTAACTTCCATTGGTATGTACAGACGCCTCACTTGTTGTTAAGAACTTGTATACACTGAGGGAACCCCGAGTACACTTTACATCAAGGGTGTATAGTTTTTCTTCATGTTCGACCACCAAGAGATTTTGGGATGATGATGAGTCTTTCTCTCGTTGCACAAGGAAATTCGTTGATAAGATAGACATGGTGGTTAGACTGGGGTTGGGGTATGGCTCACAACGATGTGTTTGTAAAGAATATGGATTGTTTCATGTCATCCATAAATTTCCTTATACATGTCAATGTACTACTTTTTTCGACCGAGATTGGTATATTTGGCATATTGAGAACAATAAGGGTGACAACATGTATAACCGTTGCTTTTAGATCTGAGAGTTTTGTCCTTTTTACTGTGATTTTTAGCGGATGATAATTTTCCGGATAGTAGGCTTTGGGTATATTAACAAAAACAATATTTTTATTAAAATATATTTTAATTTTAAAAACATTGAGAAAAAACTTAAAATTAAAAATAATAAGCAGATTTTTATAAACTCTAAAGATTATGTAGAATTTTGTTTATTAATTTTTGTTGGTTTCAGTTAAAAGAATCACAAAATTTTTAGTGAACACAAAATTATTTATAAAATTAAGAAATATAATAATTTATATTTTCTTCTTTTAATTTTTATTCCATCTTGATATAGTTGAAAAAACCTAAAATAAAAATAACTGGCACATTTTTTTAGAGTTTCAAATTTTAGTATTATTACACTAATTAATTCTCTCATGATAATTAATATATCTAAAAACTAAATCAATTTTTAATAATGATAATTAGTTGTGATATTTTTATTTATTAATAATAATATAGTTCATAAAAATAAACACAAAATCAAAAATTTTATTGATGAAAATAAGATTTATGATTTATTTGTTTTAAAAATATTTTTATCTCCAGAACGATAAATTGATGTATCTTTCTGTTAATTTAAACAAAAATCTTACAAATGATAAAAACGATAACTTGGTAGGTATGAAATTCACTTTTTCAGTTTCTAAAAAAATATTTTACACATATTAAAGATGCATTATTGTTTGCGATTAGTTATTTGTACAATTTAGACCAAGATATTTAAAAAATATATTTAACTTAATTTTAACATTCTCTAACTGTTCATTACTAAACTACATAGATTTATACAATTAAGAAAATATTTCAAAAACAAAATGAATATTATAAATATTTTGACGAATCCAGCATTTAAAAGGAAAAATATATCAACTTATTTTTTGTTCAAGTTTATAACGTTCAAATCTATGTCATGCTCCTTTTTGATTTTATGTTTACTAATTGGCTCTTTTCAACTCAAAGCAACTATTTATTGCGAATCAGATAAAATAAAAACAAAAAAATAGTATCAATCGAACGGTTGTTACAAAGGGTATCAGTTAACAAAATAGAAGAAAATGTAGTGTGTGTTGTGGTGTGACAAAAAATGTGGGAAAAAAAATCTGATCACAATCAAACAAATTGCCTGGTAAATTACTGACTTTCGTTAGAAATAAACAAAAATCTCAAGGACACCGTCTATGACTACACACAATCCCCAGCAACCTCGACTTGCTCATCTTCGTCATCGCCGCGGTAAAATTTCTACCGACCTCGATTTGCTAAGCTTCATCATCACCGCCGAAAGATCTCCACCAATCTCGACTTGCTCAGCTTCATCATCGCCACCGGAAAATTCCACCGGCCTCGAATTGCTCAGATTCTTCATCTCCGCCGTCTTCACCGTCTTCTCTCCACAAAAATTATGTTCGTTCTAACCACCGTAGTATCCTCAACGGCATCGTTTGGATCCAGACCAACTCTTGCTACCCTATCACCTACTGATCTCGATCTCAGCATACATATCCAACGACGAAACTGTCCTGGAGAAACCGCCTGCTCGGGTCTATATTATCCTCAGTCGTCATATTGGATACCTTGCTTTTCTTCTTCTTTTGCCCTTCTCTCACGATCCTCACATTGATCTTTTTCTTGTTTTCACACACTTCACTCATGAAAGAGAGACCAGTGTTATATTACCTCAGCAAATGGACATCACCAGCTTGAATCGGCAGACACGATGAAGAAATTCACCCTTGTTGGAGTTGGTAACTAGCCGAGAATATTCTTCTAAATTTCGTTGAGGTTGTTATGTTCATTGCTGGGAGCTTGAAGATATATAGTCGCAGCTTCCGTCGTCGATTACCAAGGAGAGATGGTAAGGTCGATTGAATGCTTATGAGTGGACAACTGAATGCTTGAGAGTGAGATGAGTGGATTAATCATTTTAAGATCGGTTAAAGAACGTATTAATCAGAGCGGTGGACGTTACCGAGAGTTCATCGGCGATATCGTAACCTGAAACAATCAACAGCTGCAATGAAAGACAAAACCCTTTAATTTTAGGGAAAATTGGAAAATTGGGACACTTTGAACTTTTATTTGTCCATATAGGACTTCTCATATTTTTGGCAATTCTGAACATGTTTTACCCTTTATTGATGAAAAAAATAGTAAAGTAATTTTGAAAAATAGAAAAAAATATGAGAAGGCTAGAAAACATAAGCATGACAACATATATGTTTAAGTTTTTATTTTTTAAAAGTGGAATCATATTTTATTTTATCTTCTAGCTACAGATAGAATACTCGTTCTGGTTATCTACTCAGTTTAGAAATCATATACTGGGTGTTCTTGCTAGATAGACCCGAGGTATGAAAAGTAATATAACATTTCTTGTCTATTCTAACTAAGGTAGTATTGGTAACGTTATAATCAAGGCATATGTCTTTGGTGTACGTGAAGCTAGATACCAATTTATAACCAGAAATTATTGATATACCTCATCCAGATTTCGTACCATAACCAATTCAGCATGTTATCTTATGTGACGCTTGAGAAAGAATATGTTTTCCACCTTTTCTACTGTGTTCTGTCTTAGGTAGTATACATATTCTAGGTAATCCGAAAAATATGGAAACTTCCATATTCGGTTGAAGATATTTCCTAAATATCTTAGAGAATATTTTGTCCACGATTTTCTCTCTTCCTCACGGGATCGATCGATCCCAGAAAAATTCAGTCGATCTCGACGGTCGATCTCGATGATTATACAAAAACATAAAAAAAAAACGGAGAAGAAACTGATCGACCTTGTCCAGTTCAGTTGATCTTCACCGATCAATCTATCATAGATCGATCGATCTCTATTTTAGATCGATCGATCCCGATCCCAGATAATAGAACCGAACCGAATATAATCAAATATTTCTCTTTGAATCAGTCTTGATCCTCGGGTGTGTTGAATCATGAGTCACCTTGATACATAATGTCTTCTTCGTGTACGAGTATGTGTTGAATTGTCACATAATTATGTCAGAGTGAAGGCGGAATCGGCGGAGAAGATGATGTAAAACAAAATTAGGGTTATCGATTTCCCCTTTGTACTTTGTGTCCCGATTCTTGTTTTTTTTTTGTTTTTTTTTATAATTTAAATTTATAATTCCCCTTAATTGATTAATTGAAAGGGTATTATGGTATTAACAGATTTGAAAATCTTATTTTCCCAAAAAAAATTCTAAAAGTCTTATATGGACAAATTCAAATTGAGAGTGTCCCAATTTTCCAACTTTCCCTTAAATTTATGAGGCCTAAGAGTATCTTTAACATGCGTAGTTACGCCCGTATCTTAATATTATTCGAATAAAAAGAAAAGGAAAATTAGCTTTAATAGAAAACACTGTGTCTTGATTAAGGATTACAAGATACGGTCTTTTCAGACACGTGTTGTCCTGCTCCTTCATGTCTTCTTCTTTCTCTCCAAACGAATCTCCCCTCCACACAAGAATCCAAACCGCAACGCTCCTCTCACAAGCCCCACTAACAAGTAACAAAATATTCCGTCATAGCTTCCGAAAGGATTGGTTGTTTACAACGCTAGGAGGATCCTAACGCTCGTGGAGTGGATTATGAACGAGTTCTCAAGGGAATCTCCAGAGTATGGGATGGAGACGGTGTCGCCGCTGCGGTTGTACGCCGGGAAAGTTTTGGCCGCAGTGAATCTTGGGATTTGGTCGTTTAATCTGTTTGGTATTCTGATTCCGGTTTATCTTCCGAGAGCGTTCAAGAGGTATTACAGTTCCAGCAAGGAGGTTTGATTCCGGTTTAGATCAATCTTATCTTTTTTTTACCTTTCTTTTGTTTCATCAGTCTGGTTCGGTTATGGGAAAACTCGTGATCTAGATGTGAATCATCGGTTACGATTGCAATTGGTTGGTGTTCATGGTTCATGTTTTTTTTTTTACTTAGAATCAAGATTCTTCATAGCTTAATACTTGACCAGTTATATAGAGTATTACAATTGTATTCAGTTCCATTCATGTATGAATGTATTCGAATGAAGAAAGAGGAAGATTTCATCTGTTTTCTTGTTCATATGCTGAGGATTGAGATAAAAGTTTTTTTGAAGTCTTGTGACACTTGTGTGTCTTGTGTTCATCTTTTGCTTTGTTTTTTTTGTTCATATGCTAATAAATTTTTTTAAAGAATCCCTAATTAAGAACCTTTCAATGGAGCAATTAAATGTAGGGATTTCTTACATTGTCTCTTAAATCACTTTTTTCACTTAATACCATTAAAAATATCATAAGAGACCCTAATTTGGGTTTGTGCAATAATCAAGTTCTAAGAGCAACATTAATACAGGTTCTGGAGGGGTTTCTGAACCTGGAGGGTTTACAAAAAGCAAGAGAAACGATCACAAAAGGTTCATGACCGAATTTGGTGGGTTTCTGAAACTTTTCGCGGATCCCACTACCATGTGGCGGCCCGCGATTGGTACTTTTAATTTTTTTTTATTTTTTTTTTAAAATCAGACAAAGAAGAAAAAATAAAAATAAAATATATAAAGAAACCTATCTGGGTTTCTGCGTTAATGATGCTCTAACAAACCTAAAACAAAAAACAACATAAGAAGAAATTAAAAGTCCAAATAAAATACAAAATCCAAATCAATAATACTCCAGCGAATAAGTGAATTTTCCCAAGGAGAGAAAAAACTCAACTTTGTTGTATAAGATGCTCAGTTATAACATTTACTATTTAACAAACATATGCAGTTCTGTTATATACAGTAATACAAGGTCACATTGTTATAGCAAGTGACACCCTGTTATATCCTGTACTATAAGACTATAGTCAATGCGACTGTGTGAACCCAGTAAAACTAATACACAAGGTATTACCGAGAAATAATGTGTAACTGATTGAGATGGTATCATAATGAATCAGGGCTACTAAAAAATTATGGAATTTGCCCTATTCTTCATATTATCACCAAACAAAACTCGGCGAACGCGGTCAAAGGAAACTGGCCAGATGGGAAATGCTGGGAAGGATTCTGAGAACTTGAACGTGTTTCAATAGCGAAGGGACCAAGAAAGAACAATCTGGATTTTTCATGTGTTCTTCATCCGAAAAATCTTATTTTGACTCTCAAATTTAAAATTATTTAACTCTTTTAAATCAAATCTATGAAAAGGGTCGGGTTAGTCTGGTCTAAACTCAAATAACTCATGTGTTAACCATCAAATAATCGAATAGGTTGGTTTTCGAAAATGGTTCAATAATTTGACCCAATAGATGGTTTCCTTAGGCAATGCTTTAAGATTTGTTGAATAAAACTGTATGTTTACTGCTTATTTATATCAAATAGTATTTTTAGTTTAAGAACAATTTTAGTTGGAATTTATTATCCAAAAACTCTCAAAATACATATATATATATATATATATATATATATATATATATATATATATATATATATATATATATTAGTATTTAATTATGAACTTGGTGTTTTGCCCTCACGTGCGGACATAATATTTTTATAAATATTTTGAAGTATACACATTATCAGTTGAAATCAAATTAAAATAAAATAATATTCATGCATAAAAATAATTAATAAAAATTAAAAAATAAACTCTTTATATATAAAAATTTCATCATAATATAAATACTTTTTATCATGTAACATAAACTTTAAAACACTAATGCTTTTGAAATATATAGTAATAAATTAAATATTAAGGTTTTTTACATATGAGCAAGTTTGTCAATAAAGTAAAAAGGGATTATATTTTACTGCGTAAAATAAATTTGAAAATATTAATCTATGTATTAAAATTATATACAATATAAATAGGGTTTTCGCTTTTAGAATTTTTTTTTTAAAGCCAGTGTACAATTTGTTTTTTAAGAATAACACAACATGAACTATATTTATAACATGATGATTATTGAATTTTTTTTAATTTATGATTAATTCTATATTAACAAATATAATTGTTCATTAAAGTCAATAAAGACTTTATAACATAATATACATTATTTTTAGATAATGATAATTATCAAATTAATAAAATTCTTTTTTGATTAATGACCAATTATAAATTAATTTCCTTTTAGTTTATGGTTAATTTTGATATACTATTTTTAAATAGTAATAATCATCCAATCAGTGAAATTTGTTTTTAATTAATGTGAATTATATATTAATTCGTTTTAGTTTATAGTTAATTGTATATTAATAAATTTAATTATTCATTAAGAGTAACAATTAATTATTAATTAAAATCATAAAACATGAAAAATAAGTAAAACTTTCTAAAATCATAGAGAACATGACAACTAAGCAAATTTACTTCTCAAATAATAGTATAGATAAATATCTTAATTTTACTGGAAACCCAATTCAAAGTATCTTAATGCTAATCTAAAATATGTTAAGAAAGATATTTTGAGTTGATTCTCCATAAAATTAAAATATTTATAATTAAATATTAATATTTGTATATAATATGTATTTCGAATTTTTTGGGGGCAGAAACACTTGGTGGTGATGCTCTTGACCTATTCCAGCCGCTATTATTTGGCTGACTGCCATCAACTTTAACCAACCGGACTTCCAAGGATTTGAAAAAAACTTAAAAGCTTGAAAATAATATAACCTGAGGGACCAATGAATTATTGTGAAACGTCAACATTCTTTATCGGTTGGTCTGCCCTATGGAAAAGAAGTTACAGAAAGAACTACTTTATATAAATTTTATGAAGTATTTTAAAAAATAGTACAATAAAAAAATAATAAACAAATAAATACTGAATAGAATTTTCAAATCATATTTTTTAATAAAAATATTTGGTTTGAATTAGAGTGACAATATTCTGTACTATTTCTATTTTCCAGAGATTAAAAATCTTAGCAAACATAATTTAGAAAATTTAATAGTATACTATACTTCCTATTGTTTTATTTCACTTTGACATGAAAACAAAATAAAGTTTATACTTTAATTGGTATGATGTTTTTATTTTATATATGTATTGAATTTAAGGTTATATTATCATCGAAATTCATGGTGTAACATGTTTTTTTTACAAAAATCATAATTATCTGAATAAGAACTTAATCTTTTGTTTCTAATTTTATATCTTGAAAATAATTTTTTTTTTTTTTAAAAAATCTTATATCTTCTTATATTTTTACATTACTTATGATATATTTATTTTTCTTATGTTTTTTTTTTTGTAGTTTTCCTCAGTATTTTGTTAGTTTTTGGGCTTAAGTTTAAGAATCGAAAAATGTTAAATTTATTTATTTTGGTGATTTTGCTTTGATGAAACATATGATCAATATTTTCGAAGAATCTTTGAAATTTTTATTCTTATGAATTTTGCGTGTATATATATATTATATATATTATATATTATATATTATATATTGTATATTATTTATTATTTATTATATATTATATATATATATATTAATTTTTATATATTGTATTTTTGTTTATGTTGTGCATTTCATTGAATATAACTATTTATTTTCATTTAGATTTTAATAATATTAACTTTAATTATATATTTTTTTGGTCGTGGTTTTCATAAATTTTCAATTTCTCTAGTTTGAATTTAGTGATCCAAAAAATTTCATTATATCAACTATTTTAAACTGAAACTAGATCATGACTCGAGCGTCTGCGCAGGTTTTATTTTTACTTAAACAAATTATATATCTATTTTATATTGTTTAGTTTTATATAGTTTTAAGTTTGTCCATACTTATTTTATGTGATTAAACAACATAAGTGTATTATAGATATATGTGCGTGAAACATTAAATTGGTTATCCGAATCCAAACCCGCAAATATCTAAAATGAACCGGAACCGAAATTTATAAACATTCGAATAGAGATGAAATTTTCAAGCTCAAAAACTTGAAACTCAAATAGATTTAAACTGAACTCTGATGGATCCCGAATATCAATCCATAGTTTATAATTTCTCCTACAATGAATTTGGACAATGAAAGTGTAGAATTGGTCAATTTCATAGTATTGAATTTATAGTATTGAAATAACATTGGTTAATAGTATTGATAGTATTAATATAAGTATTAATAGATATAGACTAATGAATTCTCTGCAAACAATTGACATAAATGAAGATATACAATATAGTTTTTTTATAATGAAAATATAATGCATATTTATAAATTAATATAGTGGTTGAATGATATAGTGGATAGACACAGATAAACATTTGAACTGGAAATATTATATGAGATATGGAAGAAAAAAATTATGGTTGTTAGTGAAAAATTATTTAAGAAAATATTTTATTAAAAGTTGAGTTAAGAATTAAGATATTCTAAATAATAGGAGGTCTAACTTTAAAATATACCTAGAAGAAGTTGTAATGTTTTTGTTTTAATAATATATATAATAAGTCAAATTATTCTCATAATTATATGATATCATCAATATCATAAGTTATATATTGTGTCTTTGGTTCAACTCGTAAGGATCATACTAATAAGTCAAAATTATTCTCATAATTATCGATATGTGCACGGACTATGAAGTGGAAATATGTTTAGTGATAACGGACATATCATATTCATCCCAAATAGTTGTTGTTAATGATAATTAATGGGCTAGTTGTTAAAGCATGTCCAAAATTTAATTATTAGGTTAAGAAGCAATGACATGAGGTTGTAATTTTTTAGAAAAATTCAGGGTTATTTCATTTTTGTACTCTTGTTTTAATAGTTTAGATATCATAGTAAATATATTTTCATTATTATAGCTTATAAAACATAAATATTTATTTTTAAAATTTAAATATTATTAGATTATATTATGTATTTTGACAATAGATAGAGGAATAGATTTTGGGTTTGTTTCCTTTGAGAAATTGTGATGATGGTTTATGTGGATTCTTGATTGGTTAACTCTCATTTCAGTTTTGTTTCTTTTAATATTTAATTTTTATTGGAGTTTTGTTAACTCACACTCCTCTGTTTTCTTTGAGATGAATTTCTCGTTAAAGAAAGCTATGTAATTTTCCTTGAGAACTTTGATTATTATATATACAGTAACTTTGGTTAATAGGGGACACCAGAGAACTTGATTGATGAGAAGAAAGTGGATGAATTGATAGCATACAATGATCACTGTTAATAACTTCGTCGAATGAATTGAGGGAGAGATGATCAGACGGAGGTTACAATTCATACCTGAGCAAAAAAGAACTTATGACAACATAGATTTCATCTTCTTTTTTTCTGCAGAATAAGTCTACTAAGAAAGTGATAAGCTCAGAGTACCACTGGCATCTGTAGGATAGATGAAAAGAACAACAGTTGACATGAAGAAACAAAATAAAAGTGGTTAAAAAGAAGAAAATAGTTTGGAGTAAATATTCTGTGCCGAAAGAATAATTCTATATTAAATAATGTATTCAGTTTAATAGCAGTGTGTTGTCATTTGGCTACATTAGTAATATTTACATTGCTGAAAAAATGTAACCGATAACAATTATCATAACATTTTTCTTTGTCGATTTTTTTTGTATTAAGGCTTAAAAGCTAACCTAAAGTACAAACAGTTCAATCCTAAGAGTTTAAAATTTCATTCAGCCTAATGAAGCCTGTAAATGAAATAAGAATGATAGCATGATATCCATGTGTTGCTACATGGCTTATCCTCCTCCGACGTCTCTGTTGCCACTGTTCTCTAATCTCGTTTTGCTTGATAACATGATATTAAAAAAAGAAGAAAAAAACAATTATCCTATCAAAAATATCTATTCATTTCTTACCTCTATTTCTCCTCTCTTCTTCCCAATTGCTATTTTGTTCATCTAATTTTATCTTTTGTAACAAACAGATAAGCTACTCAAGGCTTATCAGAAATATTGAGAATGTGGATTGGAGAGAGCAAAGTTATTTTTTTTATATTTGAAGATATATCGCCGTACGCTAAAAGAACTCGCATTGATGGCGAGATCGTGGTTAATGGATAAATCTGAAATCATAGTGTTTCGATTGATGAAAAGAACATCAAAAGTCGTGATCAAGGACTGACTTTCTAGGTCAACATGCCATAGAGCGAATTATTCTTGGGCCACGACATATATAAAGCCCATATCATGTTAAATGTAAAAAAGCGCAGAGTTTTTATCTATTGGACACTTGTCGGCTCAGGAGAAAGTGAATTTGTGACGTGGTAGAACTGTAGGGAAGAAAAATCTTTTTTTATATAGTTAGATTGTTGATATATTTAATAAAAATCTTTTTTCTATTTCATTTCTCTTTTTTTCCTTTTCATTTGTTAATCACATTATTTTTATCACGATATAACGCATGTGTAAAAATAACACTCACTAAATATAAAAAAATACTTTAATTCGCTTAAATGCTAAACCAAAATCTAAATTAAAATATACAGATATGTATTCTCAAATTTAGTATATTTTAAATTTAAAATTTAAAATTTGGTCTATATTATTTCTTTAATATATTTAGTTAATAAAGTAACCATAAATAAATACATTTATCCTTATGTTTTTAATTGCTCTTTTGATTATTAATAATATTTTTGAAATAAATATTTACTCAGTGCTATGTAAAAATATTTCTATATTTATTATTTGCAGCTCCAATAGTACCTGGTCAACCATATAAAAGCCAAACCAGCCGCTCAAGTGTATCCTTTATGTTATATTTTAGTCAATAATTCTTACATATAATAAAACATGTATGCAACAAACCATACGAAATTTATTTAATTTTTTTTCTATATCTATTTGTTTTTCTCAAATTGTATATATATATTTTTTTAATATTTTATAGAAATAATGGTTTCAGAATATTTATCCATTAAAATGTAGTTAGTTAAGCCGTTTACTATCCCGATCATAGTTAGACCATAATTATATCTGTTCTTAGAGATTCCTAGTCGATTCTTATTTTATACTACAATCAAAGTTTAATTGTCAACCTACATCGATTCAGTTTTCTTTTGTGCATAGAAACTATTAATATCCAAATCAAATTCAAATTGTAAATTAGGATACATGCCTTTTGTTATTGGTTACATAATTCAGGATAACAAATTGAAAAATAAATTTTCTTCTTAAACTAAAGATCGATTTAAGGATTTTTTTGTTTGTTTGCATAAAATCAGTAATTATCTTTACGCACTACAAGAAAAATGGCTTTTATTAGCGGTCAAAAAACGCTATCTAACGAAACGATAGTGGTTTATGAAACACTGTGTCATGCACTTTAGATAGCGATTTTTTTGTTTTGCTATCTTATTGTTATATACTATAGCGTTTTTAGTATGAAATTAAATACTACATAATAGCATATTATTTGTGTTATTATTTATATTATTAAAATATAAAATAAATAAAAAATATATTTAAAATACTATATATCGAAATTGCAATTTAGAATAAAAGTATATTAATAAATTAAAACTGAATTACAAATGATTCTAAATAAAAACTGGTTTACATATAAAAGATAAAAAAATTGGTCTAAATGTAAACTGGTTTACATATAAAAGATAAAAAAAATTGGTTTACATGTAACCAACAATATATATTGACTTGTATTCATAATATACTAGATATGGGTCCGTGCGTTGCACGGATTTTATTTGATGCTTCAATAATATTTATAAAATATATAAAAATAATAATTCATGATATAGTATGAGGATATATTTTTTATATGTTGTGTTAGATTTATTTTAGAAATTAAGAATTTGTTTTCCCATAATTTTCCGGTTAGTATTTGTATTTAATCAACAAAGTTTAATTTGATGTTTTAAGTTTACAAAGAACATAAAATAATAAATTATTTTCTAGTTTAGAATTATTTTTGTATATGTTGTGTGATATATTTCAGAATTTAAAATTTTTTTGCCCATATAAATTGTTAATATTTGTATTTTAATAATCATGACACATATAAGTGTTTTTAACTTTACACTTAAGGTCAGAAAAAATACTCATACCTAAAAAATTAAACCAAGTCTAATTCAAATTAAGAATTAGAGTGAATAAAAAAATTGAAAGTTAAGTAAGGTCAATCATGTTAATGACAATATCATACACATATCACTTGTTATGTACCAATTCAATGTTTGTTTATTTGACGTTAAATATGTTATTCTTATTCTTTAAATATATTATGATGTTTATTGATTATTTTAGTGAAAAGTTTAACAATAATTTTGTGATGATAAATCCTAAAATAAATTATTTAAATATATATATTGTAATAAGATTAAAGAAGACGATCTTAGAGGTAATTAAGAAATTCTTCTAATTTCATTTTAACTATATGACATTTAATATCATATATATCATTTGGAATTTTTATATATTTAACCCTAAACACAAAATCGTAAATTCAGATGTTATACGCTTTTTATGTAGTATTAAAAAGGTATTAAAGTTATAGTCTTTCAAACAAATTCTTTAGTTTTTTCCAATTTTTGAATTTATAAATTTTCCTATGTGTACTTAATTTATAGTTATTTTTGAATTACTTGTTTCTCATTTTCAACTAACAATAAGACCGTTTTATTAAAAAAATTATTAAATTATTTTCTGAATTCATTTTAAATAGAAAAGTTGATTTCATAAAAAAGATATTTCAAATAATTATCCTACAATATTTTTTGTTTGTTAAGCATTTGAAAAAAAGAAAAGTACTATTAAACACTCTTTTAAAATCTTATGTTCAAGATTTTAGAAAAGGACAATTACTATCAAATAAATTCTATCATTTTTTTTTACATTTATCTTTCCTTCAGGATTTAAGAAAAAAATGAAATATTAAATAAATTATTTTGTAAATACCTTATTTTCTTAAATATTTATTTAATATCATATTATATATCTTATGAGATATTGTAATACATGTCAAATTTTTAAATAGAAAATTACTATCTAACAATCTTTACAATTATCAAGTCTTTAGAATTTTAGAAAAGGGAAATTGGTATTCATTTTAAAATTGTAGAGAGGAAAACTCCAATTAGACACACTTAACTTTTTTCTTGTTTATGATCTGAAAAAAGGAAAACTACTATTAAAGATTCTTTTATAATTTTCTTATGTTCAAGTTTTTAGAAAATGATAATTACTATCAAATATTTTTCCAATTACCAATTTTTTCAGGATTTTGAAAATATTTTTTTATTATAGTTTTAAAAGAAAATGGTTTATATTTTGTTAATCATGATTAATTTTAACATATATAAAAATTTTAAATGGAAAATTACTATCAAATAATCTTTTACACTATTTTTCTTTAGGATTTTAGAAAAGCCAATTCGTAATTTATAATTTATTTATGAATATTAATTTTTAGGATTTGTAAAAAGGAAAACTACAATTAAACACTTTTTTTTACTTTTAAAAAATATTTAAAAGTAATCAGTTAAAAATTATTTCTTATTATTTTAAATCTTTTTGTTTAGGATTTGTGAAAGGAAAATTACAGTTAAACACTTTTAATCTTTTTTTTTTTACTTTTGAACAATTTTTAAAATTAATATCTTCAAAATTTGGTTTTATTATCTTAGTATATATATTAAAATCATGATCAGTTTAAAATAAAATAACACAAATAATATTTGAAATAATTATTTTACAAATATTTTTTGTTTAGGGTCTGCAAAATGGAAAACAACAATTAATTAAACATTCTTTCATAATTTTTTTATGTTCAAGATTTTAGAAACGGACAATTACTATAACAATTTTTTTTAATTACCTGTACTTCAGGATTTTGGAAAAGGAAAATTAAAATCAAATAAATTATTTTTTATATTTTTTTGTTCATAACTTTTTATTATAAAATGTTTAGAAAAATTGCTATAAACTTTATTTTAAATTACTTTTAGCAGTAAATATAATTTTCATCATCTATATATATTTTGTTAGTCATGATATATTTAACATATATAAAATTTCTAAAAGAGAAATTACTATCAAATAATCTTTTTTGGATTTTAGAAAATGCAAATTGGTAATAAATAAATTATTATAGTAATACTTTTTTGTTTAGGGTTTGTAAAAAAAATGAAAACTACTATTAAACACTCTTTTTTTTTTTTTTTTTTTTTACTTTTAAACCATATTTAA
>CAKOAT010050266.1:86073-131991 GCA_932364175.1 Eruca vesicaria subsp. sativa | reverse complement strand
GTATATATTCACAAGATATTTTAATACATGTGATAATATTAAACGGAAAATTATTATCAAATATTTTTTTTGTAAATATCTTTTATTTAGTATTTAAAATGGAAAATTAATATCACATAATATTTCTAAATTATTTTTTAACAAAATTATTTTTGTCACTATCTAAAGAATTTTATATATATATATATATTACTTTTGAGATAATTTAACACATGTCACAATCTTAAATATATAATTTTCATGTGTCACAATCTTTTTAATTAGTAACTTTGAAGAACCAAACTTTATATAATTAGATATTTTTATAACATTGTGGATAATTTTATATACGTTATTTTGAGAAACAAATAGAAAAATGTTAGTTCAGAGTTGCAAAGTGAACATAATCAGTTATATTTTTGAAATTGTATGCATGTATATAAATATTTATGACCAAAATATATCGTAAGAATTTGTTAAATATCTGTTTATTAGTTTTGAATCATTTGTAATTTACATGGAATAAATTGTACACTATTCTAAGTACTAATACGTCATTAACTTAAATAGGTTTCTTATTTTGAGTATGTGAATCCTAATTAATTCACTTACTCATTGTTTGAGTATATTGAGTTGTATATATTCGTCTAAAATGAACAAAAACTATTTTTTTCTAACTAGGATAAAAGTTGAAAAATATTTGTTGCAAGGATTTTAGTTTTTAAAGTTTATGTTATTTTATGAACAATTAAAAGAATATAATTAAATATGCTGTATATATATTCTATAAATTTATTTTTACATTATCTATGTGAATTATGTAAAAGTTAAAATAAAATGAAAATAAAGTTGCAACCCAATTAGAAATTTATCAAGCAAAAAGAAAATAGAAATAATTTTAGCAATCTCAGTTACGTAAAATTTATACGTTTTAAATATTTAACGATAAATTAAAAAATAAAACTTTATATGTACAATAATTTTCATCGTAACATATATACTTTTTATTTCTTAAAATAAATTTGAAAACACTCATGTATACATAAAATTATAATATATATATATATATATATATATATATATATTAATTTATCTCTGTAACTTTGAACTTGAAATCTCGGATGCAAAAAATCCACTTCGCAAATAATATTATTAGATAACTTATCTTTTTATTATATTTTTTCTTTAATAGGAATAATTTGTCTTTTTCGTCTTGGGTTTTAGTATAAGAACTAGGATAAGACATGCGCGTTGCGCAGGGTGAGTGTATATAATTAAAATATAAAATTTTAGTATTGAAAAATTTAAAATTTTATATATGATTGTTTTTATATGTATTTGGAAGTTTGGAGTTTTATATAATTATCTATACGCAATATCATAAATAACTGTAATTAGAGATGTAGATCAAAACTTAGAATTTAATTGATCCGGTTCATATATCTTTTTACTTTTCAGTGTTCGAGTGATGAAAAATAAATGGAGTGTCACAAGACTTAATTTTTAGAGCATTATCAAGTTCCTTAATGCTTTCTTAAGAAGTAGTTGGTAGAATATTTCTATTTAGAAAATATAAAGTTTCAAAACTAATTTTATATAGTTTATTTTTTTGTCTAATAATATCAGAAAATTATATTTTTAAAAAATTTTTAAAAATAAAAAATAATTTTATAAAAAATTTCACTTAAATTTTAAATTATAATTATGTTTAAAATAATATTATTTATTCATACGATATGAGATACATATATATATTAATGATATGTTGTGTTTTTGACATGTTACACACATGCTTTTCATATCACATTTGTGCTTTCCTGGAGTCTTCTTAGTGTGTTTTGAGTTGTTTCAGGTGGAGAACGAGTTGGACTGCACCAGAAGGAGCATATGCAAAAACCAGAGTTTTCCATCGCGAAACACCCAGGCGGAGCAAATCCGATTTGCTCCCATTATTTAATGAGACTTCTGATCTATTTCGGGAAAGAGCAAAACACAACATTCCTCTCTACTCTAGCAGGCATCGTTCTTCTAAAAAAAAACGCTGGCCGCCTCTACTCTTTCAGACAGAGAGCATAGACTAGATTTTACACAAAAAAACTTGTTGAGACTTTTTGTTGAAGATTTGTTCTAGCTATTTTGTAAGGGCCAAAGCTTCCTCCTCTTAGTTTCTAGAGAAGAAATCTCTGAACCCTTTTTATACTTTGATTTATCATATGCATTATTCAGTCATGACTTGTGTGTTCTCTTATGTTATGATCGAGTACTCGATTTGTTAGCCTAGGGTTCTAGGGTGTTGATCCATTGAACTGAACATAGATAAGCCTCATTCTCACCTTTGCTCCCCACTGTTCTTACGGCTGATACTAATCTGATCACTTAGTATTTGATTCCAAGTTTAATCTTTTATCATTAATCCTGAATTAGATTGCTAGATTTGTTGAGAGCAAACATCACATCCCTGGTCAGCGAAAGTAGATATCAGGGTATGATGTGAGCATATTAGGTTTGTGCTTAATGTTTGCTGTCGAGCGTTGACCCATGCGAGAGCATAGGTATCATGCTCCTCCGCGAAAGGAGCACACCTACGAGAGCAAGGTGTTCTAGTTAAGAAATCTAAGTTCTAGGCTACTTTTAAAGAGCTTGAATAATTGTTTGGCTCAGTATGTTTAACACCCAATGAGAAACCCTAGGTTGACATCCTTATATCCTGAATTTAAAATCCAATTTTGTTATTTTTTCTCACGATTTGCTTTTCACAACACTTAATCGTTTTCGCTTGAATTTGATCCTATAGAAGTAAAGTGTAATATTTGTTCTCTGTGGATTCGATCCTAAAGTGCTACATCGACATACCATTCGATTGTGGTAGTGTGTACATTAGGTTAATTGGTGTGCGTTTGCATGAAATATCAATTTGGCGCCGTTGCCGGGGACCAAGAATTTACCCTTTTTTTTGGAAATTTTTCTAGTCTAAACATCTAACTTGCTCTATCTTTTCTTTGCTTGCAGCTGAGGTTCCAAGTGTATAACCAGTAGAAATACTCGAATCCACACCTCAAGTCCATTAGTCACGCTCACCAACGAAGAATTAGCAAGATTATAAAGAACCAACAAACAACAACCGAGGCCGTTGTTGGGCCTAAATACGGCCCGTTAGCTGGATCTGTTTCAGCTACACAATTAAAGGTGACGATGGGCCGAAATAAGGTCCACCGGGACCTGAATCCTAAACGAGAAGAGAAGACGAAGTCAACCTGGAACCGGGAGCTGATTCACTTGAAGTAATAACAAAGGGATGCTCAATAAAGAGGTCAGGTCCCTTGTATGAAGACCTAAGGGAGACTACTCAAACTGCGGATAAAGAGGCGCAGGATCCGGTCAAGCAAAGTTCGTTGCGAATTCCTAAATCTGCGTAGGAAATCTCGGAAGTCAATCAACCAACAATCATATGAAGCTAAAGACTATATAAGAAGAAGAACAACAAGGAAAAAGGGGATCTGGCATGTACTCATAGGAGATTATATATTTCGATAGATCTTATTTTTCATTATCTCTTGCAATCACTTACATCGTCTTTGTAATTCATTCTCACAAAAGTATTCAATAGAAATTATCCATTCATTCATTAAGTATTCACGGGATTCAGTCCGCGATTATTCTTCTCCGATCTGAACCTAATCTAAAAACCTTAGAGGTGAACTTTGTCCCTCACATTTGGCGCCGACTGTGGGGACGAGATAATCGAATCCCTTACTCTGCGACTTGAGAATGAATCCTACCAATCAGGCAACGAATCCTATCCTTGATCCAGTGATCCAGGTCGACGGATCACCCGACCGACAAGACTCCGATAACCAAATCTTGGAGCCTCAACACATGAGTCAACGATCTGAGCAACAGCCGCCGGCCGCTGCTCAACCGAACCAGACCTCCACTGGAGCAACTAACTCAAGACCTCCCAGTGGGAACAACCCAGGACGAACAATCCTAGGGAACCCTCAGGATCAATCCGTCCCAAATCAAGCAGATCAGCTTTCTGAGATGCGCCGGATGATGGTGCAACTAGTTGATAAAACTCAAGAAAATCAACGTACCCTACAACATCTAACTGCATGGCAGCAAAGATTTGAAGAGATAACTAGGTCTCTAACCGCGACAACCCAACAACGTCAGGGATCAGGAGTCACCTTCCGAGATCGGATAAACGACCCTTTGTTCCCTCGAGGACGTTTAGATTTTTCCCCTGATAACACTATTCCCGAAAGGCAAGGACCTGGTTCCCAGACACCTAATGGTGGAACAACCCCCACGTTTAACCCACCTGTGACTAGTGCTATGGGGAGCAACGTGGCGACAACCAGCTCCATGCCAAATCGGACCAGTGATCGTGACGTTCGCTTCCCACCTCCGCCACCTATTTTTAGGCCTGGAGAAGGAGTTACCTTCCCATCCGAGGTCAGGGCCTCAGCATCGGCTTACCGAGCCAGAAGTGGAGCTCCAAATCCAGAGACTCCCCAAGGGGCAGAAACTGATCCCGTAACTTACTCCGCAGATCCCGTTCGTCAGAACAACCTGAATACTAGCGAGCAATTTAGCCCACCAGCTGCATGGGAGGATGAACGAACCCGATTCCGTCAGGTACCTCCTCGTCGGGTTCCTAACAACGATCCAAATGTCATTCCCATGGAAGGACCTGACGCCATCCGCAGATATATGGAGCAAACCCACACAGCTCTCCTAAAGTTAAACGCTCAAGTCCATAAAGCGACAAGTTCAGCTCCTGAGATCGAGAGCTTAATCGAGGAAACCCGTGGGACTCCATTTACTGACAAGATTGCCAGCTCTTACATAAGAGATACACGAAAATTAAGATCCCTGAATATGACGGGACATCGGACCCAAAGGCCTATTTAAGAGCCTTCCGATTAGCTATCGTGAAAGCTCATTTTACAAGAGAGGAATGTGAGGCAGGTTACTGCAGAACATTCGCCGAAAATCTGGTCGGAACAGCCCTCAAATGGTTCTCTAGCCTCGAACCAAATTCAATCGACAATTTTGACCAATTGACCAACGCTTTCATGAAACATTATTTTACTCATATCCTAAAACAAGCTTCCCAGGCGGACCTTTGGAAAGTTAGACAAGGAATGGGAGATTCACTGCGAGTCTACATTGAAAAATTCAGAGCAGTGAGAACTAAGCTCTCCAACCCGAACGATCATGTCGCCATTGAGGCCCTTAGAATAGGTCTCTGGTATAGGTCAGAATTCTGGTCAGAGCTAACGCTCAATCCTCCACCGACTATCGATGATGCTATTCACAAAGCATCAAGATACATTACTTTGGAGGAAGAGACAGCTGCATTGGACAAAATTCACAAGAAATCCCAGAATCACCCAAAAGGTGAAACTCATGAAACAAAGGGACCTCCCAAAAAGGGAAACTCCCGAAGTAGTCAAACCCAGGGAGAACATTCCTATGTGGTCGAAGAGGGCGAACAAGAAAAACCCATAGCCGCGACCAGTAAGGCTCCTTGGTCAAAAGGGTACGATGAGAGCAAACATTGCTCCTATCATGACCGAAAAGGTCATTCAACCGAGGATTGTTGGGACCTCCAACGACAATTGGCCGCTAAATTTGTGGCTGGAGAAATAAAGGACGTGGAATTGAGAAAACCATCCCCTTATCAAAAAAGAGGTTCAAAAGATACCTCACCGAAATGTGAAAGATCACCTGAAAAGGAGACAGATTCGCCACCTCCAACTCCAAAGAAAAGAGTTGAAATGATTCTCGGGAAATTCCCTCAGGGAAAAAGCTTACAAATCGAAACGCCCCTGAGCAAGTCATCATCTCAGCTAGGTCCGAGCTCTAGAGTCGATTATATTCTTGGAGGGTCCAATATCTGTCAGGACTCCGTTAACTCAATTAAAAGTCACGTACGGAAGGCAGTTTCCAACGCTCATCCCAAAGATCCCAAACCCGAGTCTAACACTAAGATCTCCTTTTGGGAAAGTGAAACGACAGATCTCGACAGACCTCACGATGACGCATTAATCGTCACACTAAATATCGCTGGATACGAAGTACCCAAACTCATGGTAGATACCGGAAGCTCTGTCGATCTAATCTTCTACAGAGCCCTGAAAGGGATGGAAATAGATGATTACGAAATTGTCGGTCAGAAGGCCAACCTCATCGGTTTCTCCGGAGAAACAGCTACCTCTCTGGGAACTATTAAGCTCCCAGTCATAGCTGGCGGCATAATGAAAATGACGAATTTCGTAGTCATCGACAGACCATCCCCTTTCCACGCAATTCTTGGAAGGCCCTGGATTCATAAGATGAAAGCCGTAGCTTCCACTTATCATCAATGCGTGAAGTTCCCGACACCTGATGGGATCACCACAGTACGTGGAAGCCAGAAAATCTCCAGGATCTGCTATTTGGGAGGGTTCGAGATCTTAAAAGAATCATCCCTATAGCAATTACAGGTCCATGAAAGTCGCGAGATGCAACAGAATACCCGAGGTCCACCTAGGAACCTCACTGAACAAGTTATCATTGACGACTCGAATCCTGAGAAACGCGTGAGCATCGGTTCAGAGCTCCCACTTGAAACTAAAAAGGAACTCATAGACTTCCTAAAAAGTAATGTCGGAACCTTTGCATGGGCTACCAGCGACATGAAAGGAATAGACGCAAACGTCACCACTCATAAGCTCAATGTAGACCCAACTTTCAAACCGATCAAGCAAAAGCGTCGCAAGCTAGGCCTAGAAAAATCCCAAGCCATAAATGACGAAGTTGACCGACTAACAAAAGCTGGATCCATTCGAGAAGTCCAATACCCCGACTGGCTAGCTAACCCGGTAGTGGTAAAAAAGAAAAATGGGAAATGGAGGATCTGCGTAGATTTTACCGACCTAAACAAGGCCTATCCTAAAGATAGCTTCCCATTACCTCACATCGATCGATTGGTTGAAGCTACAGCCGGCCATCAGCTTTTATATTTTATGGACGCCTTCTCAGGATACAATCAGATCATGATGGATCCCGAAGATCAAGAAAAAACTGCGTTCATAACCGAACGGGGAACCTATTGTTACAAGGTTATGCCGTTCGGCCTAAAGAACGCAGGAGCTACCTACCAAAGGCTTGTGAACAAGATGTTCGCTGGGAAACTCGGGAAAACGATGGAAGTTTACATCGACGATATGCTGGTTAAGTCATCAGCTGGTGAAAACCACATTTCGCACCTAAAAGAATGCTTTGAAGTCCTCAACAAATACGATATGAAGCTCAATCCCGCGAAATGTACATTTGGGGTACCTTCGGGGGAATTCCTCGGCTATCTCGTAACCGAAAGAGGCATTGAGGCCAACCCAAAACAGATAGCTACCTTTCTGGAAATGCCATCACCTAAGACAACCAGAGAGGTGCAAAGGCTAACTGGACGAATCGCTGCGCTAAATCGATTCATATCCAGATACACCGACAAATGCCTCCCGTTCTATAAACTCCTTAAAAATAATAAGAAGTTCTTATGGGACGAGAAGTGCGAGGAAGCGTTTAAACAATTAAAAGCTTACCTCACCGAACCTCCAATCCTGTCCAAACCTGTAACAGGGGAACCGCTGTACTTGTACCTCGCCGTGTCAACCGCTGCAGTGAGCGGAGTACTAGTACGAGAAGAGCAAAACGAACAAAGACCTGTCTATTATACCAGCAAAAGCTTAATAGACGCTGAAACAAGATACCCTGTGATGGAAAAATTAGCTCTAGCTGTAGTAACGGCCGCCAGGAAACTACGACCTTATTTCCAATCACACTCGATCATCGTACTGACTTCGCAGCCACTACGTACGATTTTGCACAGCCATAGTCAATCAGGACGGTTAGCTAAATGGGCCATAGAACTGAGTGAATACGATATCGAGTATAGACCTCGAGCAGCTGCGAAAGCTCAGGTCCTCGCCGATTTCGTCATCGAGCTGACATCCGAACAGCTCGATCTCGAAATAGAATCCCCGAAATGGAGCTTATATGTCGACGGAGCCTCGTCAAATAAAGGTTCCGGAATTGGTCTCAGACTGACTTCGTCAGCCGGAGAAACCATCGAACAATCATACAGGCTCGAATTCAGTGCTTCAAACAACGAAGCTGAGTACGAAGCACTAATCGCAGGATTAAAACTTGCTCTAAGCCTCGGAATCCAAGAACTAAACGCTTACACCGATTCACAGCTGGTAGCTAGCCAGTTCCATGGCGAATACGAAACAAGGGATGAAAGAATGGGGGCATACCTTGAAGTCGTCCAAAGCCTTACCAAGAAGTTGGCCAAGTTTGAGCTAACAAGAATCCCACGAGGAGAGAACTCCTCAGCAGACGCGTTAGCAGCTCTAGCTTCTACATCAGACCCCCTTGTAAAACGGATTATACCTGTGGAAGGTATCGAAAAACCCAGCATCGACATAGCTACTAAAGCTGAAATCGACAGTAAGCCGAAAGAGGAAACAGAGGATAACTGTCCCAAAACAATGACAGCCCAAGTCATCACGACATTCTGGTTCCCGAAAATCAAAACTCGCAAATTCAAAAAATACACCTCCGGGGGCACGATCCAGACTTCAGACTCACTCGTCTATACAGCGGATATCTCCAAAACTGGAAATCCTTCCAACCTTGGAGATACCTCCGGGGGCACGATCCATACTCCCGACAATAACAACAGACCTGAAGATATTCCTCGGGATCCAAACCCTCCGGGACCTGATCCGAGGAACGTCTCCAGGGGCACGGCGCCCAACCACGAGAATACTCAGGAACCTAACCCTGAACAAGAACCTCCCATATCTCTTCACGACAAAATCATGAGAAGGGAAGATTGGAGAAAACCGATTATGCAGTATATTTCGGAGGGCAAGGTCCCCCCCCCCAGAAATGGGAGGCTCGAAAACTTAAAGCGATAAGCGCAAGATACTGCATAACGGAATCATCTCTTTACAAAAGAAGCGTGTCGGGACCTTACCTAAAATGCGTCCACGGTCTCGACGCCATCAAACTCGAGAAAGAAATACACGATGGTTCTTGCGGAAACCATGCTGGCGGTAGAGCATTAGCCATCCGAATAAAAAGACAAGGCTATTTCTGGCCTACCATCATCGCTGATTGCGAAATCTATTCGTCACAATGTGACAAATGCCAAAGGCATGCGCCGATTATACACCAACCTACCGAAAAATTGTCCTCGATTTCCGCGCCATACCCATTCATGAGATGGTCCATGGACATCATAGGACCACTGGTGAAATCGGGAATAGGGCAGCAGAAGATACGCTACGTGCTAGTCCTAACTGATTATTTCACGAAATGGATAGAGGCCGAAGCTTTCCAACAAGTAACTAGGGTCGAAACCGAACGACTCGTATGGAGAGACATCATCTGCCGCCACGGCGTCCCATACGAAATCGTAACTGATAATGGAGGACAGTTTATCTCCAATGACTTCAAAACATTCTGTGATAAGTGGAACATCCGCCTCACCATGTCGACACCTCGATATCCTCAAGGGAAAGGCCAGGCAGAGGCTGCTAATAAATCAGTCCTAGCAAACCTCAAGAAACGCCTGGGAGCCAGTAAGGACAACTGGTCAGAGAAATTACTGGAAGTACTTTAGGCATGCCGAACCACCCCCAGAAGGGCTACTGAGGAAACTCCTTTCTCTCTAGCCTACGGGATGGAAGCCGTCGTCCCCGCCGAAACCATAACTGGGAGTCTCCGCCGAGAGCTCTGTACGGCTAATCCCGAAATCAACAATGGACTCCTGTCATATAACCTTGATTTGATCGAGGAACGACGAGACAAAGCTTTGCTTCGCATTCAAAATTATCAGCAAGCGATGGCCCGACATTATAACTCCAAGGTCAGAATCCGACAATTTACCGTTGGTGACCTAGTACTAAGGAAAGTTTTCAACGGTACCAAAGAACCAAAAGCTGGAAAGTTAGGAACAAACTGGGAAGGTCCCTATCGGATCATCCATGTAGTACGACCTGGCGTCTACAAACTTGAAAAAGTGCGAACCGGGGTACCCGAGATTCGATCATGGAATGCATTCAATCTCAAGAAGTATTACCACTAGGTACCTAAATTACCTGAACTACGTTTGGCTTGATCCCTTGACTGGGTACCTAGGCAACTCCGTTATGAGTGCAGCCCCAATCCAATTCCACCATTACTTACATATTCATAGGGGGCATGTGATCAGCTAAAACACATAGCCCGGATTATTGATCTGTATAAATATTATGCGTTCTGTAAATATCATCAATAAAAACGATTATTCAAATCGCCTCGCATTTCAAGATAACTTAAAACAATCTCTCGAAATTATCCAGGTCTCCAAAAACCTGAACTAAAGGTCTTAAAATCCTAAATATCAGTTTTGGTTTCGATGGACCAGAGCTCGGGGTCTTAAAATCCTAACAATAGGTTTAGGTCTCTGCGAACCTAAACCTGAGGTATCAAAATCCTAACAAAAGGTTTAGGTCTCGGTGGACCTGAACCTAAGGTCTCCAAAAACCTGAACTAAAGGTCTTAAAATCCTAAATATCAGTTTTGGTCCCGATGGACCTGAGCTCAGGGTCTTAAAATCCTAACAATAGGTTTAGGTCTCTGCGAACCTAAACCTGAGGTATCAAAATCCTAACAAAAGGTTTAGGTCTCGGTGGACCTAAACCTAAGGTCTCAAAATCCTAACAAGAGGTTTAGGTCTCGATGGACCTGAACCTAAGGTCTTAAAATCCTAACCACCGCCTCAGACTCCCTCGAATCTGAACCTAAGGTCTCAAAATCCTGACAAAAGGTTTAGGTCTCGATGAACCTGAGCTCAAAGTCTCAAAATCCCAACAAAAGGTTTAGGTCTTGATGAATCTGAACCTAAGGTCCTAAAACCCTACTAAGACTAATCCAGATTATAACAAATCCAAACCTAAGGCCGTAAAATCCTTAGCAACATCGAAGGTCTTGAAATCCTCCCAGTCAATTTCTAACGAAAAAAGTCTAAATCTAAGGTCCAGAAAACCTTAATAAACTCAACATAACAAAGGTCCTAAAATCCTCAGAAACGAGTCCACAAGTTGAATCCTAAGACCTCAATCTAAACAGGTCCCCGAAAACCCTGAACTACTCAGGCTCCTAAAACCATGAAACCTACTACTAAACAGAGTACGAAAACTAAGTTCTACAAGTCAAGAACAGTTTAGATACAAACACATATTTGGGGGCAAGATATACATATTTGGGGGGAAGATATACATTCGACCCCAAATTCTTACTACGAATCAAGACAAGTTAAAGCAAAAACGAGATAAAGGTTTAAAGGCCTCCTCAGGCTATTAGGTCTGAAAATATAGCGAAAAGGTTTAAAGGCCTCCTCAGGCATAAGTTTAAACAACCAAAAGCCCCGAGGGCAAGAGTTTAACAGAAACATAACAGAAAATTAAAGAAGAGCTCGAAGCTCTCATTCATTCGTGCTCCTTAGAGCCATCCTCCACATCAGCAGCCTCGATCTCCTTGGTCGGATCCCCCATAACCGTCTCAGCATCAGTTCCCCCAGGAACCATGTCAACTGGGGCTGAATCAACACCCATTAAACCTAAATTAGATCCATATTCTCCGGAAAACGATGGATTAAACATATTGATCTCGAAAGTACCTGAGCTTTCAGAGATTTGAGGAAGGGGAAGTTTGCTGATTGAGAAATCAGAAACTTGAGCTTTCTCATACGCGGCAATCGCGTCTGGTACCATGGCCACAAGGCGATCGTACTCCTCCTGAGCATTGTTAATTTCTTCAGCAAGCAGATCCTTCAGAAGGTCGGTGTTGGCCTGAATCTCTTGGGCATAGATTTGGAGTTCAACCTCCTCCTTCTTCTTCGCGAACTTCTCTTTGACCGAGGCAAGAACCTTATTATAGGCTTCAATCACCTCCCTTTTCCCTCTCCGAACAGCAAGCTTCACTTCAGCTTCCTTGTTCTGTTGACTAACTTGAGATGAAGCGATCATTTCTTTCAAATGTGCCTCGGCAATCTTGCGAGCAGCGTCCAGCTCACTTACCTTCCTGTTCTTGACCCTGAGATCGATCTCCAGACTCTCAATCTTTCCCTGTTGAGTATCGGCCTTCAGACCTAGTCTCTCAACCTCGGCCTGAAGCAACGAGACCTGACCTTTAGCGTGATCGAGTTCCCCCTTGTTCGTTTTAAAGAGTTCCTTGACCTGAGCCAACTCTCCAGCGTTAGGAGCATGGCTCAGAGTGTCCTCAAGCTTGAGCTGCGCTCTGTTAATTGTACAAGCCAGCTACGAAAACATAAGAATAATACCATCAGCTCTTTTACAATATAACAATGAAGGAAACAAAAGATTTCATACCTGACCCAAATGATGGGAAACATCAATAAATTCCTCGCGATTCGTCAGGTTACTAACCGGGGGAAGAGAGCATCATGGCCTCTTCATGTGCCTCATCAACGTGGCCAAACCCCACGGATCATCCAATATCGACCCTGGCTTGGAGTGCGTGAAACTCCAACCCACGGTGCCTCCATGTGAGGACGAGGAAGAGGATCTAGAAGGCCTCTCAATTTGGTCTGTCCTGGACCTCTTACTTCGGGGAAGATCAACCTCGTGCTGCGGGCTAGTCTCAACGGCTGGAACCCCCACAGGCGGAGGCGCATCCTGGGCTCCCTGAGTGTCAGCAAGAGGGATGCACGCTAAGTGCTCGGACCCCTCATCATGTAGGACATCCTTCAGAGAGTCAAGGAAAGCACCTCTCTGAGCCTTGTCATCGCCTTTAGGGGCGTTGCCACCCTTGGCTGGCCTCCCTCTCGAACGGAACGACGGCTTAAGAGACATCTTTAGCTGGGTTTTCTCGGTCTTGGATGTGCTGGCTTCGGTCGACAAAGACACCACAGAAGCTCCCTCAGAAACTACATAAAACAAGTCCATCAGATATATATTTTCTGTCATAAAACACATGACAAACAAAGAATAGAAAGGTTAAATACCTTCTAAATTCGCTACAGGGACCGGATCCTGAAAAGAAGCTCTGTATCGTTCTGGAAACCGAGCCGATCCAATCCTCGAGGTAGTGTAAGAGTTCCAAGTACAAGAACTCTGCTGCAATGCTCGGTAAAGAGCTCTGGTGATTTTTCCGGATAGCCTAGGAGGATCGTCAATCTCTGCAAGCGAAACCAAGCAACTGTCAAAGCACGATAAACAAAAGGTAAACAAGCACGAATTCTAACTAGTCCTAACCAGCAGCGTCAAACCAAATCGACCTAAGACCTCGACCCACAGGAACCGTCGAGGGATCAATTTTCACATAAAAGTATTTCTTCCTCCAGTCGTCGTCACTACACGAGAACTTAAAGATGCCTAGTGTGGGACGACAAGGAAGATAAATGGTCCCGCTACACCCCTCCTTCGATGAGCTCTCCTTTAAGACAAAGAGACTCATCAACTCACTGAGACCAACGGAGATCCCTTCCTCTTTGGCTCTGGTGATAAAACCATTTATAATTCGAATGACAGACGGACAGAGCTGAGAAAGAGACAGCTCGTAATGATCTAAAAGATCTAGTAAAAGATCCGGGAGAGGGAACCGGAGGTGGCATTTGGAGATATAATTCTCATGAATGCAGAACCAACCCTCCGGAACCGTCTCCGGATTCTCATCAGGCTTACAAACTCGCCCCATCTCTTTCGGAGCATGCGCTTGGACCATAAGATTCACGACCTCCTGAGCTGTCAAAACAGAGGGAAGGTGTGAGCCGGAGGGAACGCTCCCGCTAGAACCATCGTTCTTCTTGAGACGCTTGGACGTTCTCGGAACCACCGACGACTTGGCTTTCTTCTTTTTATCAGTCTTCTTCATCTTTTCACCTACCCCTTGCTTGACCTTCAACAGTCTAGCACCGGAAGCGGAAGGCCGAGATTCCCCTGAACCTTCTCGCCTAGACATAATTGGGAGTCGAAGAACGAAGAGAAAAGGAAAAAGAAAGGTCTTTGATATACAGGAACTAAATTCTTCGAGATCAAAAGGCTTGAGAGGATGAAGAAGAGTCACAAAACGATAATAAATAAAACTAACTAGAGTTAAAATAAAGAGAGAGGGGAAGTTACCTTGGAAACCGAAAGCTTGGAGAAGTGGAGAGAGTTGCAGTTAATAACTGCAGCTTTATATCGCATCAAGCCTCGGTAAAAGGGGGATACTTATTTGAAATCCGTTAATCCGAACCGTCGAAAGTGCTGAGCACAATCGTAACCGTCAGATTAAAAAGAATATTCTGTGTTAAAAAAAAAAAATTTTAAAACGCAATCATTATCTTGACGAGAATGTTGAAATCACGCGGCGCCTAGGTCTAGCTTCCAAGATAGGAAACCTAGTCTCGGAAGCTGGGGGCAACTGTTGGGCCTAAATACGGCCCGTTAGCTGGATCTGTTTCAGCTACACAATTAAAGGTGACGATGGGCCGAAATAAGGTCCACCGGGACCTGAATCCTAAACGAGAAGAGAAGACGAAGCTAACCTGGAACCGGGAGCTGATTCACTTGAAGTAATAACAAAGGGATGCTCAATAATGAGGCCAGGTCCCTTGTATGAAGACCTAAGGGAGACTACTCAAACTGCGGATAAGGAGGCGCAAGATCCGGTCAAGCAAAGTTCGTTGCGAATTCCTAAATCTGCGGAGGAAATCTCGGAAGTCAATCAACCAACAATCATATGAAGCTAAAGACTATATAAGAAGAAGAACAACAAGGAAAAAGGGGATCTGGCACGTACTCATAGGAGATTATATATTTCGATAGATCTTATTTTTCATTATCTCTTGCAATCATTTACATCGTCATTGTAATTCATTCTCACAAAAGTATTCAATATAAATTATCCATTCATTCATCAAGTATTCACGGGATTCGGCCCGCGATTATTCTTCTCCGATCTGAACCTAATCTAAAAACCTTAGAGGTGAACTTTGTCCCTCACAGCCGTCATGCCACAATGGGCGATCACGGTGACCAGAATGATCTCACTGCAGCATTGGCTCTGATGCAACAATAAATGGTCCAGATGCAGCAGACCATTCAAGCACAAGAAGCTGCTCGCAATCAGCAAGAGCAGCACGGCTGCACGAGCAAGCCGCTCAAATCGGCGAGCGAAATCTGCCACGGAACATCCCTGCTACGCGCTCCGCGATTGCTCCACCAGCATGTGTCAGACAAGACTTCGAGATCAAACCTACTATGATCAATCTGGTGCAGAGGAAGATGTTCCATGGGCTCCCAGATGAGATACCTATGTAACACACTGAGGCTTTTGAAGAAATATGTAGCTTCACTTGCGCTAATGGAGTACCTCTTGATTACATCAACTGCATGTTGTTTCCGTTCTCTCTAGCGGACAAAGCTTCAAGATGGATCAAGTCGCTCTCTACAGGCTCTCTCACTACATGGGAGCAAGTTAGATCAGCCTTCTTGGGACACTTCTACATAAAGTCTAAAACAACAACTCTCAGGAATAAGATCTCTTCTTTCAAGCAGCACGCAAATGAACCATTCAACGATGCGTGGGAGCGATTCAATGACTCCCTTAGGGATAGAGAACATGGCTGCTAGTTCTGAAAACAAGAACCCAGAGGCAGATCGCTCAAAAAAGGTGAACAGTGTTGATGGTCAGTGGAAAGATGAGCTCACTGCCAAGGTTGATCTGCTGCTAAAGAGCAGTGAGGGGCAAATTATGTACATGGACGAAGCTACACCAGAGCAAATAGCTAACAATATTGCTTCTGAATGAGGAACAAAGGGAGAGAATCATCAAGAGTTTCTCTACATCAATGGTCAGGGGTATGTCCAAAATCGGAGCTACTATCACAATCCAAACTACCGGAGCAACCCTAACCCGCTCTCTCACCAGAAGAGCAACGCAGAGAATTCTGGGGATCAGATGCAGCGAAATCAGCAGCAAGGTGCTCCGCAACAGAGAGGTTTACCTCCGAATTTCAAAGGCAATACTTTCGTTTTCAACCAAGCTCAGAACCGATTTCAAAGCTAGAACCAAAATCAGAACCATTAGAATCAGCAGAGCAACCCGCAAGATGCTCCAGCTGATTCAGGGGGTGGACAGAGTTAGATGAAGGTTTTGGGGAACATGATACATCAACTGCTCCAGAGTCAACAGATACAGGTCAAGGCGTTGAACCAGGATACTACTGATATCAACACAAGGACGAACAACATTTTCACTGAGATCAATTCGAAATATGACACAGTGAGCAGTCACATGCGCCAGATTGACATTGCTCTCGCTCAGACTGCAGAGAGTGTCAAGAGACAGCAGGGGACGCTCCCTCGAAAAACTGATAGAAATCCAAAAGAGTGTTATGAAGTGGAATTGAGAGGTGGTAGGCAACTGAATGATCCAACAATAAGACGATTTATTGCTGCAGAGAAAGCTAAGCAGAAGTACTCCGGATCAACCTGCTGAGACTGCTCCAGGCGAAATAGAGTAACCTACTAGCTCTGCAGAGACTGCTCTCGATGAATCTGCTGAGACTCCACCAGCTCAAGTCTATGTTCCTAAGGTTCCTTACCCAATTCCACCCAAACATCTAAGAGATCTCATTAGTGAAGAGGAGCTGGCATGTTTTAACAAGATTGTGAGAAGGGTTCCTAAAGAACTTGCATTTGAAGATGCTCTGCAGATTCACCCATTGCTCAAGTTCTTTAAAAACTGTAGAGAGACTCAAGAGGAGATCAAGGTCTTCTATACTAAAGCACTGTCTACACCAGCACTGAAGGTATTGCCTAAGGTTGATGATCCTGGAAAGTTTGTTTTCCCATGTTCCATCGCAGGAACAACCTTCAATGACGCTTTTTGTGACTCTGGTTCTTGTGTTAATCTCGTCTCCAAGGCTATTGTAGACGATTTGGGTATTGCTGATGTTGAGCGTTCTCAGTTGACCTGACCTTTGCAAACTCTTCCAGATGAGTCCCATATGGAACCATCCGCAGCCTTCATGTTCAACTAGGGGAATGCGTTGTTCCTGCTGAGTTTCAAGTTGTTGAGATGAACAAGGATCATGAGATGCCTTTGATATTTGGAAAGACATTCATGGCCACTGTTGGAGCAACCATTGATATGCCCAACAAGAGAGTCTGCTTCTCCAACATCAACAAGAAAGTTTTCTACAAGACTGTACCCACCAGATCTTCCTCATCACACGCCTCTTGCATCTCAGTGTTTGATGTAGAAAAGCTGAAGGTTGCTCCATAGAAAGAGCATGGTGATAAGGGTGATAGCAGACTGTTCTCTGATGAAAATCCTAGCACTGATCCTACTAAATTCAGTGGGAATTCAAGCATGAAACATAAAGTCCAGAAGAAAAGGGTCATGGGAGATCCTACAATGACTTTGTTACCTCTCAAGTGTGATGAGAACTCCCTTGAGTATGAGGTAAAGTGAAAGGGTACCTCCAAACCGTTCTCTAAAGTCAGAGCCATTCTCACATGTGACCTGAAGGAGAAAGGGGAAGCTGCTGTGAAAGGGTTGTTGAGCAGGGTTTTGAAGCTGAACATGTCTGATTGTGGAGTTTGTTTTGGAATAGGCCCTCCTGCTAAACCAGACTGATCCCCATCACCAAGTCAAGCTAGTGACTTTAACCAAGCGCTTGGTGGGAGGCAACCCACTGCTGAGTTTAAATTGTTTTAAGGATTTTTCTTTGTTTTTACTTTTATTTCACTGAGTTTCAGAGTAAAAAAAAAACAGAGATACCTCTTTTCTACAGACAGAGCACAGTCAAGGAGAAAATGCAACCTGCTCCGTCAGGCTGCTCTGCGCCAGGTAAGTATCAGGTAAGTCTGGTTGGCTGACTCTAGGTTTATTTTCACACCAGAGACGGTGTGAAGTAAGTCTGGGGGAGACACCTGTGTGTTTCTGAACTTTATTTGCTTCTGTTTGTGTTTCTTGAGTCAGTCATGTTTCTGTTTTCATTTATTGAGTCAGTTTTAGGATCGAGTCACTCAAATTTATGTGGGAATAAGACCTTATCTTATGATGCTTTCTAACCACCTTGTGCTTTAAGTATCTTATTTAGTGACCTTAGCAGTGATGAAAGACGTTCACTTGGACCTAGAACACCCTCTGACTTTACCTCACCTTGCTCTCCAGAAGATTTCTGGTTGTAGAGTTTATTCTGGAAAGACTTAAACTCCATCTAACATGAACCTAATATTGACTTAATCCTTCTTGTTATGGGCGTTAGATTAGGCAAACGAGATTACACTCAGGACATCTTAATTCATTATATCCATCTTGTTGATCCTGAGTGGCTATCTCATCTTTAGCTAGTTCCCACCCTGAACCTTAAAACCTTTTGTTTCACCTTCATGCATTCTGTTCTTAAGTTCATATGTGCAGATATGTGAAAAAGGGCTGGAGAGGAAAGGATCAACACTGCTCTCACTCGTTTTGCTGACTACGCTTCAGAGCAAAGACGTACATGATCCACCCAAAAGAGAACAATCAGTAGGGTGATCCGAGCAGAAACGTAAAAATGGTGAAAGAAGTGATAAGTCAGAACCACCAGGGGCATACTACATGTGATTACCTCCTTCTCGTCATCATCATCATCACCTGAGCTCATCATTTTATTAAGTCAAAAAAAATCTGTATTATTTATGTCCCAAGAGTTCTAAAAGATGATGAGAAGGAGAAGAACTGAACCACTGCCCCTGGTCGATCAGAGAAGCAAATAACTTAAGTAGAAATGAAAAAGTATGTAGAAGGGGTGATCTGAAAGGAAGAGAGCAACCTGTCAAAGAAAAGAGGAACAAGGAGCGATTGCTCTGCAGAGAAATCGAGTGAGGGTTCGTGGAGATCAATGGATCCATCCTCTCTGGCAATTTTGTGTGATATCCTGCATCCTTTACAAAGACATTGTAAACCCTAAACACTTGTTAACTCCACTTTAAACACTGAAAAAGCCTTTCTCATACCTAGCCCGTCTACCCTGAATAATGCCTATGAGAAGAAGCTCATACTGATCTTAAATGAATATATGGAGTTTTTGTTTGAAAGGTTTGACTTTTGCAGGTTTGAGATATAGAGTATGAAGCCGATTTGAATAGCAATCAATGGGGTTCTGGTAAGGGTGTGTCTGCTTATATTGTTCAGAGATTTGTGGTTAAAGTATGGTTGCTGAAATGAGAGAGTTCCCACACTTGCAAACCTTTCCCACTGATCAGGAACTTGACATTATTTGAAGATAAACAAGGATCCAAGTCTGGGGGAATTGATATGTTGTGTTTTTGACATGTTACACACATGCTTTTCATATCACATTTGTGTTTTCCTGGAGTCTTCTTAGTGTGTTTTGAGTTGTTTCATGTGGGGAACGAGTTGGATTGCACCAGAAGGAGCATATGAAAGAAAGAATGCAAAAACCAGAGTTTTCCATCACGGAGCACCCAAGCGGAGCAAACCCGATTTGCTCCCGTTCATTAATGAGACCTCTGATCTATTTCTGGAAAGAGCAAAACGCAGCATTCCTCTCTACCCTAACAGGCATCGTTCTTTAAAAAAAAACGATGGCCTACTCTTTTAGACATAGAGCATAGACTAGATTTTACACAAGAAAACTTGTTGAGACTTTTTGTTGAAGATTTGTTTTAGCTATTTTGTAAGGGCCAAGGTTTCCTCCTCTTGGTTTCTAGAGAAGAAATCCCTGAACCCTTTTTATACTTTGATTTATCTTATGCATTATTCAGTCATGACTTGTGTGTTCTCTTGTGTTATGATCGAGTAGTCGATTTGTTAGCATAGGGTTCTAGGGTGTTGATCCATTGAACTGACACATAGATAAGCCTCATTCTCGCTTTTGCTCCCCACTGTTCTTACTGCTGATACTGATCTGATCACTTAGTATTTGATTCCAAGTTTAATCTTTATCATTAATCATGAATTAGATTGCTAGATCTGATGAGAGCAAGCATCACATCCCTGGTCAGCAAAAGTAGATATCAGGGTGTGATGTGAGCATATTAGGTCTGTGTTTAATATTTTCTGTCGAGCGTTGATCCACGCGAGAGTATATGTATCATGCCCATCCGCGAAAGGAGCACACTTGCGAGAGCAAGGTGTTCTAGTTAAGAAATCTAAGTTCTAGGCTGCATTTAAAGAGCTTGAATAATTGTTTGGTTCAATATGGTTAACACCCAATAAGACACCCTAGTTTAACATCCTTATATCCTGAATTTAAAACCTAATTTTGTTATTTGTTTCTCACGATTTGTTTTTCACAACACTTAATCGTTTTACCTTGAATTTGATCCTATAGAAGTAAAGTGTAATATTTGGTCTCTGTGGTTTCGATCCTAAAGTGCTACATCGACATACCATTCCATTGTGGTAGTGTGCACATTATGTTAATTGGTGTGCGTTATCAATTAACATAAACACCTATTAAAATAAAATTATCTATTTATATGATTTTATAATCATTGTAACTTTTTATTAAAAACTAAATTAGACCTTGATCACAAAAGTTTATGTGAGATTTTTAACAGTTTTAGTAATTTATATCGTGTTGAAATTTCAAAATACAACATATATAAAAAAATCTAATTTTTTATTATATGATTAGTGTAGTTGTGTAATTTATTTTAATAATAAAAAACTAAACAAAAATGATATAAAATATACATATTGTTAACAAATCTTTATTATTTAAATTTTTTAATAATCATATATATCTTAATCACATTAGGTAACTCCGTAAGTTTTATTTAAGGAATGAATATATAGGAGATTACTTTGATATGTTATTTAGTTTGATATGTCTTATATGAGACTAACGAATCATGTTTGAAAACTATGTTTTATATGAGGTGTTTTAGAATTTTCTAAATTGAAACAGAAAGCATAGAGTGGTGCCACGTAGGATAATGTTATTTTTAATTAATACAAATTTAAAGTTATAATTTTTCGAATGTTTCTCGGTTAATATATAGGAGATACGTAATGGTGTAAATACGGAAGTGTATAATGAAGTAGATGAAGACAAATGAATTCAACATATGATTTCAAGTCAGATTAAATTATGACCACCTTGTAGTTTTAAGACTTTAAATGAAGACCCTCGAAGAAACACTTTAAATTAAGACTAGTGGGTCTTCTCAAATTTGTATAAAAGAATGTACCTTTATTTCTAACTATTAGAAGCAACATGTTCATTTAAAACTCACATAGAGATGCTTAACCTTTCCAATAATATTTTTTTTTTATCTAGGGACAACGAGAAGATTTAACCTATATAATCTTTTTAGAGAAGACTTTCTTTTTGGGGAAAACTTTAGAGAAAGACTCTTGTCAACGCTTCCAACTCTTTAGTAGAGAGATGTTATCGTCCGAACTCAACACAATGTTACCCAAATTGCAGTTTTTCCACTTGTGTTGATTCAGAATGTTAAACCCGCTTTACCAAAAACAAAAACAAAAAAACAGAGTTGGAAAGGTGGGTCCGCTGGTGTTCTTGGTTCTTACTTCATAGACAATATCAAATACTTGAAACTTCAATTTATCTTGGACCAGCTGCAAAGCAATTTACATGGGACAATGTCCCTTCCACGTGCATTCTCACGTGCCCAACTTTTCGTTGAAAGAGAAAAAAACTCCTGACCTACACGGTTAGAGACTAACCTGAAATTAGCTGGTTTAGACACGGTAGGGACCAATTTGTATGGTTAAACCGATACTTAACTGAAAAGCTTTCATATTCTTAGGGTGTCAACGCCTCTGCTATTTGATTATAAAGATGTTTTGTCATAACACTCAAAACAAAAATGGATTCTTGGGTACTGAAGTTGTTGTTGCCACAACTTCTGCTTGTGCTGATCCAACATGCTGACGCAAGCTCCATCATCAAATATCTTCCTGGCTTTGAAGGCCCTCTTCCTTTTCAGCTTGAAACTGGGTTTTGTTCCTCTTCATCTTTTCTCCATGTTAATGAATCTGTGTTCTGAGTTTTAAAGTTAAAAATATTTTCAGGTACATTGGTGTTGGTGAGGCAGAGGAAGATCAAATGTTCTACTACTTCATCAAATCTGAGAGGAACCCAGAAGAAGACCCTCTTCTTGTCTGGTTAACTGGAGGACCTGGTTGCTCTTCTTTCTCTGGTCTTGTTTATGAGAATGGTAAGTAAATCTTCTAAAAACCATTCTTACTTGTTTTGTGAAATGTTTTTAATGACTTGTTTGAACTGAAACAAATCAGGGCCTCTTGCTTTTAAGGTTGAGGCCTACAATGGAAGTATCCCCAGTTTGGTCTCTACCACATATTCATGGACTAAGGTAACTACTGGGATGTACATATCCCGTTTAGCTGGTTTTTAACTTTATATATGATGTAACCACTCTGTTTTATTCATATAAAACTTTCAAGCTTAGAGGGATTGCTTCTTTTCAGGTAGCGAATATAATCTATCTGGACCAGCCTGTTGGAACTGGCTTTTCTTACTCAAGAAATCCTCTTGCTGATATACCAAGTGACACCGGATCAGTTAAGCGGGTCCACGAGTTTGTTCTTAAGGTAAACGGAAATCTCAAACTGTTCATAAACTATCTTTATGCAAACTTTTGGAGAGATTTTGTTATTCTTGTTGGTAATTTTTATGCAGTGGCTAGACAAGCATCCTGAGTATTTCTCTAATCCTTTCTACGTTACTGGAAACTCTTATTCTGGTAAGGTGATTCCGGCCATCGTTCAAGAAATCTCAAATGGTAAGTTCTTTTTAGTTTTCTTTTCAATCCCTTTTGCATGCCCTTTTCTTTAGCTACCCCTCTCTTGATTTAGTTATTTTACCAATATATCACAGGAAATTATATATGCTGCAAACCTCAAATAAATCTCCAGGTTTCATCAGTGTTTGCTTGCTTCTTGCATTATTTCAATATACCTTATCAAATATTAAGATCTTTAGCTTTGTAACAATAGGGCTATGTGCTCGGAAACCCGGTAACAAACTTTGATCTTGATAATAATACTCGCATTCCATTTGCTCACGGAATGGCACTAATCTCTGATGAACTCTATGAGGTACCAGTTATAAAATCTAGGTTGAAGTCTTTTCTCTTATTTCACCATGATGAAGTGGTTGATGACATTTCAAAACTCTTACGTTGTAGTCGATGAAGAAAAGCTGTGGAGGAAATTATTTTAACGTCGATCCTCAAAACACAGAATGCTTGGAACTCGTTAAAGACTTCGAGAAGGTATACACACATTCAGGTATTTAACATAGATTCAGTGGTAAATCACTGACTTAGAATTTATTTGTGGTTTCTTTACAGTGTGTTTCTAGAATATATGAAGAACTTATCCTACAATCAAACTGTGACAAAACATCTCCTGATTGCTATGTAAGCTTCATTGTATTCTTGTATCAAATAGCTAACCACATAATTAAAAAACTACAAAAGAACAGTATTGAAAAAGGTTAATTTTTATTTTTTTCTTGCAGACTTATTGGTATTCACTATCTGAATACTGGGCTAATAATGAGAGCGTACGTAGAGCACTTGGAGTGGTGAAGGTAATATACAACTTCTTTATAGTATCATTGATCATTGGGTAAATATGATCACCAGACTTTATGATTGCAGGGGACTACAGGGGAATGGGACCGGTGTAACTGGAATGTGCAGTGCAATCAAGACATTCAAAGCAGTATACCATACCATATGAATAACAGCATCAAAGGCTATCGATCTCTCATCCTCAGGTACACAAATACTTAACAAACTTCTTCACAAGCATGCTTGATTACTTAATTTTTTGTATAATGTTCAACAGTGGTGATCACGATATGACAATCCCTTTTGTTGGAACTCAAGACTGGATAAGGTCTCTAAACTTTTCCATTGTTGAGAAATGGAGGCCATGGATGGTAAATGATCAAGTCGCTGGGTATACACCGTTTACATTTTCTTTGTTTTGTTGGCTTCTTTTAATTAATTGTGATTTAAGCTGGCCAACATTTTGATTTGCAGATACACCAAGACTTATGCTAATAAGATGACATTTGCCACTGTGAAAGTAACTCTTTGATCCCAAATTTCCATTGACATAAAATGTAAAGCTTATGTTTTCTACATCAGATTTCGTGATTGTTTAATGTGTTTGGTTTATATAGGGAGGTGGGCACACTCTAGAGTATAAACCAGTAGAGAGCTCAATCTTGTTCGAAAGGTGGATAAGGGGCCAACCTCTTTAAACATAGAAACCTTCATCTGAGCTATTGATTAATGTTGAAGCTGAAAGTGCTTGGTGTCTGGATTCATAGAGAGAGACCATTTGTTATCATTGTTTTGACTACATTTTTTTCTTGTTTTGGACCGTTTATTCAATTTGTTTTCAATTAGATCGCGGAGTACTATCTGAGGTTTTCGATACGTAATTAACGTTTGGCAAAACGTGAAATAGACATATCTATATATATAAACTAGAATTTCCCTCTTTTTCCTTAGGCCACGTCACTAAATAAGTGATTCTGGGTGCGCCACGTGTCAGGTGACACTAATTCGCAGCGTTTCATTGACCCAGTCCGTCGAACAGTTCTAAGTGTAAACTCAACGACGCGTTTTAATATTAGGGTTGGACCAGTTTCATCGCCTCCGTTCTTGATCGAGTCACATCCTGAGTTCTGATAGCGTTCTTTCTTCTTCTTCATATCAATCACAAAAACTATCAGTTACAGATTCATCCTATTAAATTCCTTCTTAAATCCTTTACCCACGATCTACCTTGAATGCAAGCATCACTCCTGCAAGGCAGTGGAACTGCAACTATAAAAAGAGTAACCTGGCTACTTGACGAAGATGGGTCATAGAAGTATATGGTATCTTCTGGACAAAGATCATTAAAGCCTTGAAAGCCAGCAGGCGTCTTCCAATTACTGGAAAGTTTGTGGGGAGTGTTTGTTTTGGCTTATTTAGTATCATTAGAATCCGTTTTTAATTCTTTCTATGAGTCTTTTTTGTGTTGTTAGCTTGATATTCGAGATCTCAAGTCTACAATTTGTTCAGTTGTTGATGTCGTGCACAGTATGGCATCTTCCATATCCCGCTGATACGAAGGTAAATTAATTTCTTAGGAATTATAACGAACTTATGACTTATGTGACTTATCCTCTTATGGCTTCTCTGTGAAATGGACGGACAAACCTCGATATATAGTAGGTGGTGCTAATATGAGAGGGTGGCCTGAGAAGATGAGCTTGAGATCGTGAGATTAAACCTTAAGAATTACAATATCATACAAAAAATAGTAACATAGATGACAAGTAAAGTATATCCCGCCCGTAGAGTGGACCGACCCTAGTATCCATAAACAAAATTATTCCAAGTACATGAAGAAGCATTATAAATATGGACAGAAGTTAAGAGTCGTTGAAATATATTGGTTTCTTTTTTACTTTACTCTCATACTAGGATAAGACTTGCGCTTTGTCGAAGGTGAGTGTATATAATTAAAATATATAATTTTAGTATTGCCAAATTTAAAGTTTACATATGATTGTTTATATATGTATTTGGAACTTTGAAATTTTTATACAATTATCTATACGTAAGATCAGAAACAATTGTAATTAGAACTGTAGATCAAAACTTAAAATTTAATGGGTCCAGTTCATATATCTTTTCAGTTTTCAATGTTTGAGTGTTGAAAAAATAAACGGAGTGTCACATGACTTAATTGGTAGTGCATTATCAAGTTCCCTAATGATTTCTTAAGAAGTAGTTGGTAGAATATTTTCATTTAGAATATATAAAGTTTCAAAACTAATTTAATATAATTTTTTATTTGTCTATTAATATCAGAAAATTATATTTTTAACATTTGTTTTTAAATAAAAAATAATTTTATAAAAAATAAGTTAAATATTAAATTATAATCATGTTTAAAATAATATTATTTATTCATACGATATGATATATATATATATATATATTAACATAAACACCTATTAAAATAAAATTATATATTCATATGAATTTATAATCATTGTAACTTATTATAAAAAACAGACCTTGATCACAAAAGTTTATGTGAGATTTTTAACAGTTTTAGTAATTTATACTCGTTTTGAAAATTTCAAAATATAACATATATAAAAAATCTAAATTTTTATTATAGGATTAGCGTAGATGTGTAATTTATTTTAATAAAAAAATTTTAAAAATGAGATAAAGTATACATATTGTTAAAAAATATTTATTATTTAACATCATTAATAGTCAAATATATCTTAATCACATTAGGTAATTCCGTAGGTTTTATTTAAGGAAAAAATATATAGGAGATTTAGTTTGATATGTTTTATATGAGACCAATAGACCATGTTTTAAAACTATGATTTATAGGAGGTTCTCTAGAATCCTTCTAAACTGAAATAGAATGCATAGAGAGGTGCCACGTATGATTGAGTATTTTTTAATTAATACAAACTTAAGGTTACAACTTTTCAAATGTTTCTCAATTAATATATAGGGGATGTTTGCTTTAAATATAATGTCCTCTTAGTTTAAGCTTTCTTTTAAGATTTTTAATACTTGTTAATTATTAATATATACTAGTTAATAACCCGAACCTTGTGTGAGATCGGATTATAATTTCTTTATCTTTTAATAAAGAGACATTAAATCTGTTTGATTTAGATATCAGTTCGGTTTTAGGTTTGTTTTTGTTTTTTTGTTTTGTTTTTAATCTACTAAAATATAACAATCATTCTAAATCAATATATATTTTGGTTTGTTCTGTTAAAATGTTTGGTATTTTTTGTTCTTCCAATGAAAACAAAAAAATATTCTTATTTGTTTGGTTTCATGATATATGAATTTTAAATAGCTATGATGTCAAACAAATAGTTTCATATTATAGTTTCTAAATGGATGATAATAGTTAAAGAAAATGAAAAGAAAATTATTAAAACAAATCATTTCACTACAATTTGGTCGATAGTGAAAAAACATTAAGAAATACAATATTTCAACTTCCAAAAGAGTCAAATACTTTTAATTATGGTGAATATTTAGTTATATAAGTATTCACGTCAATGTGCACATGCATGCATATGTAAACATATATAAAGATGGTCGATAAATATATAAAAATACTTTTAATTAATATAAAATAAGATTTTTAGTCAAAATAACATATGAAAGATAAAAATTCTTAAAATAAAATTAATTAAAAATAAAATAGGCTTAGGCATTAGTGAAGTTTTTCATATAAAGAAAATCAAATTGTATGAATAGGGTGGACATGAATATAATATCCAAGTATTTGCAGGTACTCGTGTCAATTGGATCTGTAAACACTTGGATATTCAGTGTCTCGGATAACCATAAAATTTTAGAATTTTAAAAAATATCCGATTTGATCTGAAAATAAAATTGAAAATAAATATTAAATATTAAAATTACAAAATAATAATATTTTATTACAAAATGAAATTATTTAAAATTTTAAATTCTAATACCTAATATAACAAATATAATACATAAATATATTGTAAAACTTATATAAACTATAATATATATGACTTATATATATAATTCTTTAAATATATCTATATATATGCATACAACGGATCAAATTTCGTTCCTAATATTTGTGTTTTTTATATTTACGGATATTACGTTTTTTTAATATTTTGCTTCATAGAGTTATGAATATCAGAATTTTCTGTTTAAATCACAACAGAAAACAAATCGAATACAAATTTATAAATTTTTGCCCAACACTATCTGTAAATAATAAAAATAATAAATATATATAATTGGACTTTCGATTCATTATTCGTTTTGATTCGAACCGAAAAATTCAGATAATGTGATTTTTATTAGAACTTTGCATGTGTGTTTTATATTGAAAACCTCGTAAAATTCATAGTGTAAACGCATTTATGTAGAGTTTGTCTGTGAAAATCTCTATATGTGACATGCGTTCTTATTCTCAAATAGTTGTAAGACTGCCACATGTCCCTCATATTGTGAACACATTTATTATAATGTTTCACTTTTAATACATAAGATATTGTAGGGCTTGGACATTTATCCGAGATCCGGATTTGATCCGCTCTGAAATTAGGATATCCGGGAGTGCTCGGATCCAAATCCGGATAGTAAAATCTCGGATCCGTGCAAACCGAATCTTGGTCCGGATATCTTAATTTGTAGGTCCGGATATCCGGATTCGGATCCGTATTTTAAAAAATATTTTTTTTTTATTTTTTTATTAATTAATCTGATATATTAATATTTATACATAAAATAAGTTTAATAATATTCTACTTTTATATTAATAATACTATATGTCATATATGTATTCATAAATTATGCTTAAATATTTAGTTTATGTATTATTTTTAGATTTTTTTATTTGTAAAATTTTTTTAATTATTTTTACGGATCCGAATCCGAATATGGATACCCGCAGATATCACAATATCTATCCGGATATCCGGAAGATACAAATCCGAATTCGGATACTAAAATTACGGATCTGACGAATCCGCATCCGGATCCGGATACTTCAAATTTCCCGGATATCCGGATCTGTCCCACCCCTAAGATATTGCACCAAATTGAGTTAAGAAAAAGTTTTTCTTATGCAGTATTTATATAAAATATTTTGGAGGTTAATAGATGTGTCTAAGTTAAGCCACTCTAACCTATGCGTGATGCAGTACATATCATATTTTTCTTAATAAAAGTATATAAGATCCGTCAAAGAATGTGTATATATGATCAAATTTGCGTATCGTGCAAGTCTTCCTTAAATCCCTCGTTGTTCGTTAAATAATACAGAGACAAGCTTTGAATGTCGTAGTCAACAAGTGTATACATCATTTCATGCATGTGAGTGTCTTGACTAGTCCTGGGCATATTATCCGAAATCTGAAAACCAAACCGAAAAACCGAACCGAAACCGGTTTGAAAATTACAAAAACTCGAACGGTCCTATATTTCTTAATCTGAAAAACCGAAACCGAACCGAGATCGAACCGAGAACTGAACGGGTACCCGAATATTATAAATATATTAAAAATATTAATTATTTTTAATTTTAATATCTATAAAATATAATTTATAAATAAAAATATCTATAAAATCGGAACTACCCAAAGAACCCAAATTTTTTTTGGGTTTTTCCAGGTTTAACTCGGGTTTTTAAGATTTTTTTCGGTTTATTGGGCTTCAGCCCGAACTAAACCCGAATTATTTGTAATACTGCTCTACTTTGGGTTTTATAAAAAAAAATAGAAATCCGATCTGAACCCGACATTATCCGAACCGATCCGAAAAATGTCCGGTTCCTAAACGGTTCCTAAACCTCTAAACCCGAATAACCCGAAAACTGAAAAACCGAACCGATCGAAACCGAAAACCTGAATGTCCATGACTAATCGGGAGTGATGAAAGAGAGAAAAGGATTTTAGGTCCGCAGATCAAACACAATCAATGGTTAAGAACTGTAATCCTTGTCATTGAAAAATTGACCAATGAGAAGAGAAAACAAAAAAACTAAAGAATTCATTTGTAGCCTTTGATTTAAAGTTAATCAATGGTCTAAGATTCCAACCGAAAAATAGTTTTTAAAAAGCAATTATTTTGATAGTTATTGTAGTAAATGTAATTTTGTTTTTGACTAATTTTGTTTAAGTTATTCGTCTACATTTTATAAAACTAATGATATAAGTTTAAGTTTAACAAAATGATTAGATTTCACTTTTTATAAGAAATTTAAGTTAAAGAAATTATTGAAATATGAATAACAAAATGATTAGATTTTGTTTTATAAGCAATATAAACTTAAATAAAACTAATAATATAAGATTAACAAAATGATTTAGTGAGTTTATCATCTGGACTATAGTGTTAAAGTTTAGATTTAAGATTTAGTATTAAACTATGAGATTATAGTTTTAAGATTTTTAGTTAGAGTGTGGGATATATGCTTAATTTGGGGTATGATATATAAAGGTCTATAGTTTAGGGTTGTAGATTTACATTTAATATCTGAATTAAGAAATTAAAACTATTAAAATTGAATTTAAAATTTAAAATTTGAATAAGTTTTGAGTATATGGTATGAGGCTTAAAGGTTTGGAATATTGAATAAAGATTAATTTTTGAAAAAATTAATTTTTGAGCTTATATTTAAGATCTGAATTTAAATTTAAGATTAAATGTTAAAATAATAGAGTTTAACGTTTATGTTTAAAGATTAAGGTTTATTAAGTGTTTAGGATTTAGGGTTCAAAAAGGCAAACTTAACGTTTGTATTTCTGTTTTGCTATTGAAACTAACAGTTACCTATAAAATCATATGCTACTATACCGTTTCCAAATATATCACTATATCATAGTGTTTCCAAATATACAAACGCTATCTAAAACTAGCTGGGTGTCTCAACTGTAGCAGAAAAGCAAAAAACGTTATCGTCTACTGCTATCAAAATCTGTATTTCTTGTAGTGATGTAACGGTTTTTGTCCCTATAAAGAATATTGTTTTCTTTCATATTCTTTTCATTCAAAAAAGCAAACAAATCCAGCTAAATAAAATTGATTTCTCTAAGATTTCTTTAATGTTGTCTCTTACTAAGTAGTGCATATGTCATAATCGTTTCTCATGATACAGGACTAGCCATCACTATTGATGGTCATAACCGAGTTCTCTTTTTTTGGTTTAATCCATTACCCTAGAAGCACTCCTGAGATAGTTAAATCACCACATATCATATGCACTATGAATGGTATTAATATTCTATTTTTGTTACTAATTATATTCGGTTTTGTTAATATGTTTAGATATGGCCGAATCTGATAAAGAAAGGAAAACAAGGAGGTCTTGATGCAATTGAAACATGTGATTTGTGAAATGCACAAAAAAAAAGAAAATGCTAACTGGTGAGCAAAGATCTGGAATTAGGATTTATGGTGGTGTAAAGACAAGTTGGTTGTGAGCTGTGACTTCGTCATCCACTCACCGGCTTCGAACAGACAAAACCTCTCTGTTTTGTCGAATCTTTTTTTATTGTCACGTTTTTCCTTTATTTCCTCTATTTCGATATTCATCTCACTTTTCAAATTTCTTGTCAATCATCCTAGTGGAAGCTACTTCGTTGTCCAGCTTGTAACCCTTGGAACTCTGGTTGCGTTCAGTTTACGTTGCAACTGCGGCAGTAGTTTAGCTTTGGAGAATATGTTTTTCTGCCCTGATTTTTGTTTTTGTTTTTGTATCTTTAGCCTTAGTTAAAGTTACCGACCAGGTTAATTAGGGGTTTGGCTTAATTTTTATTGTTTTTCTAGTTGCTTTGTATTAAAAATATTAAATTTGAAGAACCTTTCAACATATATATATATATAATATAACACATATTTAAATTCTGTTGTAAAGTAATTAATTTCTAAATCAAATGAGTTAAATTACATGATCTAGATCTTACTTCAAAATGTATGAATTTATAGACTAAAAATCTTCTAATCGTTAAAATCCATTATATATTTATTGAGAAACATTATAACATGCGAGATATGCTATATGTCATTAATAGAATGATTTTAGAGTGAACTAAGTCGGTTCATTTATACATATATAGTATAATTTTCATTAAATTAACAATAAAATTATTTAATAATCGCCAAAAATATTCTTTTTCCTTAAATAAAAGCTAGAAAATTACTTAACGCAGTCAAATATATAGATAAAATACAAATGATTATAATATCATATCATTTAATAGATATCCAAATTAAATATATATATATATATATATATATATATATATATATATATATATATATTTATATATACATATTGGTTTTTATATCATTTATATTAAATGTATACCATATAAAAGTATTTTAACTTATAAATTTTAGAAATATGTATCATATTTATATATATATATGATAACTAATGATTATGAATAATAAATATTTGATAACAATTTTTGTATCCACTACTAATATGATTAGTTTTATATTATTTAAATAAATTAAACAATCACATAGTAAAAATTAATTTGTTTTGTATATGTTACATTTTAAATTGTTAAAATGACTATAAATTACTATAACTGTTAAAAAGACCCACATTAAAAATTTATGTGCATTAGTTTACTATTCTGGGTTATGATAAAATATCCCCTAAACTATATTTGCGAAGTGATTTTGAAGAAAAATATGACATGGTATAGTCTCGAATGACTCTCACAACCAAAAAATATGACATGGCACATTCAAAAATATGACATGGCACATTCAAAAATATGACATGGCATATTTGAAACCCTAATATGATATGCATCGATTTATGATCAATCATTGTTAGCTCCATATAAAAGTGATTTCATTAATATATTTATGAAGATTTATGTCTTTATTTAATTCATATATGCCATAAAAAGGATAATTTTCTCAAATAAGAACCGATTCCTTTGCTAAAAAAAAGGAAATTACATTAGTTTTGGTACATTTCACAAGTTATCAAACCAATAAAATAGAAACGTTTGGGTATATCTTTAAAAAGAACACAAACATTTACCTATAAAAACGTCCTATGGCAAATCACTCAACATACAAACCAAATCAATACAATGAAGAGTTCAACCACATAACCAAACGACCGAAACAAAATACATGGACATCCATATCAAAAGCGTAAGTGAAATATGAAATAAGCACAAACTTATATTACAGATTAAGCATGGCAATATAATCATAGGTGGAAGACCAAGAAAACATCAACCTCCTCCAAATGAAGCACTTAATGTGAATATGGATGAACAACATGAACAAATAACTGATAACGCCAAAGCACCACCATCTCTACAAAAGCGTAAGTATATTTCTGTTTATATCCAAGATATTCTCTACATATTCTCTCCATTGATGTTTTACAATTTTGCTTTTTTATAACTTCCGGTGGCAGACCAAGAAAGAATAAATCATCTAAAACCCCTGGAACATCATCTACGATCGACCTTACTAATCAAACCTCAAGGAATGCAAGCGATGAAGAAGGAGGTAACTACATATATTTAAAACAATGCAATGTTCAAAGCATACCCTCAAATACATATATGTTTAACACCGTCTTTATGAAACAATTATTTTCTTAACCTCTACCAACATAGAAAATTTCATGTAATTCATGAGCATGAATCTGATTCAGGAGGTAATTAAATTCAATACCGATTTGGTACTCTTAACAACTCTACCAATATTTCAATACTTATTTTTAAAAAATTGCAGATTTCAAATTCAGTTGCGTTTTAATTATTATATTGGAACATATTTTATTTATAACTTTCTGAAACGATTTATGTAGTAAAATGGGATCTGCTGCAAGTTTGGATGAATCGGTAGTTGGACTTCTTTAAAAGATGTTAGATGCTCACAATCCTCATGTCAAAGCCTTAAGATCAACAAGAGAGAAGTTTGATGTCACCAAACAAACCGGAGGCTTGAGATTAAGGCTGCCAAGTGAAAGATATGCTAATGGAAGAACGCATAACCTCCCTACTGCAAATGAAGTTGCAGGTTTAACTCCAGGTGACTTCAACATTGGTTTCAGATTGGAAATCGACATTGGTTTTCTTGATACAGCTGGCCGAAAAAGAAAAACTGTGACAATGCGAGAATATTTTGCTTTTCGTATACAAGAACGGGAAGGAGAATTTCCTACTATAACGATGGCAGGCCGATTGTTTCAACAATTCTTTGTAGATGTCTACACCATGATTGAGACAAATAGACTGTGATGTCTTTTTTAATCTCCGGTCTGAAAACTTCGACAATATTCAAAAAGCAGCTGACCAAGGGGATTATAATTTAGCAAACCAAAGGAAACGAATCTTTATACCTTCCTTTTTCACAGGAGGTAAAAGGTGTATGATGCAACACTATCTTGATGCCATGGCAACGTGCAAATATTATGGTTATTCCGGATTTTTTCATTACAATTATTTGTAATCCAAAGTGGCCAGAAGTTACAAGGTATCTTCAGAAACACAAAACTAAATCAGAAGATAGGTCAGACATATGTTGCAGGGTTTTCAAAATGAAACTTGATAGTATAATACAACATTTAATTAAAAAAAGGAGAAAAAGGCATTTTTGATATAGTTAGTGCTGGTAAAATCTTACTTACTTTGTTTTACTTCTAATAATTATTAATATTTCTACATTTTACAAATCAAAACGAAGTTTTCGGAGATAATATGATACATGGACCCTGCGGAGCTGTTAATAAAGTCATTGTTTGTATGATTGATGGAAAATGTTCAAAATTCTTTCCCAAGTCTTTTAGTGCAGTCACAAAAGTTGATGATGCTGAATTTCCTATTTATAAACGGAGGAAAGATGGAAGAACAGTTCACAAGAGAGGGTTTGACTGTGATAATAGATATGTCGTTCCATACAGTAAGGATCTATCGCTTCGTTACCGTGCTCATAGTAACGTTGTATGGTAATAGGAATGACAGAGAAGGCGGTGAAAGAGTCTTGATACTAAGAATGTTTGCTCCAGAAACAAGATTCCCTTTCAGGATGCGTCATAGAAAATTCCCTATTGCAGTTGCTTTTGCAATGACTATAAATAAGAGTCAATGTCAAACAATACAGAGAGTTGGATTGTATCTTCCAAGACCAGTTTTTACTCATGGACAGTTGTATGTTGCGGTCTCAAGAGTAAAATCAAGATCAGGCTTGAAAATTCTAATCACAGATAAAAGACGGTAAACCTCTAAGAAAAACAATGAATGTCGTGTACAAGAAGATCTTTCAAAACATTGCCTAAGTCTCAGCTTTTGTTATCCCGGCATATGATCACTTTAATTGTTTTAATACATTACGAGATTTTGTAATACGAGAACTTTGTGATCCAACGACATAATCAAATAAAACAACTCTTTCGATACATCAAAGCTTCATAGCATAGAAGTCACTACATCTTTAGCATGTTCATCTTCGTCAAATAAACAACTTCATAACTCCTGTCTTCTGAAAGAAAATGACACCAGCTTCACCACCCTCCAATCATAAGAACATTACTCTTTTAAAAGCTTCCACTTAATACATTTTATTATATTTCCACACAAAATTTATATGTTACAACTATAAAAATTAAACAATACAATTAAACCCGTGCGCGCACAGACGCATCACCTAGTAAATGATTATAATATCATATCATTTAATAGATATCCAAATTAAATATATATATATATATATATATAGATTTTAATATCATTGAAATTAAATGTATATCATATAAATATTTAAACTTGTAAAGTTTAGAAATATGTATCATATTTGAATTGATAAAACTAAAAAATTACAGTTTAATTTGATCAAATCTTAAAAATATTGTACATATCTTTTTTTATTATTATTATTATTTAAAATTATTTATTTTAACAAACATTTTATGAAACATTTCAGTATTCGCATGGTGGGAATTATTACCCAGTTTATTAATAAGTTTTTTTTTTGAAAATTTGACTCAAAACTCAAAGTCAAACACAAAACCAACCTTTTTTTTTTCTTTTACCCTATTAATTTTGTTTTGAAAATGTTTTTTTTTTTTTTACTCTGTCAACCTCATCATCTTCAATTATTTATAAAATTTCCATTGCCATCAATACTCCAACCACCATGAACAACCAATTTGGAGCTCTTAATGCAACTAAAATTGATTTACAATCTCTCTTTCTCAATTGTTATGAACTAAAAACAACAACTCTTTCACTTTGTCTCCCTATTCAACCCAAAAACTCAAGCTTTTCATTCATTTTTTTATGGTTGATAGAACCATTCAAGCATACTATTTTTGGTGGGTTACTTTTGTTTGAGGTTCTGGGTGGTTGGAGAAGACTCTGTGTGCTAAGGAAATCATGTTGCTAGGTTAAGGTATGAAATTGAAATTTTTGACAGATCTGTTCGCGTAGAAGACTTACCCTTTGTTTGTTAAAAAAAAATCTAGAGAACACCCTAGATGACTTATTGGTAAATCGTCTAGGATAAACGGATTAGTTTTGTATTTGACCGAAGTGTGTTAGATATTTGATTTTTCCTGGGCGACTTACCAATAAGTCGTCTCTTGGAAAACAAAAATTTCAATATTTTATTAAAGCTAGACAATTTATATGTAAGTCTTCTCATGTTAGTTTTGCAATTAGAAAATAAAACTTAAATATTTAACTTTTCTTTGAAGACTTACACGGAAGTCGTCCAGTCAGACGACTTACTTAAAGGTCGTCCAGGATAGGCAAAGTCGTCCATATTTTTTTCCCGAGATTATGGTCAAGCCTTGCTTATCTCGAACGACTTTCTTGTATGTCGTCTAACTAGACGACTTTCAAGTAAGTCTTCTGGGAAAATTTAAATATTTAAGTTTTATTTTCGAATTGCAAACTAAACTGAGACGACTTACAGATAAGTCGTCTACTTTTAATAAAATATTGAAATTTTTGTTTTTCCAGAGACGACTTACTGGTAAATCGTCCAGGAAAAGTCAAATATCTGACACAATTCGGTCAAATGCAAAACTAAATCGTTTATCTTAGACGACTTACTGATAAGTTGTCTAGAATTTTTTTTTTAACAAACAAAGCTGGACGACTTACAAGTAAGTCATCCCATTTAAAAGTCAACTGCAAAATAAACTATTAGGATGACTTACTGGTAAGTCGTCTAAGTCTTCCAGACGAATTACTGGTATGTCGTCTGGGTCAATGTTTAGTAAACTTTTATTTTCTCTGTGTTTACTAATGTGTTTTATTTTGAATTTTTGCAGATGATGCGTCAATTACATGCAGTGTATGGAGAATGGTTGTTGAAAGATTGCAGTTGGGATTTTGTGGTTGATAATTTCAAATGAGCGAGAATGTTTCTTTTGAGTGAAGGTTCGACACATGTTGAACTTGTTGCAATGGCTCAAAAAGATTATAACCTGGACATGAGCGCATAATTTGTGGAGATAACCTACTCATTACCAGCCTAAATGATGCAACATATGGCTCCAGACACCCCTCATATTCATGTTACAAGTGATAGATAAGTTCGAAACTTGCTCGAGATAACCAAAACCCATGGAGTACGACTTCTGTATCAAGCCGTAGCAAGGTAGAAACGGTTTCAGAGGAAAGGGAAGAAGCTGATGAATGTTTTGAAGATGATGATGATTTGGTTGAAGATGAAAATCATGATGGGGAGGAGGGATGATATCTCTATTGTTTCTGAAGCGGACGAGAATGGTGAGGATTATAGTGTTTATGGAAAGGTTAAAAATGAAGATGAGGAAAAAGATGATTATATGTGTTTTGAAGATTTCAAAAAGACATATGCTATTGAATGAGAAAGATCGAATGGTAACCGTATCTATGTCAACCATAGTTTTGTTAGCAAGGATGCACTGCTTTCAGATCTGCGGTTGACAGTGGTGAGGCATGGGTTCTCCTTCAGAATATACAAATCACCAAAAACTGTCCTTGTGGCAACATGTCGGGTTAGTGATTGTGGATGGAAGATCAGAGCGAGTGTGAAATATGGGAAACACATTTTGGGTAACAAAGTATGTGGAATCACTTACATGCTCAGTGAGAGACTGAATCGCTCAGCTGAAACACTGTACTCCGAAGTATGTTGGTAAGTTTTTCATTGATCGTGTTGGAATCATTGATGGGTTGACTCCACAGCATATCACTTATGCAATGAAGAACATGTTTGGCATGACGCTTGATTACACCACTTCATACGGAGCACTGTTATATGCACACATATCGGTGAGAGGATCAGCAGAAGATGGGTATTCGCGTATGCCATCATCTCGAGAAAATCTCCTTTGAAAATCCTGATTCTGTCACGGCTGTAGAACTTGATTCTATCAATATATTTAAGTATCTATTTCTCTCTTTTGGAGCTTCTATCAAAGATTTTAAGTATCAGGGAAGGGTCATTGTGGTGGATGGGAGTCACCTAAGTGGGAAGTATGGAGGTGTTATGTTAGTTGCAGCCGCACAAGATGAGAATTTTCAGATATTTCCATTGGCTTTTGGGATCGTAGATGCTGAAGATGAACATTCTTGAGAATGGTTTTTCACAAAATTGGCTAGTTGTGTATCTGATGAGCAGCCTGTGGTGATACTCTCCGACCGGCACACGGCCATTAAAAGTGCGTGTGATAAGGTGTTTCCTTGTGCAACCCGAGGAATATGTTATTATCACCTTCAAGTTAACATTGTCAAAAAGTATAAAGGGAAACATCTCTTGTACTTGGTGAAAGGTGCTGCTTATGCTCATACGGTTTCAGATATTTTTCGAGGTCTTGGACTGTCTTTGTCTTCCTTTACCATAACTATTGCTTTCTTCGCTGGACTCACAACTGCCGGCTTTGTATTGATCCAAGTACCGGTGATTTGCCAGCAATCCATGGTCCACTTCGACGGTCTCTGATTATACATGACTTTAATTATGTTGTCCGTGGCCGGATCCTCAACATCAGAGTCCCATTGTGGAAATATTTCACCAATCTCCTTCTCAATAAAGTTAATCACCCTAGTCTGCAGTAAATAGAAGATATGAACTTATATATTTGACGGTTTAAGAAAAATAGAAAGAAAACACTTAGCAGAAGACTTATAATTAAGTCGTCTGGAAAGTCTTCCAGGTGGAAGACTTAGCAAACGACTTATAATTAAGTCGTCTGGAAAGTCTTCTAGCTGGAAAACTTAGTAGACGACTTATAATTAAGTCGTCTGGATAGTCTTTCTGGATGACTAAATTATAAGTCTTCTACTAAGTCATCTAGCTGGAGGATTTTCCAGACACATTAATTATAAGTCTTCTACTAAGTTGTTCAGTTGAAAGACTTTCCAGATGACTTAATTATAAATTTTCTGCGAAGTCTTTTGAATTGAGGTAAATACATGTCTGCAGATAGTTTCTTTAAAGTATATGTGTCCTTTGCCACCCATGTAAGCCAATATCGGTGGAGGCGGTCTGTTTGGTATGAGATTACCATAATTAGCACCCAATTCTGCCAGAGCTGTGTACACCCAAACCTGGAGAGCTTGTATAAACCCATCAACAGTGTAACAACCCGAAATATCTTTTCCCTTCACAGAGTCCATCAGCACCTTAAACGCGACTCTCTCCCATGGATAATTCTGAAGTCGTGCTAACTCTGTCACTAGCCTTGCCAGACTAACATGTGTAGGGGTTAAATACTTTCTCCCTTCAATGTATCCAGTGAAAATTGCACAATACCCGAGCTGCTTGCTATCATCCCAACATCACCCTTCGCCTTTCTCAAATGCTGCTATTATTTGCTTAGTAGTTGGCCCAGCTTCGACATGAACTCCCAACAGCTCCCAGAATGAAGCCAACTCCTTTGTAACATCTCAGTTTGGTCTCTCAAGGTCCTTGATGTACTCTCAGCTTAGACCAGTGAGGTTTTTAAACTCTAACAGTGAAAACCTCAAAGGTTGTGGACCAACGAAACTCCACAGCTCATACTTCTTCTTTATATCGAGCTGTAAACTGAGCATGTAGTGAACCAGCCTTGAAGTCCAACCAAATCCCAGCTCTTTGAACATGATGAAAACTCCCAACTTCGACTCCTTCTGATTTTCATATTCGTCATCATGAAGAGCATTCCTTAAAGCAGTATTCAGTTTTGAAATCCGTATGATACAAAATGCTATTCAATGCGAGGGGCTTTTCCCTAATGTATGTATCCTACGGGAGAGTTCTGGAATATCAATTTTTTTTGTCTGCAAAATAATCAAAGACAATCATCTCAAACACACAACCATCCAGTCTAACATGTTAATTATAAGCTGGAAGACTTTCCAGACGACTTAAATATAAGTCTTCCAATACTTCCAGTAGAACATTTTAAAGCCGGCCTGAAAATTCGGAGAAAATATAGTCGCCTTTGACACAGTGGTTATAGATCTGCAAAAATAGATGTGAAAAAAAGAAGCGCGGTGAGAATGACGACCTGAAAATTTGGAGAAGATATAGTCACCTTCAACACAGCGGTTATAGATCTGCAAAAATCGACGTAAAAAAAGAAGCGCGGTGAGAACGAGTATAGATACACCATAAGTCATAAATTGGTAAAGACAATGTTTTATGTTCATCTTTTCCTCAATCAATCACTTGACAGTAAGAGATATAACTTACCGGCGGTAGAGTTCAACGAGACACCTCTGAGAGAAACGGCACTAGGGTTTACAAAGAACCGGCGGTGCGAACGGGACGCGAAGCGTCACTAGGGTTTACAAAGAAACGGCGCTAAGGTTTCCTCTCAGATCTGAAATAGAGGAAGCGACGGTGAGAACGGTGGTGAGAATGACGGTGATAACAATGGTGATAACGGTGGTGAGAACGATGGATTAGAGAGAATCGACGGAAATCGCCTTTGAGAGAAACGACGTTAGGGTTTTCTGAATTTCGCGAAAAAATGAATAAAAAAACATTTTGCATATGTTCGGTAAAATAATTCGATTAGGTTTAAAAGTACATTGGTAAAGTTAAAGGTTCGGTCGGGTTTAGACGACTTACTAGTAAGTTTTCTGTTGAATACTATACATCAGACGACTAATAGTAAGTCGTCTACCGTAAATTTTCACCAGATGACTTAATAGTAAGTCGTTCAGACCCTAAACTTTAAACTAAATTGAAGAAATTAACTAACTAACCACGTTATAAAATCAAATTATATTTAAACAGTGTTTACTATACACCAAAATAAACACACTTAGGTAAATTTTAAATTTTTCAAAAAAAATATTTATGCTTTCCAAAATCTAACCCTAAGAACACATGCAATATTACAACATATGTTGGCAAAATCTAAACCACGGAATATCATGACTCACTATTTTCACTCATCTATGTTAAAAACAGTTAAATTTTGTTATATCATAATTTATATCTCTTAAAACATATGTTAATTACATAGTTTCAATTTTTCACTTATCAAAATATTTTTTTTAAAAAAATTTAAATTATTTTTAAGAATAATTCGAAAAATTACTTGAAAGTCACCACGACAGAATACTTGCGATGGTTAAAAAAGTAAACAAAATTCAATTTTTTTGTTTGTTCACAAGAGGCTGACTAGAATTTCAATAGTATTTTAGGTTATTTTTGCATTTGAGTTAAGTTTAGATTTAGTTTTGCATTTGAAATCAAGTTATGAATCATATTTGGCAATTTTTCTAGGGGTTTTTGCAAAATTGACTCCAAACTCATAGTCAAACACAAAACTAACTTCTTCTTTTAACTCATCTTGTTTTTGTCCTATCCACCCCACATCTTCATTTTATTTACGAAAATGCCATTAATTTTTTTTTTTACTTTTTTCGAAAATGGCCTTTTTACTCTCTCAACCTCATCATCTTCAAATATTTACAACATTGCCATTTCCATGAATACTCCCAACAACCTTGTACAACCAAGGTTTGAAGCTTTTAATGCACTTAAAATCGATACTCATACTCTCTTTCTCAATTGTTATGAACTAAAAACAACATCTCCTTCACTTTGTCTCCATATTCATACCAAAAACCCAAGCTTTTGATAGCAAAATTTTTATGGTTGATAGAGCTATTTGTGGGAACCGAAATTCACACCTGTCGATTTCCGTTAAATAAGGAAACTTAGGAAAACCCTAATTTTCCAGAGGAACCGGATCTCTGCGAAAGCCAACGACAAGTAACCTAATAAATGCGGAAAAATATGAAAAACATAATAAAACAAATTTATAAAGAAAGTCGATCTTATTTCCGATTCGCGTAAGAGCGTTGCGATCATTACAAGGAATTACAAAGGCTTTGGCCGCAGGGGCCATCAGCGAGTTACAAACATAAAACCCTAGATCTAGTCGAGTCGCAGCTCGATAACGAAAAACAGAAAAAGATAGGAAAAAAGGTTTGAATGATTTCGGACTGAACCTCATGAAAGGCTGCCTACGTACCCCTTTTGGGGATTAAGTCAAACGTAGTTCAGTTGATAGAGCTGGACAAGAGATCGAACTGCCTGGGCGAGTTCGTCTAGTAATTGAGCGCCAGTCATAGAAACCAAACTTGTCGAGAAAAAGCCTAAGTTTCTAAGTGCGGAAAATTCTAAATCTAGAAAAGTTGTGAAAGTCTCAGATGAGAGCTCTAGATTTCATCCCTCTCTTCTGCCCTACGCCTCTGGTTTATATACTCCTCGCCTTGACGATTCGATCTTTCCATTTTGCCCGGGTTTGAGTATTTCGGGAATCTTCCATTTTTCTCGATCCTTCCTTTTCTTCTGCGGAAATCTTCTATTTATCTTCAAACTTGCCTTTTATCTTCGAACTTGACATTTATTTTCCTTCTTCGAATAAACCGTCAAAACGTTATCGAATCTTCGGGTTAGATTCCGTTAAGATCGCGAGATGGGTTTTTATCGCGTTTTAGGTCCTTCCGGGCCGTTTTGCGATAAATCCGTTTTCCGACTTTTTACGGGATCGTTTCCTGATCTGACATCATTTTTAATAAATTCCTCGAGTTAATCGTAAGGTTTTACGATTTACTCGACTTTTTATTAAAAATACGTTTTTACGATTTACTCGACGTTTTTTATTAAAAACACGTTTTTTATGATTTCAACGAGAATCTCGAATAAATCGTAGAGTTTAGGAAATGTTCGGTGTTTCGTTTAACAGTTGCCGTTTTATACGATTTCCTCGAGTTCTTTCCGAGAAAGCAAAGTTTTACGGTTTTTATCGGAAAACTTGAATGATAGATCGGTTCAAGACGGAACGGGAGACTTTTCGGCCGTGGTTCAGAATGCGACCGTGTCGAAAGACGTAAGTTTTGAATCAGGGATGCGGGAGATCGAGGCGCGGGATATCCGAGAAGTCTTTAGTTCGCCCATCGGCGAACTAAGCCGGGCCGGCTTAGTTTGCCGATGGGCAAACTAGTTGAGTGACTCTTAGTTCGCCCATCGGCAAACTAAGTCGGGCCGGCTTAGTTCGCCGATGGGCGAACTAGTTTAGTGACTCCTAGTTCGCGTTTTACGGCTGTTTCGGTCTTTTGCGGTTTCGTAAAACGATTCTTCGAGTTTTATAAAACGATTCTTCGAGTTTTATAAAACGATTCTTCGAGTTTTATAAAACGATTCTTCGAGTTTTATAAAACGATTCTCGAGTTTTATTAAAACGATTCTTCGAGTTTTATAAAACGATCCTCGAGTTTTATAAAACGATTCTTCGAGTTTTATAGAACGATCCTCGAGTTTTATAAAACGATTCTTCGAGTTTTATAAAACGATTCTCGAGTTTTATAAAACGATTCTTCGAGTTTTATAAAACGATTCTCGAGTTTTATTAAACGATTCTTTGAGTTTTATAAAACGATTCTCGAGTTTTATAAAACGATTCTTCGAGTTTTATAAAACGATTCTTCGAGTTTTATAAAACGATTCTTCGAGTTTTATAGAACGATTCTCGAGTTTTATTAAAAGATTCTTCGAGTTTTATGAAACGATTCTCGAGTTTTATAAAACGATTCTTCGAGTTTTATAAAACGATTCTCGAGTTTTATACAACGATTCTTCGAGTTTTATAAAACGATTCTTCGAGTTTTATAAAACGATTCTCGAGTTTTATTTAACGATTCTTCGAGTTTTATAAATGATTCTCGAGTTTTATAAAACGATTCTTCGAGTTTTATAAAACGATTCTCGAGTTTTATAAAACGATCCTCGAGTTTTATAAAACGATTCTCGAGTTTTATAAAACGATTCTCGAGTTTTATAAAACGATCCTCGAGTTTTATAAAACGATCCTTGAGTTTTATAAAACGATTCTTCGGGTTTTATAAAACGATTCCTTTTATATTTCTGCCGGGAGTTTCGGCCGTTGATTCCGTCGTACCGATTTTGACCCCAACACTATTTAAGCATACAATTGTTGGTGGGTTACTTTCGTTCGATGTGCTGGGTGGTTGGAGAAGACTCTGTGTGCAAAAGAAGTCATCTCACCTAGTTTAAGGTTTGAAATTGAATTTTTTTCCAGATCTCGTCGCGTAGAAGGCTTACCCGTAAGTCTTCTAGTCAAACGGACGACTTACTTCTAAGTCGTCCAGCTTTGTTTGTTAAAAAAAAACACTAGACGACTTATAATTAAGTCGTCTAGGTAAAAGGGTCTACTTTTACATTTGACCGAATTGTGTCAGATATTTGACTTTTTCTGGACGACTTAAAATTAAGTCGTCCCTGGGAAAGTTAAAATTTTAATATTTTATTAAATGTAGACGACTAACGGATAAGTCGTCGAAGGTTAGTTTTGCAATTCAAAAATAAAACTTAAACTTTTAACTTCTCCAGACGACTTAATTAAAAGTCGACCGCTCAGACGACTTAGGTTAAAGTCGTCCAGGATAATCAAAGTCGTCCAGAATATTTTTCGAGTTTTCTGGTCAAACCTTGCTTATCCTGGACGACTTTAACATAAGTCTTCTGATCAGATGACTTCTAATTAAGTCGTCTGGAGAAGTTAAAAATTTAAGTTTTATTTTTGAATTGCAAAATTAACCTGAGACGACTTATCCGTAAGTCGTCTGGATAAAATAAAATATTGATATTTTAACTTTCCCATAGACGACTTAATTTTAAGTCGTCCAGAAAAAGTCAAATATCTGACACAATTCGGTCAAATGCAGAAGTAGCCCGTTTTACCTAGACGACTTAATTATGAGTCGTCTGGCGTTTTTTTTTAACAAACAAAAACGCCAGAAGTAGTCCGTTTTTTTTTTTAAATGGGACGACTTAGAAGTAAGTCGTCCCATTTAAATTTCAATTGCAAAAATGACCTCAATGGGCGACTTAGAAGTAAGTCGTCCGGACGACTTACCCGTAAGTCGTCCGGACGACTTACTGGTATGTCGTCCAGACGATGTTTAGTAAACTTTCATGAAATTCTCTATGTTTACTAATGTGTTTTATTTTCAGTTTTTGCAGATGATTCGTCAGTTACATGCAGTGTATGGAGAAAGGTTGTTGAAAGATTGTCGTTGGGATTTTGTGGTTGATGATCTTAAAGGAGCAAGATTGTTTTTATTGAATGAAGATTCAACACATGCTGAACTTGTTGCAATGGCACAAGAAGATTATATTTCTGCCAGGAGTTTCGGCCGTTGATTCCGTCATGTTCTTAAGAATCTTGAGCCTTTAGCGTAAGGTTCTTGCGAGTGGTTAACGAGTTTTAGTTAAGTTAGGCGGAATTAATGGTCGGAAAGGTCCGTTGAAAGTGATCTTTCCACTTTCCAGGGAGCGGAAAGCGTTTAAAATTAGGGCTGCGCCTTGTGAAGGCTGCCTACGTACCCTTTTGAGGGGATCAAGCCTTTCGTAGTTCGTTTTGTAGTTAAGGTTTGTATGACCTGTTTCGCAGTGAGACCTTTATAGACTAGTTATGTGTCGTGTAGGAGTTATCGAGCATATTGATGTCGACGGCATCTGGACCTTTGCCAGCCTTGAGACTAGCCTCGTAGGCCGTTTGGTCTGGCCGAGCGTGGCCGTTATACTTTTTGGACTGGCCGTGTGCGGCTCTGAGTCCCTGCCGCTTTTGCGGCTTTATTAAAAAATCAGTTTGCGTTTTTAAGAGCGTGTTTTTATTCGTATGAATGTAGCGGGAAGATTATGAGTTGATATTGAGGGAGGTCCGCGAGTTTTCGTCTCGCATTCCTTTTTCCCTTAGTGTATCGCCTTGTTCGTTTGCCCGTTTTAGGATGTTTAGTAAATCGAGTGAGCGTTTAGATATAGACGAAGAGACATGCCT